>CM070512.1:16014682-16476391 GCA_036346375.1 Guadua angustifolia | reverse complement strand
TATGAATTTTCCCCTCAAGCCAGTCATTTTATTACCTTCCCTCCAAATCCATTTTTACAGACAATAGGTGTTTGGTTTTCTTTAAAGGTTGAATATTTTAAATATGAAAACAGCTGCTACACTCGTATATGAGGTGGTTCAGGAGACAGGCTTGAATTCAAGATTTAACCCTGCGCAGGTTCGTATCATTTTTAGCCATAGCGACCCTATCCTGTGAGACCCCATAACGTTTATCACCAATCCAATATTAGATCTCCAACCCTAGTAGCCGATGAGTAGTGGTGCCCTTGACTATTCCCCACCTACCCTCAGCGTACTAGTTGTACCATGCTACCATAGCAGCACTTATACTTCCCTAGGATTTAAATATAGTGCCTGATCAACCACACCTGATTTCTGTGTCCCTCATTGGGACTCTCGGCATACCCAGCTTCACACTCCTAAATAACTACAAAACCACCAATGTAGAGATCATAATGCCTTCATAGCGACAACCTTTTCTGACTGATTTTACTCACTATGGTTGATACTGAGATATGGCTCATTGTCCGAGTACAGTTGGTTGACCTTATATTATAGCCTATATAGAGGACCCCGCCGGCTATTCTCCTTCTCATCGGCGCCCTCTACCCACCATATATACATATAAGAAACATCACTGGCTCCTTTTGTTGGACGAGCCAAACATCATTTCAACAATCTTAATTACCAACTCATCATCTCATCACAAACCATCTTTCCATCCGAATCCAATTTAAGGTTTTCCATTGCAATATAGGGTTTTTCTTTCCTTCCCTTCTCTTTCTTTCTTTCCCTGGCCAACTCCCTTCTTCCGTTTTTCTCTGGCCAAGATCCCCTCCTCCTCCTACCTCTATTCCCCTTTGCCATGGCTCCTCTCCATCGCTTCCTCTCCTCCCCGCGCCCATGGTCGGCTCTTCCCTGTGCTTCTCTCCGCACTCCTCTTGCTTGGCGCGGTCCTACTCCGGCCTGCTGCCTCTACCTTGCTCCATTCTCCTCTCGGCCTCTCTCCCGTGCGAGCTTGCTTCCTGGCTGACCAGCTCCGGCCCGCACTGCGGCTATGCACAGTGTGGCTCTCCTTCCCCCCTTTTCTACCTCTACCTCTTTTGCTATCTAGGGTTCTACCGTTGCATTTTCATGATCTTCGTTTGATTATTTTACTGATGTTGCTAGCAAAATATTGGGGTCTATGATGACGTTGGGAGGGTGATCTACCCATGACAAGAACAGATGCTACCCCAATGGCTTTCCCCGACGACTGAGACCATGAGGATGACCCGATCTACCATCTACCCTACCCCATTGCTTGGCTAGCCAACCGACCCTAATTTAGTGAACACAATTTTAGCTAATAGCTCTTCACCGACGTTGATGAGTAAAGGAAGTAGAATCGAATGTAAGTAATGTTGCATCGGCCTATAATATCGCTTTCGGCAATGAAATTGAGTATCCGAATGTTGAGGAAAAAAAAGCTGCGGGAAGACCATGATATTTAGAATTAACCTAGCTTCAAGCGACTTCAAGAATCAAAGAATATCAATAATAGTTACCGAGATTTTTTTAGGATAGGAGCTTCAAAAACTTCAAGAACACTTTATTGATGATCTCGGGATTGGAAACACTCTCTCTTGAATTGGATATTTGGATTTTGGACTTTTGGAGTCTAGTTTTACGGCGGAATTGGAGATTTGGACTTTGGAGTCTAGTCGTCACTCGTCAAGCGGGCTCAGGCTTAGGCCGCTCCACTTAATTGGGTAAATGGGTAGCAGTGCGAAGTGGAAGTACCCATACCGTGCGCCGTCATACCCGGTGGGATGCGGGTTTCCATTGCCATCCCTACCCTCTGCATATACAAACCCGCACTATAGCTACTCTAGTACCATCAAGTGAGCCACAGTGGGAAGTGATGGGGAACAGGCCCCGATCAACATTTGCTAGCTTGTAAGGATTGTTGACTAACTCACAACAAAGATTCAATTGCTTGCTTCTAGCTTATACATACTCCATCGATTAGTAATTAATTAATTACCTAATGGCTGTGATGATCAGAGCAGACTATAAAACAACACTGAATCGATGTGTTCCAACAAACCACAAGGATAACCAAGAAGAATGTCTCCTAGCATATATTTTTGCTCCATTTCTCGTATTAAAGAACCTAGTTTAGAATATTTGCTGGCGTAAGGGAATATAAGTAGGCTAATTTAAGAACATTTGGACTGGTATATATTTGCATTAGAATTTGAGGCTACAAATAGATAGTATGGGCATGTAGATATGTAGGTATATGTATCATCTGTTTTCTCTGCTTAAAGAAGTCTCATATAGAATGTACAGGGTTAACGTCGGTGAGATCACACAAGAGTCTAATTCTTAAGCTGCAGTTGTACCTTCCAAAGCGTTTATATATTGTACTTACTATATTAAGTGGTACGTTCCCTAAATCCTTGCAAGCTACAAGTGTTACATATTGTACTTACTATATGTTAAACTTTAAATATCAATGAATTAATCATTAGTAGAGGTTCACTTTATTCTTAGGCCTCCTCCTTTAGAAATTTCTAGCTCTGCCACTGTCTAGTACTACTGTTATGTGCACCTGGGTTTGATGGGGAGGCAATGCAGCACTGGTGGTATGGGTGGTGGTGAGGAAGTGGTTGAAGCTGGTTTCCTGCTTCAGGACGCCCCTTCTTCTTCGGGTTGCTTCTGGATGGCGCCCTTCTCCTTGATGGCTTCAGGATGGTGACCCCTTCTCTTCTGGAGCTCCTCCACTCCTCTTCTTGCTTCGGTTGGAAGTATGCTTGTGCTGGTTCTTGTGTGTGGAAGATGGGAGACAGAAGTGAAATGGCTGGCTTTTGATTGGCTCTTTTGGCTAGCTTTATTTACTTGGCATTGTGGCACATGACCATTTTGCCCTTGGGCTTTTGCTGATGGTTATTGGCCCTTAGGGCTCTATGGTCATTTCTCGCTCCAAATTCTAATGGTACCTGCAACCATATCAGGTAAGCTACTAAACGCCGAATGGTGAACCCGATACTAGCAAGAGGTGCTTGCCTGGGTCCCAAACAGGTCAGGTACCTCGATGAGTGATACCTTTACTGCGGGACTGATGGCACTTATCTAAACCCTTACATTTTATTATCTTGTCTAATACTTTTATTTCTTGTTTTTGTTGCTTAATGATTTTTATTAACTATGATAACCCCCGGGTTATCACACCTTTGTAATGTTTGTTCTAGTTTAGGAATCTCTTAATTTTGAAGTAAAATGTTCTGCATGGATTTTTTTTGCATTTGGGTCATATCATTTCTTCTCTTTACTTGTATTGAGCAAACAATTCATCCCTACATCAGCACATGCACAAATGATCTTTATTGGATCAGGCAGCTGAAGAATGCTTGGAGAAGGGTATTTCTATCTGCAGGGATGGTGTGAACTACAGAAAGATAGGCAAGAAAATAAGGTACTTTTTGTTTTACCATGATATGACAGTTGTTAGTTAATTCTTTTTGAAAGATTAGAACACTGAAGTATTGGTAACACTTATTTGCTGGTCCAAAAATGATGAGGATAATAACAAGGATCACCAGGACCTTGTTCTAGACTCTTAACATAGGAATCCTTGTTCAGTTATATAATTTGACTTCATTACTCTGTCTTCTAGAAACCTCTCAAGCTAAACTATTAGAAAAGTAGAAGTTTTTCATGCTTACAGTTTGTGATTTCAACAGTCAAGTTGAAACAATGTTTGTTTTCTTGAATGAAAGAAACAATCTTTCAGAAGTTGGTTACATTTCAATTAAAAGATTTGAGTTAAGATGAGTACTCTAGAAATAAAGCCCCTTTACACTGTGAAGAAAGAAAGAAGCTTTGAATTTGAATGCCCCCAACTCCCCAAGTAATTCGACCGTAGCAAAAATTCACCAAAGAGGCAACCTAAACTGTTTTGCTGAACTTCTTATGACTTCAAGTTCCGTGTTTCAGCACATTATGGCAAGGGGTGAGGTCACCACTCAATCCTCACCTCTCAACATCACCTTTAGTTTCTTTGTTCTATTCCTTCTTTTTTACAGTCACCCCTTATCTATTTGGTAGCCTAGACAATTTCTAAACAATATAGTTTGCAAATCTTTTGCTGATTTGAGAAAACTTAGAAACAGTGCAGGACCCTTTTGGAATCCGGGAATTTTTCTATATTCCTGCAGGAATTGAATTATTTCCTGTTACTAACCATATATACTTCCTCATGTAAATCGCCATGAAGAAAAGCATTTTTAACATCCATCTGAGAGATAGTCCAAGAACGAGTAGCAGATATGGCAATCGAGTACGAAACAAGTAGTCATGTGAGCAACGAGGCAAATGTCTCATCATAATCTCGATCCATGAGTCTGCTGAAAACCTCTAGCAACAAGGCGAGCTTTATACCTCTCGATAGATCCATCGGACTTGGTCTTAACTTTGAACACCCACTTGCATGTAATAGGTACTGCATGAGACGGTAAAGGAACTAGATCCCAAGTGCCTGTACGATCAAGGGCAGCAAGCTCCTCAGACATAGCAAGCTGCCATTCCGGAATATGAGAAGCTTCCTGATAAGTGGAGGGCTCATCAACAATAGCACCCACACGTCCAAAACCCAACTTGTCAGGAGGCTCGATAGTGGTACGATCCCGAAGATTATATCTTGAACCAACCTGTGACTCATCAGACAAAACATGAGACTCATCAAAATTGTCAGTTTCATCAAAAACAGGAGCATCAGGACTGGCCGAGGAGGTGGGATTAGGCGGATGCTCAGTGGGATGGCGAGTGTAAACATGTTTGATGGGTGGTTTGTAAGGTGGAGGGGAAGAGGACTCAGCAGGAATGTGTATGGCAGTTGGAGGATCAGGAATGAGGGTAACAGATGGGAATGATGTAGAGATATCCTCATGGGATGAAAGAGGAGGAAGACACAAGAACGAGGTGGATTCTATGGGAAAATATGAAGACCGAGTAGAAGGGTTATAAAAGAAAGGGCGGTCCTCAACAAAGGTCACATCACGAGAGATCCGTATCTGCTGACGGAGAGGAAGGATCATAACAACGATAACCCTTATGCTCGTAACTATACCCTAGAAAAACACACTCGATCGATCGAAGCGATCAATTTAGTCCGCTCACGAGGTGCAAGTAAAACATAGCATGTACATCCAAAACCGAAGATGACCATAGCTAGGAGAAGTACCAAAAGGACTTCACCAGACACTTGTCCAACAATTTGGGCGATGGTTGTCGGTTGATAAGATAAGCAGCGAATGGAAATGGCTTCACCTCAAAAATGAGTAGGAACAAAAAGCAATCGAAGTGTTCGAGCGGTCTCTATGAGATGGCGATGTTTACGTTCAACAACACCGCTTTTGAGCATGGGCACCGGGACATGAGAGTGAGCAAGAGTACCCTCGAGAGGTTAAAAGCTGGCGAAAAATGTCGATAAATACTCACCACCGAGTCGAGCGAAAAACTCTAATAGGAGAAAAGCGAGTATGAACCATGCGAGTAAAAGGCGGTAAATAGAGCACAACCAGGAGCGATGTTTCATGAAATAAATCCAAGTATATCGAGAATGATCATCAATAAAAATGACATAATACTTATGACCACCCTTTGTAGCAAAAGGTGCAGGACCCCATACATCGAATGACTAAGATCAAAAGGCCTAACGAGAATGAGGCGCACTAGAGGAATATGGAAGTTGTATTTGTTTGCCAAGTTTGCAACCCTTACAATGAAAACTAGACTCAATAGAAGTAGGACCTAAACAACCTTTATTTATGAGTGTGGACAAGCGAGAGCCACATAAATGACCTGAGACGATGATGCCACTTGGCAAAGGAAGGATGATGAAGCATTTGTTGACACACGAGCAATAGAACTAGCGAGAAGAAGGTAGGCACAAGGTATCCAAAAGCGTAGAGGCAGAGAACCTCTACGGCGATGGCGATCCCAATCACAGTCCGCTCGACGATCTGAACAAAACAAGATGAGTCATCAAATCCAACAAAACAGTTTTGGTCGACAATTTGACCAACCGGAGAAGATTCATGGATAAGCGAGGTGCAAAAAAGCAGTTAGTGCAGAAAAATGAGAGTTGCAAAGTGAACCACGATGAGTGATATGACGGGATGTACCATCAATTTGTTTGAAGAAGTGTCATCGAGAGATAGGCTTGCAAGAAACCAAGCTGGGACCAGTCGGATGTCACATGGAATGAAGCCCTGAATCCGAACCCAAGGCGACTTAGAAGCACCAGCAGATGAGGCAATGACATGAGACCACAGAGCCGCTAGGGTAGAAGTTGTGCCACGCCCACGAGTAGCACGGCGAGCACGATATTCACCAACTTCTCTCGGATATTTAGCAAAACACTGCTTAAGCGATGACGATCTTCGACAATACTCACAAGGCTCGAAGATTTTCCTCTTGATGTCTTGAACTTCGAGAAGCCACTAGCACACCGTGAGGTCTTGTCATATTACTAAGCGACATAGTCTTGAGGCGAGTCTCTTGACAATTCATCGAGACAAAGCTTGAGCCATGGTTCTGAGAGAAGAATTATGAAGCAACCGTATGTGCGAATATACTCAAAATCAGCCCTTACTCCCATGACAAAAGCGATATGTAAGAAACTTTTCAATGAATTTGTGTCTTTGGACACTCATCCGAGATGTAATCGAGGTACCATAGAGAGCAATGGTCCCATTATACTTTCAAAGGCTGAATTGTACTCATCAATGGACATGTCATTCGCTCAATTGAATGAATCTTTTGCATGAGGGTATGAAGAAGAGCACCCTTGTCTGAACATAACTTATTTCTTTGTAAGTAAGACCACATGGCCTTGGTCTGTCTTAAAGGAGAAAGACTCATAATCATAGATTGCTTAACACTATTGACAATAGCGACCATCACTTTTCCATCATTGATTCCCCAAGTTTTGAGTCCGGTAACATTCATCACTTTGTCATGGATCATCATCAAGTGAAAAGTGGATCATAACCCCGCAGTGAAAAGCTAGCCCATAATTTTGACCATCAAGAGTGATATTGATAGTAATTGCATTGAATGAGACATATTCTCGAAAATTATGACCGAATCAAGAGTGATATTGATAGCGATTGCATTGAGCACGCGCGCAGAGACATATTGAAAGAGAAAAATATGGCCGAATGTCCAAGGGCGCTAAGCGCGACGAAGACAAGGCGGGCGATGAAGCGACACAAGCGCCGCCGCGAGCGTTAAGGCGCAGATGAAAGAGCGCGGACGGGCGATGAAGCAAGCGAAAGAAGGAGACCGAGATCTGGCGCTCGCTCCAAGGACGCTAAGCGCAGACGAAGCGAAGGCGCTGGCGCGACGGGCGAGACGCGCGACGCCGCGACGAAGCGGCGCAGATGGCACTTTCGGATGGCGCGTGGACGAAGCGACTTCGGATCTGGCGTCGCGAAAAAGCGAGCACGGCAGCGTCAAGCGAGCGAAGCGACTTCCGTAGCGCGTGGATCGCAGCCGCGAGCACCGGCGGCGTGCGGATGGGCAGCGGGTGAATGGCGTCGCTGGCGGCAGCAGCGAATGAAGACAGGCACCAACAGAGCGAAGACGATGCAGATGAAGACAAGATGGCAGCGCACAATTGGATCGTGGGTTGATCAGGGATTAGATTAACCCTGATCCTAACCCTAATCTTTGCTCTGATACCATGTTACTAACCTAGAGGATTGAGCAGATAATCTCTCCAATAGGGATATCAGGGATATATATAGTCATAGTATGGGCCAATATGGGCCTTAACTTTTCCTATGTAACTTGTGCATTCCAAACAGGCCCTTAAGTTGCAGAGAGCAAATAGTTCACATATAATTCTGCGAAACTTGTACATGTAGCATGCAATATGCCTTGGTCGGTGGGTTGTGCTTGTCCAACGTCCAGATCCTACACTCTGTTTGGAATGTTGGGATTTTCCCAAATTCCTGATGGAATTGAACAGTTTCTTGTGAAATTCCTGCATTTCAAACAGGCAAATCGACCGTTGTATTGCTATTGTAGGCCAAGGGGCCAAATATATAGATCCAAAGCCAGCATAGAACTAAAACCTAAAGAAATACTATTACCCTTACTCTCTCCGGTCACAAATATATGTCGTTTTTGGACATCAATACGGTCTCCAAAACACAACTTCGACCACTAATTTCTATGGTATATTTGTAAAACTCAATAAAACTATAATATTATAAAAGTACTTTTCGAGACAAATTTACACATATGATTTTCATGTACCCAATTTAAATATTTAAAAAGATATTGATAGTCCATGTTTCAAAAGTTTGACTGCACATATGTCCAAAACAACATATATTTGTGACTGGAGGAAGTAATAGATAGTTAGATACCATGTTAGGAAAATAAGGACTCAGGTTGATGTATTGCTATTGTAGGGAAGGTGTCAAATATATAGATCTAAAACCAATATGGAACTAAACCTAAACTAATACTAACACTCTTAATAGCCAAATCATTTTGTTTTGTTATTGATGTTCCCTTGTTCTTAGCTTTTCTAAAGAACATTTATAATGATGCATATCTTTGATTTTGCTTCAAATTATTTCAGTAAGCTTGCTTATTTTTATGGCTATCATGTGGTGGAGCGCTTTGTTGGACATGGGATTGGAACTATGCTGCATTCTGAGCCACTCATCCTACATCATGGTGAGTACTTCTTTGACATTTTCCCGCTTCTTTTGACCTACCTTATTGTTGATATGTCATTCTATTGGGTAACAGTGTTTGGAGTTTAGCTTATGAAACTAGGTTTATGGGTCTAGCTCTGATATCCTAATAGTTCGTTGTTCTGCTATGTTTTTTGTTTGGCACAGTTGTTAGGCTCACGGTATGTAGTACTTAGCAATGCAGTTAAATGTTAGCTAAGTATTGGTTGTGTTTTGTCACCTGAAGATAGGAACAGGCTGTTTAGCTTTCAGTTTTCACAGGACTGGAGTGCTGTTATTACTTATTAGATCTGCTCTTCCTGTAGTTATTGTTAATGATTGATACAGCTGTGGATCTAATCTCCCCTATTCATCTTAAGATGAACTGTGTTAAACTGTTAATATTTGTCCTGATATTATTGTGCACTAATGCATGACGATTAAACTGTACATTGAACTAATGAAATCTCTCTTTTGCAGCCAATGACAGCTCTGGGCGAATGGTTGAAGGCCAAACATTTACAATTGGTATGTACCTTCGGCTCTCCACTATCCTTACTATTATATGTTTAGACTTCCTTTTCCAAATAATTTGTAATTTTCTTTTAGAATACCATGTACTGGATTTATCAGTAATTTACCCATGCTTGAACATATTTTTCAGAAGATAAAAATTTGCTATAAAGAATTTCTTTGTGTTTATTTGGTGCCCAAACTATAAACGATTGCATGAGTGTACCATCAAAGGTGATTGCATAGTATATATTGCCTTAGATGTAATCCTAGAAGCTTTTGATAAGTTAATATTGTATCTTAAGGTTTGCAACACTTATCTTACCCTTTTCTTGTACTAAAACCTCAAATCAAGTTGACAATCTTGATGACATTTTTGCAGAACCTATACTTACAATGGAAAAAACAGAGTGTGTTACATGGGAAGATGGATGGACTACTGTCACTGCTGATGGAAGCTGGGCAGCACAGTTTGAGCATACTATACTGGTCACTAGGACGGGCGCGGAAATATTGACAAAAGTTTAAGTTTATTTCTTGTTGATTGTAGTAAGAAGTTGTTGAGCAATCTACTTTCAGAATGAGTTGGTTCATAAAGCTGCCCCAGCATGGCAACCACCATCCCAGCATCCAAATCTCTACCAAAATGGCTTATGTATGTTTCTTTTCTTATTGCCATTCTCAATCATGATTTCTAACATGAGTAATAACACATCCTACTTATGTGCATCAATACAAATATTCATCCATAATTGATATTTTTGAGATCAATTGCAGGTCCACATGTGGGAGGATTTCCCCTATGTGGCAACCGGGCAGGGGACAAGTGGGGGCATACTAATGCATTTGCTTGTCATAGTTGTTGCTAACCTGCTGTAGTGATGCTGCTGGGGAGAAGTCCTGTCTGATGGAGTTTATAGAAGAGCTGATGTATATGTGATAGTTCTGTTAGTTGGAAGTAGATATTGGCCTATAAATGAAATAGGAAATTTATGCAAGTCGCCTATGTTTGCCTCTGGTTTTCTCAAAAGAGCTATCTGTAGTTCTTACTGGATATTGTATTAAGCTGAACATCGATTCTAGTTGCACTAGTCACCAAATGTTTGGCTTTGGCACCAGCAAGCAACTCCGCTCGGCTGCGTCCAAGTAATTCAGACGGCAAATCTACTTGGTCCCTTCAACACTTCATCATATGCAACAGCAGTGATGGCACATCAATTTCAACACTGCAGACTAGTGTAGATTTTTTTTTTTATGAAACTTTGTTATTTTATTGTTGCAAACGTAACATGGAGGCATTGGAATCTGAGGTTGCGCTTGTCAATTTAGTGCTATATAATGTACGACATCGTCAGAGTTTCTATGGGACCCTCGGCATTGCAAGTTCCCAACCTGAAATTTGTACTGATTCCGTGGTACTACCATAGTACTACATGTCGGTTAACGTCACCTGACTTGGCACCTTCAGTTTAGCGATTGTAGCATCCGCATTGTCTGGTGTATTAAGGGTGTCTATTTCAATACATAAGCAACTGATAGGCCTAATGGTATAATATTAACCTGATGTTCTTTGGCGTGCGTCTATCGATCCGAACAATATGATTCGTCGAAAATTCATGAATTTCGTATAATTTCATTGTAGTTGCTCTATTTACATAAAACTTATTTTTGCATTTCAGACATGCTTTAAATTAAAGGGGGTATAAATTACTGCAGCACAAGAAATGCCTTGGGGAAAGAAAGACAGGCTTGCACAGGTAAGATAAGAACAAGCTTTTGGGGGAGTGAAGTGGAAATGTCTAGTGTGTAACCACTTTGATTACAACTTCGGGGATCAGCTAACGCTAAGCACCCCACTCGATCTCCGTCATCCCCTACCCTTCGTCTCCACCTAGCACCTCCTACACCTCCGTCCTTAGCCCTCCTTCCTATCCCCTCCCTTGTCACTTATTGGAGTGGGAGGGGGTGTCACTCTCTTATCCGTTGTATATTACCATAGTAGTTGACTATCTTCTCTCTCTAGCGATTCTTCTCGAACTGTTCATCGAAATAGCCTCGTAGATTTTATTTTATTTTTTGTAAATCTGGTCCCTGTGTAACAAAAAATGCAAAAAAATAGACCCCTCATTGAGCGCGGAAGAGCCGGCAGGGGACACCTGCCCCTTGCTACACTATTCAACTGCGGTAGGACCTGTCATGGCGCCTTGCCGTTGTTGCATAGCATGGTAGAGGATAAGTGTTCCCTATCGGCTCTTCGCACTCAATAAAAGGGTTATTTTTGTGATTTTTACCACACGGGAGCCATATATGCAAAAATTAAGTATGGGGCCATTTCGGTGAACAGTTCATTCTTCTCCATCAGAATATTTGCTTGGTCAACGGCTTGTAGGATTGGACCTTCCTTTCTCCTTGGCAATGAACATACCGTCGACTACAGAATGTGATGCCTCATATGTCTTGTGGTTGGATTCACTGTCAAGCTCTAGATGCATCTAAATCTGGATATACTACGAATACGACTCATCATCGATGACCTCATTTTTCTATGCTCGGCGCCCTCCACTGCTATAATAGCTCCTCAATAAAACTATAGCGTTGTTCGCCGCAATCCCCTTGGTGATGGCGATGGTCTTGATCATATTGAGTGTATTTATCTCCGGTGAGTCCTTTTCAATAAACTTCCTCATGTGGATTTGGTGTGTCATCAATGTTTTGGCCACATGCCTCCTATCTCCCGTCGTTGTGTATTTCTCCCTCTGCTCTATGTCTCTGGGTTTTCCCACCTACCACTTCCTAGATGTTGTCAATGTAGCCACCAAATCGAGGATCCAAACACCATTTGTTCATGTGGCCAAATAAAGCTTCACCAAGTAGATCGTCGGCCTTTCTTACTGATTCTCTAGTGTCCCCCAACCTTCGACCAGAGGAGGCCACCTTTCTCCCACTACTCGACATTGTTGGCAAACGCACAACAAGAGACAGAGTCGTGGCTAGATCGATGACTCAAGGCTTAGAGGCCAAACAACAGCGGTCAGAGTTACTTCCACGTCGATAGTGTTGCTTTCGTCTATTCAAAGGCTTGGATGTAATTTTGCAATTCCTTTTAGCCTTTTCTCATCAACACCAGGAACTGATCTATAATATGCTATCATCTCATGGTCCCTTTTATAATTCTCACGGTGATTATACTCAAATATCGATTACATCCGATCGTATGATTTGATCCAACGGCGGTGAATTTTTCCAGAGCTAATAGCCTTCAGAGACCATATTCATCTAAAGGAAAGTGTGTAACAACTATTCGTACGGAGGCTCGCTCTCACTCTCCGAAGTGTCAAGTCCGTAACCACTCTTCAGGTCCCACCCTCCAGGTGGCACACTCCCACTGGCCCCCTGCTGCTCTGTTCCTACCCCCACTGAGATCATAGGTAAGCAAGATCAGACACTAATGACCAAATCAGCCCTAGAAAAAAACCAACCACCAAGAAACAAAGAGCACATTCTAGCTAGATTCAGCTCAGAAATCCCTAAACCCCTACTCTTTCCTTCCCCCTTTGCCCCGCACCAACCCTCCTCAAATTCCAGGCCCCAGCAAGGCAGCAACAGCACACAAGCTCCCACTAATCAGAAAGAAAATCAAGCAAGGAAATTCCCAGAGAAAGCAAGGTAAGGAGCTCTCGAAAGCAGCATCAATCTCCCTCAAAAGAAGCAACCCCAGAAAGAAATCATCATCATCAGGAGGAAGTTGAGCACACTCCCAATGGGGAGTAGGAGCAGAGGCTGCTTGCTCCTCTCGCTCCAACTCCTCTCAATCCATTCCTCTCTATTACTACTATGTAAGCTCTCTCCTCTTTCCTCTCCGTCTCACACGCCTGTCTTGTTCCACTGCAAACTCTTCTTCCTTTCTTTGTGGATGCCGCCTTGTTCTTCCTAGCTCCAAATTCTACAGCTTTTCTTGAAAATTTTTTTTTGGCTCCTTGAGCTTGTGATTCTCTGACTGTTTGTTGACTGTTATTTGTGTACGTGTTTCACTGTGCTCTCTTTCTTGGTCGGTAATGTTGCCTCCGTTGGTGTTGCTGCTACAGACTCGGTGGTGTCGGCGGCGGGTGGGGGTGGGGGTGGTGGTTCCGGCGAGCCGTACGTCGGCGTGACGATCGGCACGGAGGTGACGAACCTTCTGTCGCCGTCTGACCTCGCGGCGTTCCTCCGCTCACAGCGCATCACCCGCGTGCGCCTCTACGACGCCGACCCGCGCATGCTCTCGGCGCTGGCCTCCTCCGGCGCCCGCGCTGTCGTCGGCGTCCCCAATGATGAGCTCCTCGCGCTGGGCTCTTCCCCGGCCACCGCCTCCGCCTGGGTCTCCGCCGCGTGCTCCCCTTCGCGGCACCCAACTCCAGCAGCCCGGGCCTCATCTCCGCCATCGCCGTCGGCGACGAGGTCCCCACTGCGCTCCCCTCCGCGCTCCCCGTCCTCCTCCCCGCCATCCAGTCCCTCGCCGCCGCGCTCGCCGCCGCCAACCTCTCCTCCATTCCCGTCTCCACCCCGCTCCCCTTCTCCGTCGTCCTCGACCCCTTCCCCCCGTCCCAGGCCTTCTTCAACCAGTCCCTGGCCAAGTCCTTCCTCCTCCCGCTCCTATCCCACCTCGCCAACACCTCCGCGCCATTGATGCTCAACCTCTACCCTTACTACTCCCTCATGCAGAGCAACGGCGTGATCCCGCTCGACAACGCACTGTTCAAGCCGCTGCCGCCGTCGCTGGAGATGATCGACCCCAACACGCTGCTCCACTACACCAACGTGTTCGACGCCATGGTCGACGCGGTGCACGTCGCGGTGAAGAATCTCAACGTGAGCGGCGGCGGCGTGCCGGTGCTGGTGACCGAGAGCGGGTGGCCGTCGTACGGGGACCGGAAGGCCGAGCCGTACGCCACCAGGGACAACGCCGACGCCTACAACTCCAACCTGATCAAGCACGTCATGGACAAGCCTGGCACGCCGATGCGCCCGGGCGCGCAGGCGAGCGTCTACATCTACGAGCTCTTCAACGAGGACCTCCTGCCGGGGCCTGTGTCGGAGGCGAACTGGGGCCTCTTCTACGGCAACGGCACGCCGGTGTACCTGCTCCACGTGTCCGGGACGGGTGGTTTCCTGGCCAACGACACGACGGACCGGACGTTCTGCATCGCGTCCGACGACGCGGACGAGAAGGCGGTGCAGGCGGCCATGGACTGGGCGTGCGGCCCCGGGCGCGCCAACTGCACGGCGATACAGCCCGGCGAGGGGTGCTACGAGCCCAACGACGTGCGGAGCCATGCCTCTTACGCCTTCGACTCCTACTACCAGTCACAGGGCAAGGCCGCCGGCTCCTGCTACTTCCAGGGCGCCGGCATGGTCACCACCACCGATCCCAGTGAGTACCAAGAACCCTTGTGCCTTCTTGCCAACAACTAATTAACCCCTCCTCTTCCTGATTGCTGATCATTCATATGGCATCGCTTGGGAAATGAATTTTCATGCTAATTTGGTGGGCATTGATCATTCTTGGGTTTGGCAGTTGATCATTCCTTTTCTTTTTTGCTCTTCCTTTAATCTCTCCCATCGCTATTGTTCTGTTCTTTTTTTGTTTGCTTGGAATTGCCAAGGATTTAGTAGCAATGCTTGTTGTTTGGTGATTTCTTCGTCTTATGCTAGTGAGTAGCGACACCGACAGTGGGTGACTGGCTTAGATAAGTGACAGATCAGACTAGCTTAGACTGACTGGCTCTGAGGTTTGTTCACTTGTGCAGTAGTTTGTCGTGATTCCCTTTAGGCCTTTAAAGAATTGCAACTGGTCAGGTGTTAATGCATATTGTCATGGTGTGGTGTCAGACCAAGGCAGTGTAGCAGTCAACCAGTAGGTCAATAACCCAGTGGAAACGTTTCTCTGAAGATTTCGGCTTCGATCTCAAGTAGGAGCAACGCCATAGTGACGCCCAAAAGTTGATGGCATTCATGGAACGCCATTCCGGACAATTGTTCGGTTTGTCTTTCCATTGGAGAACAACACTAAGTGCAATAGTATTTATTCCATTGATGGTTAGGTGAAAGGTTGCTTTTCCATCCAGGTAGGGTAGGAGGAGTGCAGCAACCAAAGTGTCGGTTTTATTTGGGAATTGGGATGACTCGTTGTTAGCTCCATGAAAAGATGGATCCAGAAAAAAATTAGAGCATTCGTTTGGAATCATATTTTTTTTGGTAGCCAATAGGCAGGAGTGATTCTAGACTAGCGTGTTCTTGACACTTCTTGTGAGGTTTATGGCTTCAGAATCCCGCCTTCCGTGGGACCCGTTTGTCAGCGACTCGTCGGTGGGATTATGTACGCGTAGCTGCTCTCTTTTTAATATGACAATGAGTCCATGACCGCATAGATTAGAGGGAGAATGGTGGTATAGAGCAGACAGAAGCTGAGCTGGATCTGGTTGTACATTTGTTTGTTACTCTGCCAAGTCCTCGAGAGTGCCCAGGGCGTGGAGTGTGCTGGTTTGATTGGCAGCACGAGTCCCCCAATATACCATTTCATAAAGGGCAAAAGATGCCACAAGGTTGCAAAAAAGAATCCCCCTTTCTCGCGTGTGAGTTGGAGCGCACGTCACATGCCAAGGGCACATTGCACACATCGTCCCATCACTTTCACCAGCTTTGTCATCCCACTACTAAGGTTAACCTCATTCCTGTTTCTTAGCATGCCATTTCAACTTTGTGTCACCCCAGTATTGACTATAAGGGAGGAGCTAGACGATGGAAATGATTGTTGTTTTACTTGCATTGTAGTATGACCGCGTTGAGGTTGTCTTCTCATTCAGTGAGGGAAAAACTTCAGAATGTGTACTGTTTCAGTCTCAGAACAAAATTGCAACTTTTGAAAAAAGTATAATCATGGCTAATGGTGATGTATAGGTCTCGCATACATAATGGCCTGCGGCATGCTTCAAAAGGCTAAAGCTGAGATCTGAGATCTTTCTGGTTGCCCATGATTTCTCATAGATGCTCCTGCACTGGTACGCATTGCTTTTTCATGTGCAACCTTGTGTACTTGGTGGGGGGCTTGGGCATTGTTCGGCAGCAAACGGGTCTCTTTGGAATTCTACCTGTTTTTGTGTGTGTGCTTGGGACCGCGGGGGGCAATATAAATTTCATCGTTCCATGACACCCAAGTACTATATTAAGGCTTTATGTAGCTATGAGTTATGACCGTGTAGCTGCTTGTGTGCCCATGGCTAATTAATTGTTAATGTAATCACTGTGCCATGTTTAATCATGGTTCACCGCTATTGACACTCGTCTTGACTGGGCATAAAAACAGTTACAAGTATTACAGCTACAAAAGAAGTCGTTGTCTGAAAGGCAATGGCTCTATTCACCGGCCAGCATAGAGCACATGGTGAAGCAGTGAGGCATTCTTGCCATTTGGATTACGGAACCATGTCATGAGAATTGCATTGAGCTAATGCAGCGAAACTGGAGTACTGAACTCATGTTGGTTGTGGCCAACTAGCAACTTCTTTGGACAGTGGCCTTGTCCTCTACAAAATGAACTATGGCCCTGTTTGGGAGAGTTCCAGATCCCAGCTCCAGTTCAGAGCTGAAACTTATAGGCTAAAATAAAGTGAATTAAGTTTATATTTTTAGTCTAAAATGTAAACAAGATGATCTACCTAAACACTCTTAATGTATCCACAGCTCTAGCTCCACAAATTTCTGAAGCTAGAAATACCATGCTCCACCAACTCCACAGATTTTAGTGGAGTTGGAGCTGTCCCAAATACCCCCTATATTAACTTAGAGAGGTAAGGGGATAAACGAAAAAAAGTGCATGCTGGAATCTTTTGGATCTGGATGTCATCTAGACCTTTTGAAATTCCTAATGCGGATGAAAGAGTAGACAAATTGTAATCCATGCAAGTGGCCAACTGGAGTGTATGTTAGGAGCATGTATTCTTGTCTGGTATGGGGATAGTATTATTACATGGACACATGCGTATTGAAGTATATTATTTACTTTTCCTTATCAGCTTAAGCTTTTGGGTAAATTAATTAGTGCATTCAACTCAATATGTTTCAATACCTGATTGGTGAATTAAAAAATAATTGCAGCCCACTTTTATTCTACATCTTAGGCCTAAGGGAGCCTAGTGTGAAGAAAAGTGTTAAAATATAAGTGAATTACCCGCTTTTCCTCATCAGCGGTTTTTCTCCCAAGGTTGCTTTATTATATACAACCATCTTGCAAAGATAGCTAATTTGAGCATTTGGTGATTCTGTTTTTAATTTACTTATCCTTTTCTTAGTTAGTCAATTAGTTTCCGACCAGTACAAGAAGTACTGAATGAAAGCTCTGTATTTAGTTGACTGACCTAGATGTTAGGATATCTTTTTGGCTAGTCAGTGGCGATGCTGTTACTGACTGGCCCAGCCAATGATAATTCTGTGGTCCTTAGTGCCATATAAATTTGTTCTCATTTGCAAACTGGTAATGTGTGTGCTAGAAATACTAGAAGTTGTTCATAGTTAGATTTAGGCTTTTAGCATCAGAAAATAACTGCTCTGTTAATATCAAGGTCTACTGCATGTCTGCAGCATAGTCTTTCTGTTATGGGGGGCCAAAGCTCCCCGTGGTATGTACTAGCAGGCTTCGTGGGCTCACATGAACTACGTACTAAATACAAATGTGGACCTATTCCTGCTTTTACTGGTCCTGAAGGATCCTCTAAAAGAGAAAATTTGTACTCATGTGATTATTTACAGGTGCAAGTAATTGCTAACCACAAAATTGAAATTTTCTTCATCTTTTCTTATCACTTTTCAGAAGTTACATTATTTTTTATGAAGCATCGAGATAGCGAACAGAGGGGGGTGAATGGTCGCAAAACAAAATTTTTCTCCCACAAAAATACTCCAACTAAAATCTCGAAAGGATCACGCAAATCAAATTCAGCAACACTTCAAAATCCGAACAACTAAACAACTATGTGTACCTTTAGCTTACATGGATGAGAACCATGAAATATATGGGGAATTTTTTATCACAATCCTGGTTGTTAAATGTCCAAATAAAAAAGAATCAAATCAAACCTTACTTTTAGAAAGGAGACCAAACCAAATTACAGAAGTTACTTTCTCAAAAGCAAAAGTAGATTTTTCAGAAATTGTCCTCACTTGAAGCAGGTGATTGGTGGGTTTCTGTTGCTCTAGAAATTTTGGGAATTTTTCTCTTTATGAGCAAATGAGTCGTGAAGCACTTCACCAAAGATCACCTCAAAACTCCTTGTAGAAAAATCAAACATCACAGACTGTGAGGAACTTTGAGCTGAAAGTTTGAAGCTTGGTATTCACCTCATGGCGCCCAAATGGTGCGACCAGTGTACTCCCCAATTTTTTCGCAAATGAATATGAAAGTTGCGCACCTTCTACAACAAGAATCACTCAAAGAAGATTTTTATGGATTTTTCTAAAAATTAAACACTAACTGCTGCTCGAAAAACAAGTTCTTGACAGAGTTGCAATTTAATAGAAAAGTTGATCTCTAGTCTATCCTAGAGTGCAAAAGAGATGTAAAACCATATGAACACACTCAAGACATCCAAGATAAGCATCATTTAGAAGGAGGGGAGGCAAATCCAATTTGCAAGAAAGTAAACTGCGAGAAAGTAACTTGCAAGAATTTAAATGCTGAATTTAAATACTGAATTTAAGACATAAAATAAATGCGTAATGTCGATTCAAGCATGAATGAAAAAGATTTGCATTTCTGGAAGGAGCAGGTTTACAAAGCCTCACAACAAAGTGGGTAAAGCTCAAAGGAGCACAAAAACCTTTACAATTGAATGAGTCCCTCAACCCTAGAGCACTCATCAAAGGCTAGGATTAACCCACTCAACCAGCCATGCAAGGGCTAACCCAAAACCCACATACACAAGGGGTTTTCTTGCACGGTTTTCAAAGCATACTACCCAGACCCGCTAACCTATTAACTAGACTGCTATCCGACGGTCCTTCTTGATCACGCTGCATCTAGCTAGCACCATCTCCTTTCCTTGTCTTCTTGGCTTGCATGAACTCCGTCTCCGATCATCTTCCGGCAATCCCCAATCAATTGGACCTCCGACGCACCTTGCCTAGTCCCGATCATCCTCTGCCTCACCATGATCGAGTACCGTCACCCTGTAACCATCAAAGATAAGGAAAACCCATCACATAGCAATGGCCAAAAGATATGCAATAATCATCACAAAATCCGATGGCATCGGATTGCCTGAGACCCGAAAAACACACCCTCTCACACCGCACTAGAGTCCAGTGCTACCGCCCGACCGGTAGCACTAGAATAGGCAATCAAATCTCAAATTACTTCAAATTGAAAATCCAGTTCACATTAAACTCAATTTCAAAGTAAACCAAGCTCAAATTCAGTCAATTATTCATCACAAACATGGATAGGCCTTCACATGGTCTTTCATTTTATTTTTTTACCCTCTCATCTGCAGCCAATACAAATGTCCAGACTAACTTGTTCAGTTTACACAATCACATATTTGACCATATCTGATCACAGTATCACATTTATTGCCTCAAGATAGTTTAAGGTAGAATTTGATAACAAGTTGTACATATATTAATGTAGATGAGTTTGCCTCAATCTTTCGCAAGTAGCACTTTCAAATTTAGGTAGAGTAATCTATGAAGTACATCTACAATTTTTTCAGAATTTTTCATGACTTTTATTAGTTAGTGTACACGGTGTGTACACGAGAAGCCCTGTATGCACAGGATATGTTGCCCTGATTTACTAACAAATCGTTACCTTTTGTTGTGCAGGTCATGATAGCTGCATCTTTCCTGGAAGGTACATTGCTGAAAGTTTTCTCAATGATGTCCTTGGTATTATCCAACCGATTATTTATTGGATAGCAAAGGCATCTTAAGGGTAAAAAGGATTATTATTCCACACAGTATAGGGACAGGGTAACGTTGGCAGTAAAATAGTTACATGATACGTTCTTTTAAATTCTGCTATGCATTATGGACCTTCTCTTTAGTTAAAAAACAAAAATAAAAACAAAATAAAAGTAGGCCTGGGTAAGTGGAGGCGCCTTTGCTAAGCAAGAATGCAGATAATCTCCATTTGCTTTCATGTCTTTCAGTACAAGATTTACCGAGCCATAATAGAATCCCTCAAATTAAATAATTAGTAACCCTATTAGAGCTTGGAAATGTAACAGCCAATTTTATTTTCTAAAGAACATTGCGAACTTCTGATCTGGAGAACAAATTAACAAGTTACTCTGTCTTCTTGATCTCAGACATGTTTTGAATAGCGAAGTGTGAGATCAAAATGCTACATATTATAATTCTCACCATACCTGCATTTCTGCTAATGTTGGCTATTATCATGCAGCAAGCTGTTGAGCAACGTCACCAAATCCGGCGGCGCCTCAAACACAACCACAACGCAGTCTAGTGACGCCGAGGGATCTGCGATATGGAGACTGAGAACTGGAAGGGAGAAAGGGTTCTCGTTGATCCTCAGGTCGCTGCTGAGCGTGACGGCGGTGGTTATCGCGACGAATTCAAACTTTTGGACATGACAGGGACATGTTGTTAATTGTAACATAACGAGAATTTTTGGGAGATGTTAGAGGAGGGGGCAGTGGTTGTATGTTTAGCGATTCTTTATTGTTAGATAAGCAACAATAAATTATTCCGCTCTTTTTTTTTCTTTTCTTTCAGATGTATGATCTGCTAACATTTCTTTACCATCTCATCAAGGCTTCACTCTCGGTATGAAGTGCTGACTTATAGTAAATGTACAGCATAAATGGTGACTTAACTCGTCGATTGAAGAACGTAAAGTGAATGCGTTAGTGTACATGAAAAATTTGAAATCAAGGTTACTGAAAAGTCTGAAACATTTGCATGCATAATGATGTCAGCTTAGGATCGGCATTTGTTTGCATTAGGCCAACCGCCTGCTTCCATGGAAGCAGCCAAACAGGCAGTGCGCGCATAACTACATAAGCAACTGAATTGAAACCAGTTTCACTGAAAGTCAAATGCGGAATGACGAAATTATCTCACTTGGGACATCTTACACACACAAAAAAAAAATGCAGTTGTCAAAGAAGGCACCTCAACCGTTAAAATGTGCAACTGGTACCCTTGGGAGGTAGCTGGTTTTCCAAAAAAGAAAAAAAAAGCCAGTAGTCCTTATGCTATACCAGTGCGATTCCTTGTGATCTTCAGTCTGCTTGCGACAAGCCATGATCGCCTGGCTCTTGACAATCTTCCAGCTGTGGAGCAGGATCATCAAGGACGACGGTCAGGACCAAGCCACAGTGGTACCCCGGCTCAAATTCAAGCTCTGTCCCGTCGCTCCGATAACCTCAAATAGACAGCCCACCCCCGATAAGCTCCATGTTCTCCAGTCTGTAATCTTTCAGCTTGCACACAAACCGGTCCGACCTCTTCCTGGGAGCCCTACAGATCA
Organism: Guadua angustifolia; assembly: GCA_036346375.1. Lineage (NCBI taxonomy): Eukaryota > Viridiplantae > Streptophyta > Magnoliopsida > Poales > Poaceae > Guadua > Guadua angustifolia. Next base: position 16,454,596 of record CM070512.1, on the reverse strand, counting down.
TGTCTCTGTGATGTTCTTCGATATGGTCGCCAAAAGGGATGGACCTGTAAGTCATGTCCCTGAGGTGCCCAATCACGACTCCATCGCCGCTGCCATCACACATAAGGTAAGGTGTGCTTGACCCAGTTACTGTCCAGGCGTCCACCCAGCCGTCCGGGAGAGGGAACGGCAGGTCAGTACCATCGTCCCAGCTCCTGTCGCAAGGTCCAAGAGTGTGTTGAAAAAAGACTCAGTAGTTGGAAAGAAAAGAATCTCTCTATTGGAGGACGTCCAGTTTTAATTAATTCGGTATTTAGTAGCCTTTCGATGTACATAATGTCCTTCTCCTTACCCAAAGGAGTCCTTAAAAAACTGGATTATTTCTGCTCTAGATTCTTTTGGCAGGGAGACGAACATAGGAAAAAAAAATATAGACTCACCAAATGGAGCATACTATGCCAACCAAAACAACAGGGTGGTCTCGGGATTCATGATCTAAATATAAAAAACATTGCTCTTCTTAGCAAATGGTTGTATAAATTACTTACTTCAAATGGGTTGTGGTAACAAATTCTCCGTAACAAGTATTTGGGTTCAAAACCTTTGGCCCAAGTGGAATGGAAAAATGGAGATTTTCACTTTTGGTCCTGTCTAATGAAGGTGAAACGAGACTTTTTTCGTTTTGGAACCTTTATTGTGAAGGATGGATCACAAGTTCGCTTTTGGGAAGACAACTGGTTGAGTAGATCACCTTTGAAAGATCAATATCCTTCCTTTTATAACGTTGCCAGACCAAAATTTATAACGATTTTCAGAAGCTTTGAGCTCTTCACCTCCAAGACTCTCTTGGCGTAGACTCCTCATCGGTTCAAAGCTGGTTGCTTGGATTGATTTGTTAGCTCGCATTGAAGGAGTTGTTCTATCGCAAGATCAGGATATCTTTTATTGGGACTTAACCTCAAATGGTCAGTTCTCGGTAAAATCTCACTATACTGCCTTAATGCTTAGAAATATCCCCAATGAAAACAGAAAATTGTGGAAGTTAAAAGCTCCATTGAAGATTAAAGTTTTCTTGTGGTACTTACGACGGGGGGTGGTGCTTACAAAGGATAATTTAGCTAAACGAAATTGAAAGGGTAGTTTGTCATGTGTTTTCTGTCATAAAAATGAGTCAATCAAACATTTGTTCTTTGAATACCGTTTCGCTCGGTCTGTTTGGAATGTCCTTCATTTAGCAACCGGGCTAAAACAACCTGACAGCATGGAACATTTGTTTGGGAATTGGCTTCAGGGTTTCAATAAGGATTTGAAAGTTCTTTTCCTGCTTGGAGCGACGGCTTTGTGCTGGTCACTTTGGATTTGCAGAAATGATGTGGTTTTTAAAAACAAGTATTTGTTTTCTCCTTTACAGGTTATCCATTCGGCGGCTTATTGCCTCTCTAGTTGGGCTATTCTCCAGCGGGAGAACTTGCAGGCGTTGTTAGTGGAGGTGATGTGACTTTGGGTCCCGATCTTTCGATGAGAGTGATAACTTCGATTTGGTGGAATTGACTTTGACGATCCGACTACAACGTACGACGACGATGCGCCTTAGCAATCGCTAAACCAACTCCAGAGGGTTATTGATCTTGCCGTTGGCACGATCAACCTGAACACGAGGTTCAATTTCTGCATGCAACCGAAGAACAAGCAAGAACAAAGGTAAAGGCAATCTGAAATTGCAAATAAAGATGAAGGATTGATAATGTAGGGTTCTGAAATAAGGAGCTTCTTAGACGGCTGTTGAGCACGTCTGGAAGACTCAAAATAGTAGCAATGGCTAAACTATCAAATAAACAAAACCCAAAAACTAAAGTACAGAGGTAGCAAACAATATATAGAGGTAAGTGGCGGCTAGGGAGCGGCTAGGGGCGTGCAGCAGCCATAGGGGGGTGGCCAAGGGGTTGCCCTAGGGTTACATGGGCTTTGGGCCCAAAAGAACAGGTGGCGCAGCACCCGGAATTTCTGGCCCATGACACTCTTCTGCGATTTCCTGTTGCTTCAAGACGAATTTAGCTTTGGGGCTGGATCCATTGGAAAGTAGACTCCGAGATCTTTCAAACGTGCACTCATGGGCCTCCAGAAACCTCCGAAATCAAAAGTTATGGCCTTTTAAAGTTAGTGTTGTTGGTGAGGCCTAACTGGACTCAGACTTGTTCTCTTCCCAATCCGACTTGAACTTGATCTTTGGCCCAATTTTGGTCCACGAGGGTCCTTCTCCATGGTTCCTAAGTACAATCAAATCATCACAAGTATTAAATAGCATCCCATTCATATTATCACTAATGGGGAGGCTTAGGAACACATTCACCTGATGATTAAACTGTCGTGTGCGAGCTCGAGTAACCAGTCCTTGTATAATCGCAGCGGGTTCAAATTGATATGTAGATGTGGTTGTATCCATGGAAGTGATGTCCTCATCCTCCCCTTCTTGCATTTGAGTCGTCCTCGACTCATGTTCACCTTTTAGCACATTTTCAATACAAAACATTCTTATATAGGTCCTGCATTTATTTAAATAAAATAGTAACTCCGCCTCTTTATATATTTTGAAGACATGAAAAATATTTAGAGGATTCACCTGATAATTATCCATATAGCTCAACACTTCTTTCCAGCATATAATGACTTGATAAGCGCTAGCACTCTTCGATGCTTCCTCCCCTCCTCGAAGGAAAACCATCCTCGGTTTTGGAAAAGCTGAAAAAGAAACAACTAACAAAAAGAAGAGTGTGTACACAACATATATGTATATATCCCATATTTCATTGTTCTTTTGGATTGGCGGTAAGCTATTTTCATAACAACAAAAGAAGAAATCAAATTTAAGCAAATAACCTTTCCTCACAATTCTGCAAGTTGATTCGTGGTTATAAGTGAAGCATATAGCATCAAAATTAACATGATTTAGTTTGCAACTTGATTTGCAAATATAAGTAAAGCACATATCCATCCCTGACTTTTGATAAAGAAAACTCTTGTTTTGTGAGCCGCATTCAATAACATGTTTTGTGGGCAAAACTACAAGTCCTGGCATCAAGCATGGATCATTCATATCATCAAATTGTAAATAAGCAATATTAAACCATTCCAATAACGGTGACACAACTTTAATGGGCTTCCACGCATCAACTACGACATGCTGATTTGTAATACAAGTTAATGTACTAAAATTCGAACAATGGGGCAACAAGCTTGGGTATTACACATTTCAGGCAAATTTGATGGTGCCGCAAATGAAACAAGTTGTTGCATACAACTAGAATTGCCCAAAATAGCAAGCTTCAATTCAGCAAGTTTATCACAAGTTATGCATATTCTAGAAACAAGAAACTTGCCATCTATGCCATAATCACCAACTAAATTGAATTTAAAAAATAGGCATAGGTGCTAGACAAATACTTAAGAGATGAAATTTCATAAATCTTGTCCATAGCACAAGTCAAACTAACAGGCTCATTCAACATGATATAGCACAAAATAGTGGTAGGGGATATTCTAGCTATCACCTCCTTTTGCGTAATCAGCACCACATGATCAAAATTATAAGCATGCAATTCATTATATGATTCTACAATTGTTGCACAAGGTGGTAGTTCACAAGAATTATGTATAGCAGGAATATACTCACAAATTTGCTCCCTTTCTTGCTGTAAAATCAAATCTATACCATGGTCATTTGTCTCCTCCTCAGAAGTAGGAACATCAAAACCTCCTAAATTTTCATCCGTTGTTGTAGGTGTCGGGGTATCCATATCTCGTTTCATAGTCGAAGGGATTGTCCCATGCTCGACTTTCTCATCTTCCACGTTCTCAATCTCTTTTCGCTTGTGCTCATTTGTCTGCAAAATGTTAGCCACAAGAAGAGGTGCAGCAACAGGCGCTTCAAGTGAAGCTAATAATGCATTCAAACATTCAATACTACAAGCACTTTCCAACATTTTTGAAAGAGAACGATATGTTTGATCAATAAGAATATCTTGAATACCCTTATTAAGCCTATGTATGAACCTAAACTGGATAACTTCATCAGATTCTTCTAAACCATAACGTAACAAACAAGTTCGCAATTCACGATAGTATTCTCTAACAGTATTACTCCCTTATTTTAAGCATTGAAGTTTAGTAAGCAAACACTCAGCATAATATTCAGGAACAAATTCAAGTCTCATAAATTTTTTCATATCATTCCAATTCTCAGGTTTTCTCCCTTTTCTACAAACATGCTTCCATAATGTTAATGCATACCCAGAAAGCACATTAGCGGTAAAACAAATCTTTTCATTTTCAGACAAATTATACATGCCAAATTGTTTGTCTACCACTATTTCCCAATCAATATATGCTTCAGGGTCAAAGTTTCCAGCATATAGAGGTAATGTTAATTTGAGGTTACCATGTTCATGAGTAGAAGACGAAGCCGTCATGTTGTTCATGTCGCAAATTCTTTGGTTGAATCGAAGTGAACTCGTTTCATGTGGACTTGTCATGATTAGTAGACAACAAGGAAAAACACAGCCATATGTAATTTCCTAGCAACTACTAGATGTGGCTAAACAAGTCGCTCAACTCTCAAACTTTAATCAAAACTCTTACAAGTTCTTACCGTGCAGCAGGGGTTGTCGGCCATTGGCGGCGTCAAAAGTTCTCCCAAGCTTGGATAAAGCGATTACTAAGGGACCGAACAAACGTACGAGGTAGAATATGTGGAGCTTGGTAGGCTAAGTTAATTTCCTATGCAATCTGATAATTCTAGTTATTGTAATGATAAGTAATGATCCAAACTAGAATTCACAAGCCCTAGTTGCCGATCTCAAAGATATAAGTGAATTTCAAGGCAACACACACGCAAAGATAATGAAACTTAATGCAACCAATGGAATGAGCTAAATAAGAATAATTTTAGCACCAAAGCTCGTGTTGCATAAGTTATGGAGAGACGCTAGCTAATTGCTTCAGAAAAGGTAAAAGGGCACAAGATTGCTCACTACTTAATACAATTGCACAATCTGAAAATGACAAACACAAATTAGGGTTTTGATCAATGTAGTGCTGCCGGCCACTATTCTCTTTTCTTTTCTCTCTTTTTTTTCTTTTTGGCCTTTTGGCTCTTTCTTTCTTTTTTTTTCTTTTCGGTGACTTTCGGCCAACACTAGTATGAGCAAAGTTTTGGAATCCCTAACTCGATATCACAAGAGATATGATAGTGCAACGTATTAAAAGGAGCAGCCCCAAGCAATTTCAAATCGCTAGTCTCAATTGGGATCAAAGTATTCACAAAGGATGAATTGGTTCCCAAAGGTATGTGCACTGATATTTTAGAATTTTATGGTTGTAGATGCTACTGGACTCAACCAACTCAAAGGAACAAAGCTAGAACACAAATTGAAGAAACAAACTCAAATTCGGTCAGAACTATGCAGTAAGGTTGTTGCTGTAATTAAGGCATGAAAATGATCGAATCAAGCTTGCTCACAATGTAACAAAATGATGGTACTGTTCTAGGCTTTAAAACAAGTATTCAAACACACAATTTGGAGCTCGTATGTAGAAGTTATGGCCAAAACACTAAGGTGCACAGATTTAACAGAATTCAGCCGATCTGACCAAATCCGAATTCGAGTCAAATTCGGTTTGAAGGAGTCCGAATCACAAAGGACACCCAAAAACGTTTTTGTAGAGGACTCTTCAAGGATTCAGGAAAGTATAAAAACATCTCAATCGGAGTTCGGATGTGAGAGTTATGATCAAAATACCGAACCGACCTGGATTGCAATTGCAACTTGCTTCCCGAATTTGATGTCAAGATTAAACAACCTTTCAGATGGAATTAGATTTTGTGCCCAACTAGGTTTTTGTGGAGCCTGTCCCAAGGTTTTAGGAAAGTGCAAAAACACTTGAATCGGAGCTCGTATGCAAAAGTTATGAACAAAACAAAGAACTGGACAGATTGAAATAAAAGTTACGCGAAGGAAAAACGATCAACAACTAAAACAAGAACTCTAATGAATCAAAACCTAACAAAACACACTAAAATACCAGATTGAATCTAAAGGTTGAATTTTTGTGGAGGATTTTCAATTTTGGGTAGAAAACAAAAACTAATCTAGGGTACTAAATCTCTCACCGAGCAACTTGGAGCTCTGATACCACCTGATGTGACTTTGGGTCCCGATCTTTCGATGAGAGTGATAACTTCGATTTGGAGGAATTGACTTTGACGATCCGACTACAACGTACGATGACGATGCGCCTTAGCAATCGCTAAACCAACTCCAGAGGGTTATTGATTTTGCCGTTGGCACGATCAACCTGAACACGAGGTTCAATTCCTGTATGCAACCGAAGAACAAGCAAGAACAAAGGTAAAGGCAATCTGAAATTGCAAATAAAGATGAAGGATTGATAATGTGGGGTCTGAAACAAGGAGCTTCTTAGGTAATTTGTTGAGCACGTCTGGAAGACTCAAAATAGTAGCAATGGCTAAACTATCAAATAAACAAAACCCAAAAACTAAAGTACGGAGGTAGCAAACAATATATAGAGGTAAGTGGCGGCTAGGGGCGCTAGGCAATGACCATGGGGCGTGCCAAGGGTTGCCCTAGGGTTACATGGGCTTTGGGCCCAAAAGAACAGGTGGCGCAGCACCCGGAATTTCTGGCCTATGACACTCTTCTGCGATGTCCTGTTGCTTCAAGACGAATTTAGCTTTGGGGCTGGATCCATTGGAAAGTAGACTCCGAGATCTTTCAAACGTGCACTCATGGGCCTCCAGAAACCTCCGAAATCAAAAGTTATGGCCTTTTAAAGTTAGTGCTGTTGGTGAGGCCGAACTGGACTCAGACTTGTTCTCTTCCCAATCCGACTTGAACTTGATCTTTAGCCCAATTTTGGTCCACGAGGGTCCTTCTCCATGGTTCCTAAGTACAATCAAATCATCACAAGTATTAAATAGCATCCCATTCATATTATCACTAATGGGGAGGCTTAGGAACGATTCACCGATGATTAAAGCGTCGGTGCGAGCTCGAGTAACCGGTCCTTGTATAATCGCAGCGGGTTCAAATTGATGTGTAGATGTGGCTGTATCCATGGAAGTGATGTCCTCATCAGGAGGGGTCGCATCTTTTGGTGCAAGCGGCCAAGGCTTTTTTCTACCAGGCACATGGGTGGCGGTCTAGTCTTTGGATTGTGGATCACTAGATTGTGTCTATCTTTTATCTTTTTGTTATCCTCGGCTGTGTGTTCTAAACAGAAGCCGGAAGTGTGCCAAGACTTTGTATCTTCTCGATGTACTGTACTTGGTTTTAATATTATTGCTTCCTTTATCGGAAAAAAAGCTCCTGTCGCAAGTCGCCACCAAAACACAACGTTTTCTGCACTGCTTAGTTCAGCAAGGGCTTGGTTGGCCTGCTGGTAGCGCTCCATGCAGTGCATCACTGGTGGCACGGGGCTCACCTGGTGGCTTGTGGCGACATGGATGGGCTTCATTGAAGGTCCAGGGGTAGCGTCGGTCTCCAGGTAGCCTCGCCCTGCCGACGTGTTGTCAAACTTCTGGTGCGCAAAGTTCTCTGTGGGAAGCTTGCTCAACTGCAACTCTGCAAGAAGAGGATAAGAATTTGTACTGCTGAACAGATGAGAACCCCTCAAGAATGGAAACCCTGAAGATGTTAAACTACCACCGTGTTGTTTGGCTGCTTGGTCTTCCGGGGAGACTGCTGAACAAGTGTAATCCTTCCACCAGGAAAAGCTCTGAAAGACATTGTGAATGTATGGTGTAACTTCCTGCACATCGAAATACATAAGAACGTGATATGAAGCAAGACTTGCACTCCTAGCATCAGTGAACAAATATGGCCAGAGTCTCTGCATTTTACCTGGAAGAAAATTAAGTCTGGCGAGTGTTTCTGCACAAGGTGGCTGATGGTTTCCATCCTTGTGTAGAGGACAATGTCCTCGCGAGACCAAACATTGTAAGTTATGAACTTGATCTCTATTGCTGCTTCCACCTCAGTCTCCTTCTTTGTTTGTGATTCCACCTCTGCCGCATTCTTTGTTTTCAGGTCTGTATTTGTCGGGTCAGAGCTAGAGTTTTTCTGTAACTTTGCAAGTACCATTTAGAGAATAATCAAACAAGCATTTCAGCAAATTTCAACGTTCCAACGTCTCATTGTAAGATTGAGAACTCAATGTAACATTGATACAAGCCACTAGAGTTACAAGTAATTCCCAAGAATCAGTAGCGCATCCAGGAATTTAGAGAGAGGAATCCCATGCAAATGAGGTCAGGAGGAAGAAGCCTTTTGTGACTTCGCACCATGATCCTTCCACAAGTAGTTTAGATCCTTGTTTTCAGATTTCCATGTTCAAAACTTAGGAAAACAAAGGAATTTAATGTTGCAAAGCCAATATGACTAGCCACCGTGCCAAATACTAGTAGGCTATCTTAAATACTATAAGAATCTGTCATGCCACACATGCTCCTGAAATTCAATGCAGACACTTCCGAAATTTCTTCCACAGAGCAACAACGGCAACAGGCTACCACATCATTTTTTTATGGAGACATACTTCCACACCGAATTTTATGCTCTAGAAATCTAGAACAACCAACACATACACGCTCATCAATGTCAGGGAAGTCCATCCAAAATTATGTCTCATGCTCTTCAATAAATCAACAGAAGTATTTGTCATTTGAAACCAGTTGACGATTCACAACAATGTGAGTTTCTCACTAGTACTGAAGTGCTTACTCGCCAGGCCTCCTTCATGCGAGATGGTGGTCTCTCTCCGGAGACGTAGGGGAGGCCCCGAGGATGCCGGCGGCGATCAACGGCGGTCAGTACTGCGGAGTGCGGACCACGGAGTAAGAGAAGAGATTCTCGGGAAGTTGGAATACGTGTTGCATGTGTGCTTGGGAAAGCACGAGCACCGAAGTAGAAGAGTACTCCCCTGGAAAGTGGAAATTTGGGATATGTTTTGATTAGTTGAAGAGCCATTGTTTGATGTTTTAAAAGGCAACATATCCTGTGCACATAGGTCTTTTCGTATACACACCGTGCACACCAACTAACGAAAGTCACGAAAAATTCTGAAAAAATTTTAGATGTACTTCATAAATTGCTCTACCTATGTATAAAATTGTAGGTTCAAATTCATTATATATCCAAAGTTACAAAACTCTCGATATATAATGAATTTGATCTTGAAATTTCATACATAGGTAGGGCAATCTATGAAGTACATCTACAATTTTTTTCAGAATTTTTTATGACTTTTATTAGTTGGTGTGTACACGAAAAGACCTGTGTGTATAAGATACGTTGCCGTTTTAAAAAGAGAGTCATCATTTGCTCGGGAAAGCAAGCACATGGTTTCCTTCGTCAAAGGCGTATTTAAATAGGTTTGTTTGTTTACTTTATACCCTAATAAACTTTGTATTATTTCTTACATGCATACATTGAAAATATTAATTAGATATACTCCCTCCAATCTTTTTTACTTGACTTCCTAGAATTTGTGTCATCAAATTTTCTACAGACTCACCGTTAATAAGTTTAAAACTATCTATATTGGCCATATGAAATTTTACATTTGTCAATAAAAATATTTTCATAATATTATAATTTTATTGGTATTATTCCCATATTACAAGCGGTGGAATTGGGGATCGGAGAGCCCATCCACGTGTCCACGTGTGCGTATTCGCGAGAAAGCCCCTCCCTTTCTTCGATTTACAGATAGGTCCTTATAGATTACGAATAGATCCTTCGCGATTTTTTATGAGAGGAAGATAATTTTTTCCCTTCGCATTTGGGTCATTGGCGCGCTGTTTTGTGGAAGAGCCCTCCTGTTAGGTTCAAATCGCGAACAAGCCCTTTTCTAATTTTTCAGAATAGCGGACAGGTCCAAAAACATAACAAACAGGCCCTTGCTATTTACGTCTAGGTTCATCCACATGTCGGCGCCTGGGCGAGGCCCTCCGGAAATCCGAAAATTGCGTTTAGGTCCTTTCAGGAAAATTGGAAATCGCGTTTGGGTCCATTCGGCCAGTTATTTTAAAAAAATTTGAAACATGTATTATTATTCGGTGAACGCGTAGAGTATTAGGCTCGATAAAAGAAGGTTGTCATCTCTAATAATTTTTCGTCCTTTTTCCTCTAGATTATTTTCCACCGATGGGTGGTTTTACGAAAATAAAAAATTACGTCTAGACAACAGGTCTAGAATCGTAACAAACAGGTCCTTGCTCCTTACGTTTAGGTTCTTTCTCCGTTTTTCCCAAAAAAAATGTTTTCACCACTAGAAATATATGTGCATCTCTATCTCTAGACTTTTTTCCCAACTCGATTTTTCATCTCGATCTCTGATATTTTTTGAAACATGTATTATTATTCAGTAAACGCATAGAGTATTAGGCTCGACAAAATAAGGTTGTCATCTCTAATAATTTTTTGCCCTTTTTCCTCTAGACTATTTTTCACCGGTGGGTGGTTTTGCGAAAATAAAAAAATACGTCTAGACAACAGGTTTAGAAACGTAACAAACAGGCCGTTACTCCTTACGTCTAGGTTCTTTCTCCGTTTTTCTCAGGAAAAATGTTTTCGCCACCAGACATATGTGTGCATCTCTATCTCTAGACTTTTTTCCCAACTCGATTTTTCGTCTCGATCTCTGATATTTTTTGAAGCATGTATTATTATTCGGTGAATGCGTAGAGTGTTAGGCCCGACAAAAGAAGTTTGTCGTCTCTAATAATTTTTCGCTCTTTTTCCTCTAGACTATTTTTAACTGGTGGATGGTTTTCCGAAAATAAAAAATTACATCCGGACCCTTCGATCGGCGGTTTTGCAAAAAGGGCTCTACCGTTTCGTATATTCGCGTACGGGTCATTCGCTTTTATTTTTCCGTTTCCAAAAAAAATCCGAAGTTTTTTTATTCACGGTTGTGTTCTTCGTTTTTCCCGGAAAAAAAGTTTTCGTCACCAGAGATATGTGCTTTTTCCCCAACTCGATTTTCCATCTCGATCTCTGATATTTTTTTAAGCATATATTATTAATCGGTGAACGCGTGGAGTATTAGGCTCGACAAAAGAAGGTTGTCATCTCTAATAATCTTTCGTCCCTATCTCTAGACTTTTTCCCTAACTCGATTTTCCATCTTGATCTCTGATATTTTTTTAAACATGTATTATTACTCAGTGAACGTGTAGAGTATTAGGCTCGACAAAAGGAGGTTGTCATCTCTAATAATTTTTCGCCCTTTTTCCTCTAGACCTTTTTTTCGCCGGTAGGTGGTTTTGCGAACATGTATTATTACTCGGTGAACGCGTAGAGTATTAGGTTCGACAACAGAAGGTTGTCATTTCTAATAATTTTTCGCCCTTTTCCCTCTAGACTATTTTTTACCAGTGGGTGGTTTTGCGAAAATAAAAAATTACATCCAGTCCCTTCGATCGGCGGTTTTGCAAAAAGGGCCATATCATTTCGTATATTCGCGTACGGGTCATTTGCCTTTATTTTCCTGTTTCCAAAAAAAACGTAGTTTTCGTATTCGCGGTTGGGTTCTCCGTTTTACCCAGAAAAAATGTTTTCATCATCAGAGATATGTGTGCAGCTCTATCTTTACACTTTTTCCCCAAATCGATTTTCCATCTCGATCTCTGATATTTTTTTAAACATGTATTATTACTCGGTGAACGCGTAAAGTATTAGGCTTGACAAAAGATGGTTGACATCTCTAATAATTTTTCGCCCTTTTTTCTCTAGACTATTTTCCACCGGTGAGTGGTTTTGCGAACATGTATTACAAAAAACCCTATAGTTTCGTATATTCGCGTACGGGTCCTAAAACTTTATTTTTTCGAGCACATGCTATAGAAATTCAACCGGCGCAGCGTAGCGCGCTTATCTACCTAGTTAAAGTTAAGGGTAGGTGTTTTTCTTCTTCTTCCTGTGACTTTAGTTAACAGTTGTACACCACCTATTATTGCTTTTGTATTGTTATACTAGCTCAATGCCCGAGTGTTGCTATGGATAAAAAAACATTACCCAAGCATATCGAGCTGATGTCATTGAACTTGGGCTGCGTGACACCATCGACTCTACTAGTGGATAGAGTTTGTATGTATAGTTTTGGTTTGTATTGTCTTTTTTTGTTTTTAAATAGTCTGTTTATTTGTTAGTGTTTTTTTTCAGTTTTCTCTAAGCATCAGAGAAAGGGGAAAGACTCATCTGTAGACGCCAAATGTTTATGCGAGCGGTGGTGGGATGGCGGATGAACCAAAGCATGGCCACCATCTTTTAAAGAATTAAAGATATATAGTAGATATATAGAACTCATGGTAAATGTTGTGTAATCATGTGAAGTTCGTCTACCATGGGAGCCAAGCGTCCATCCTCACCCAGGGGTGCTAATGGTTTGGGTGGGAATGGGTTAAATGGATTGGTTTTTAGTTTGGGTTGACTTTGGATGGGTGAGAATGGATTGAGGCTTCTAATGGTTTGGGGTGGGTTGGCTCTGTAGTGCAAATGGTTTGCTTTGGTTTGGTATGGATTTTAATTTTTTGGGTGCATTTTAACTCATAGGTGTAAATGGGGTTTCAACCCGTGGCATGAATTGCGTGCCTAGTGCCTCACTCAAATCCTTCCCACCTCTCGATCCAAACAAAAGCCTCTGTTGCCGCCCTCTCCTCCCCGTTTCTCTTTCCATTCTTCTCTTTCGACCTCCCTCTCATCTCCTCTCCTTTGCTAGTGCACGCCTAGTTCGAATCGATCGAAGCACCCCTAGACCGTCCTTTTTGAAATTTTGAAGTTTTTAGTGGCATTTTTGGTCAATTTCATAATTATTGAATTTATTTAGGATTATATTACATTTATTATTCAAAGAAAATAAAATACCTTAATTGGAGACATGAACACTAAGCAAGCTTCATAATGCACTTATGCACGTACATGATACTTTTGTCTTAAGTATGTTATTGTGATCTAGACATGGGCTTTGTAACTTGAATGACTGAACTAGGTGGGTTGGAGATGGGTTGAGAAAGTGCTTCGAAGCCATATTAGGGAAATGGGTTGGTTTGTGATTGAAGTGTCATGTGGATTGGGTTGGGTCCTAAGAAATGATTAGTGGATTGAGTTGGTTTGGTGTAAGATCGAGAATGCCGACTAGAGGGATAGTGAATAAGCGGCTTTTAAAAAATCTTCTCACTAAATACACGTTCTATTAATTCCTATGTCAAAACTTAAATGATAATAGATGCGGAAGCGATAAACTAAGGTTTTGATAATTAAAGCCTAAGATAGCTGGCTCACTAAGTGCACTAACTAACTATATCTCTACTCAATAATATACAATCCTAAAGTCAATCAAGCAATTTAATTCTAGGAATGTAAATTGCAATAATGTAAATAGAGAATTGTAAGCAAACACAAAGAGACACATCTATATTTTATCGTGGTGTTCGGAGACTTGCCGGTCTCCCCTAATCCATATTGAGACAGGCCCAAACTACTTTGGACCGGCTCCACAAATTGAGCACCTGCCTCAATTCCACTAGTGGTAGCTCTTCCCCTCTTCGAGTAGGTGAGCTCCGACCTTCACAACTTTGCTGGGCCTTCTCACAATCTCCTTGAGAAGGTCACCGCGTACAACGCCTTCACACGCTGTCTAGGTGTTGGCAAACACCAAGAGCTACAAGTCAAGCCCTCTAACTTGAGCTCCACCAAGTACAACACACGTACAATGGTGATCACTGAATGTAACACATGTACAAGGCTTTCCTCAAGTGCAACACATGCACAAGAGGCTCTCAATCCTCTCCTAATTGCAACACATGCAATTAGAGTTCACTCTTAATTCAAAAATCAAATGAAACAGAGCAACACATGCACACAACTCTCACAAACCTTCCCCAAAGCCAGCAACACCCAAATGCCAGTCTCAAGACTCCTTTTATAGCCTCTCCAAGAAAACTAGCCGTTGGAGGGTAAAATGGGCAAAAATACAGAGAACCCGGTGCTACCGCCCTACTAGGTGAGGTAGCACTGGCCTACATGCCAACGGCTAAAAAACTAGCTATTGTGTAGAAAAAACGATAGCACTAGCCAACTGGGAGCGGTGCTACGCCATAAGCCAAGTAGTACTGGCCTTGAACCAACCGCAAAACACCTCATCTGGAATTTTCACACCTGCCAAAGGGGCGGTAGCATGGACCTCCGGTGCTACCGGCCAAACTTGCGGTAGCACCGGCCGAGCGGTGCTACCAGCCCCCTATGGGTGGCAGGACTGGCCTCCCAAATCAGAAACAGATTTTTCACAAAAATCTTTTCTTTTCGAATCAAACACTAATAATGATTGATTCTTTGAGCCACATGATGATCAACACATGATCAAGCAATTTGCAAAATACATTTGCAAACCCAATTCACATTATCTAAAGAATCACATTAAGCACAATTTATTTGCAAAACACATTTGCAAATAAACCGAAAACCTATGAGATCAATCCTCTAGCCGTGTAAGGATCAACACATGATCCCAATACTTTGCAAAACATATTTACAAATGTCAACACATGCTCTACGATCAAAATCCATAACTTCTAGCTTACTTGCAAAACACATTTGCAAATAACAAATCCATTAGATTTAAAATCAAATCTTGAGCATAAGATGATCAACACATGATCAAGTTAATTTACAAAACACATTTACAAACCCTATCCACACGCTCCAAGATAAGATACAATCTAAACCGCATTTTGCAAAAACATATTTTGCAATCACAAAGCATTTAACTCAAATGCATGATCTCTCTATTTGCAACACATGCAAATACCTAGTTCCACACCAACAATAACCATTAGAATCAAGTTGCATGAACTCTCTCCTTTTGTAACACATGCAAAACTTAGCTCCATGCAAAACCACATACACCACATTGCATAAGCTATCACCTTTTTACAACACATGCAAATCCATAACTCTATGCAAAAATCAAATCAATTAAGATTCAATAAGAAGCAAGTATGAACTCTCTTATTTGCAACACATGCAAATACTTAGCTCATGCAAGAACCAAACAAGAGAGTGAGTTAGAGCGAACCAGATTGAGTTCATCAATACATGATGAAGCTCAAGCTAAATAACTTAACCCCTCTTAATAGTATGGCTCCTAACTAGCAACCCGGTCTCCCATCCAAACACCAAGACTGGTAAAAGACTAGGAACACATCCTTAGCCCTAACTAATTATACCTTTGCCTCTAGCACATCCAATTGGAGCTTTTATGATTTCCATTGTCTTCTCTCCAAGCCGGATCCTTTCTTCTTATTCATCAACACATGAAGAAACTTCTCTAGCTTCACTTTACTTCGGTATTCATTCTTGAAACTCATCAACACATGATAACTTTTTCTTCCTGATTCTTCATTGTCTTAAACTCAATCTGCTTCACAACTCATAAAAGATTGTTAGTCCAACAAACACAGTTGCCTCAATCATCAATCGCACTCTATTAACACATAATGGATGCCCTCACGATCGATTGAGCACAACCCTAATCAATTTGAATGATTTTAAAGGTGTTTTGAGTACTTTGATACAACTAATACTTCATTATACACAAGAACTTTTCGCTTGTCCTTAACCAACGAAGAAACACCATCAACACATGACAAAGCGTTCTTTGATTGATTGAAAGACAACCAAACTCAATTTAAATTTTATTTAAATTGACAGAAGTATATATTAACTACATAAATTTCATATACTCATTTTGGTGGTTACTAAGTAATAATCCGAATTATGTTAGAGTGGTGGAAAGGGATCAATACTCTTAATACCATTAACAATAAAATAAACTTCATTAAATATGTGCATATAAATAATTGAACTTGAAATCAATATGCACATAATTAATCTTAGATAGCATTTGAGTTTATCCTATATTAACGTGAGTATACTACAACTACACAAGTTAAATATACTCAATGTGTTGTTTCAAAGTAATGATCCTTGATATAGAAAGATGAATTAGATCAATACTTTGAAACTTCAAGATTAAGCATGAACTCCCCCTAAATGTGTGTGTTCATGTATATATGGAGTCGGAAACAAAATGCACATCTTAAGATTAGAACAATGGTGGAGTTCACCCTTTATCTTGAATCCAAGAAATGCATCTAGAAATAATAAAATTGCATTGGATACATACATTTTAGATTTCCATTTTTCTTTTTCATGAGAGTTTGATAGTTTCATCTTTTCATCCAAAAGAGACTAAGAGTTAAGCTCAACAAAAGAGTTAGTCTCATAGAAAGATTTTTCATTAATTAATAATTGAGACTAATCAAAATTATGATTATCAAAATAGTTAGTCTCAATATTAGATTAGTCATTAACACTAAAACCAACTTAATAAATCTTGAACTTTCATTTGGGACAATGTAGCTTGTTGTTGTGGTTTGAGTTGGGAATAGGTTAGATTCTTGACCATTAGCACTGTCTATGTAGGACTCAAGTGGGAGTGAGTAAGGTTTGTTGGAAACGATCACACAGGAAAGGAGACCCACTACCATATCTAAACCAATAGAAAGCTATCATGTAATATCCAATAGATGTTATAGTTCAACTTATCGTATTAAGAGTCAGATATTTTGCCTTTTTGTAAGAATTTGTAGCCTATTTCTATTTTTTCCTTAGTGGCTCTAGAAAACCTGTTATAAGCTTTTAATATATAATAGATCTCTCTTGTTTAAAAGTCAAGGTAACTTTTGAACCATACTTCACCAATAGAATTGCATCGATCACTCCAACTTGCCCATTCGGCCGCCTTGCTAGATAAGTTCTTACATGTGCCCTTTTGGAAACAATGTAGTGACCAATCTCCATAAGGAGAATCATAATGTTATATCAGAAGCTGTGGACACTCCTTTCACCAGCTTACTGCTTTGAAGGGGTTATCACATTTCATTGTCTTGGACCCTTTTTTCCCTTCTTAAACTAGTAATTATCTGATGCTGCTTCCTTAAAGGACTTGTTTGGAAAACCCAAAATTCCAACCCACACACATGGATCAGTCGGGATTTTAAAAGAATTTTGGCTTTTTCAAACAAGGCCTAAGTGATACGAAATTCACACATATGGATATTTCTTTGTTGTAACATACAAACCAAGAAATGCTTCTATGCTTACCATTTTCTAGCCAATAATCTTTGGTAGTATTTTCATCTTGCTATAGTGAAGGACCAAAAATAGCGATTAGAGGGGGTGAATGATCACAAATTAAATTTTACCCTACTCAAAGGACCAACCAAAGCCTCACTAGTTCAAATATGCGTAGAAAAAAAATCAAATTTTCTAAGAAACTCGGCTCTAGGGCGGCACTACCGCTATTATATGGCCGTTAGTACATATGAACAGTAACCTTAGTACTGCGGGGTTACTTTAGCACAATAGTGATAGTGAATAGTAAAAAATAGGCCGATGAACAATAAATATTGATTTAACTTTAGATCAGCTGATCAAAAACCCATGAAACTTTGTATGCACCTTCCTATGAATGTTAAAAACCTATTTTAACCTTCAATCACAAGGATTGATGTTAAAATTCTGACTTGTTTTGAATTTACCGAAAGTTGCACCAAAGCCAAGTCAAAAACAAAAACTTTGCCCTAATCTTGCTCGTGGGGATTTGATAATTAAGATGGACTTAAATAGTCTCGCACATGTCACAACAAGCAAGAACCCTAAAAATATTGCCCTCAAATGTGCAAGATCAAGATCTACCTCAAATCCTTCCTTATCAAGCTAAAACCCGGTTTCTTAATAAATTTCTTGATGATCATGAAAGAACTTGCCTAGATGATTGGGAGATGATCTCCAGAGGATACAACGATCAATCACTCATCCTTAGCAACACAAGATCAAAAAAAAAAAAAGAAACCAATAAGAAAGATCAAGAATAAAAAAGGACGAAGGTCATAAATAAAAGTCAAATCTTGAGCACGAAATTAATCTTTATTTCAGAGCATAAGGATGGATTACAAAGCCTCTCACATAAGGGCAAAACTTCTAAGAAGCACACACACACACCACACAAAAACACAAACTCTTGTGGAAGCCCTAATCTAGAATCTTAGAACTT
Organism: Guadua angustifolia; assembly: GCA_036346375.1. Taxonomy (NCBI): domain Eukaryota; kingdom Viridiplantae; phylum Streptophyta; class Magnoliopsida; order Poales; family Poaceae; genus Guadua; species Guadua angustifolia. Next base: position 16,436,425 of record CM070512.1, on the reverse strand, counting down.
CAAGGTTTCAAGCCTCAGCTCGAACTACATTTTTTTATATAGTGGAGGCAACCATAATTCTAAATCTGGATACACAAGTAGATACCATCCACTCTTACATGAGCTAGCCCAAAAACCTAACACATTTAACGAGTTTTTCATTCACACAAGCGTGCTTCTCAAAGCGGCCTTTACATTGACGCCAAATTCTCTCCGCAAGCCTGAATTTGCGTTTGACACCATTTTGACATGATCTAAACCACTTAGGCCACTACCACAGTTTTCTAAACCATCTCGACTGCTGGTATTGGATAAATTACCGATTTGCCCCAATGATCGGTCTTCCTTCTCCTCGAAGCATCGCCATGCTTCGCGCTTTTCACATTTCTCCAATGACTTACCGCCAAGCCTCTCACATGTTCGAACTCCCTCGAACCATCCTCACTTGCAAGTGGGCCCAAGTCACTTGACTGTCATGTGTCCTTATCATCTTCACCTTGGTGGCACCAGCTTCTTTGATCGTTCTGAACCTCAACTCCTCCCTGAGTTTAGTCCTGGTTCATGCCATTGCTCGCTATGTCCATCACCAGTGCACCGTGTTTCGGTTCTGTCTTCTCGGCTTGCAACCACTTCTTGATCTCAATCATCTGTCGACGTCCTTTGACCGTTCTGGACCTCAGCTCTCCTTGTCTAGTCCTGGTCTCGCCTTCGCCTCACCATGACTATAGCCTCAGAGTCTTTTAACTAATACAAACAAGCAAACCATCATATAGCACTGTTCAAAAAAATATGCAACTAAATCAATAATTAATACAAACATTAAGCTCAAGTCACAGTAAAATCGACACTACCACCCATCTAGGATCGGTAGTACCACCACTACGGAACATGTGATTACTGCCGGGTCCACATCGACATCACTGCCGGATGAGGACCCGGCACAACCTAAGTGGCAGTGATAGTCGAGGACTATCACTGCCGGATGTAAACCGGCAGTGATAATCACTATCACCGCCGGTTTATACTTAAGAACGGCGGTGATAATAACTATCACTACGGTTCATACTTTCCAACGGCGGTGATAACATATTATCGCTTGGGTTATTAGTTAGAACGGCGGTGATAACTAACTATCAACGCCACATTTTCAATAATATCCGGCAGTGATAAGTAACTATCGATGCCCAATTGTTATCAATATCGCGCGATAACTACTATCCTTGCCCTTTTTCTTGTTAACCGCGGTGATAGCTCGTGTCCTATTTTGATATCCAAAAGCTGGCGATGATGGGTTTTTAAACCTTTTGCATATATATTTTTGCGGTATATGTTGTAGCATGTATGTATATTGTACGATAGATGTATTACATGCGGTATCGTTGTGCACAATAATCTTGAAGCATCACTAAAGTGTAATTGAAATACATTGAAGCATCATAATATTTAATTATTACATTGTTCATTCACTTTTGAAGCATTAAATTGTTCATTCAGAATTATTGCCATGGAGAAATGGTCGTAAAATTCGCCCTTCGTGTGGAGAATTTCTCAAATTATGAACCTAGCTATCTACTCTTGAAGGGCATCAATTTCGTGGTCGAAAGCATTTCTTTGGTGCCACGATTGACGTATTTGTCATGGGAGAAATTGAAGCATTAATTAGTGTCATCATCTTTATAAAGAAAAGTACGGGTCAACATGTAATGATCGATATACCGGTGGCCGTTGTAGTCCGTATTATCGATGATGAGCAGCGTGGATATGTGTCATTGCGTAGTATCCACATAAATTGTTCCTTGGGGTTGTTTCTGCATGGAAAATCGGTGTGTATTCTGAAATTTTTCACGTATGGACGATGCCGTTTGCTCTTCTTGCAGTATTGTTTGTACACCCTGTTCTTGGTTTTGAGTAGTCATTAAAATTAATTAGGTGCAATGGGATGGAAGATTATTAGAGCAATAATGCAACGGCAAAGTTACAGTTAGCAAGTCTATTAAGTCTTGGTATTAAATGCATCGATTTCCTCATTGAGTCCAAGACGGTGATGTTGCTTTCGTCTAACATGAAGACAAGGACGATCCGATGAAAGCTGCGAAGCCAATTAGTAAATCACGTTGTGTTGCGCATCAAATATGAGACACTAGTAGGCGGAAACACGCTTGAAAGTTGTAGGGTAACGATCGTAGTCCTTATGTTGTAGCTTTAGCGGCGCCTTGAGTACGTATACCTCAACATCATTTATTGTTTTGGATCTTCAATAAGTTTGCGATTGACCATGCGGGTCCAGAATCCTATCTTTTCATTGTTGTCCGCCCTAAGTGTCTTTGTCTCCATTCTCGTAAAAAAAAGTCGAGACCCTATGTTTAAGAGTGCGTGAATATCAAACATGAATTATACAAGAGACTTACAGAGTCCATATTCTTAATATAGACACGCCCGGGCGTCTCGTTGGTACATCGATATAGTTCCACGTGTTCAACCCGAAAGAGTCGTCATTGTTGTGAAAGTCCATATCTTTGTATCGACGGAAAGCACCGTTTTGTGTCTTTTGGACATCTGCGGTACCATTCATGTAGACGCCAGTAATTGTGTGGTCGGTTTGACCTCCTTATTTGGATCGACAAAGCTTCCCGTTAACGAATGGCCACTTTACGGTGCTGCGCGCCTTCAACACCACTTTGGCTTCAAAGCATAAATGCTTTACCACCATCTCCTTTAGATTTCTTCCTAGAGATGCGTTAAGTAGTCGATAGTTGGCTAGGTTGAGGAGCTTGATTATCGTCTGTCTGTTTAACCTTCGCTAAGTCCAGAAGAAATCCCGTTTAGTGTTCGATTTCAATCTTAGCGGTGGTGGCGTCTTCTTGAAGTGCTCTTCTACATGGGCGCCTACTTCTTTTTTGTTTCTTCGTCGGTCATTTCATATGGTCGTTTCTTGCTAAGAGTTTTGGCTAGCTTCACGGATGCGAACTTTTCCCCCCGAGTGTAGAATGTCTGAGATCCGGTGCTCTTTGGTCGTCTTGTGGTATTTGGAGCAGGAGGAGTTTTCTTGGGTGACGGCGGAGGAGGAGGACTTTTTCTGGGTGGCGCTGAGCAGAGAAGGAGCTTTCTTCGATGGCCGGAGGAGGAGGAGGATCGTTCCTAGATGGAGACTCGCCTCGTCATCGTTGTTAACATCATCGTCGTTGTCATCTTTCGAGGCAAACTTTATATACCGCTTGCGCCACGCGATGAATGTGCCTATGCTTTGTCCAAGACTTTGCCCTCCTCGCTTGCGATCTCAACCTCTACTTTGCGGTATCATCAACTTCTGTTGTCAATCGCAACTCTGGCGTATCCTCGAGGAATTGGGCGGTTATGCAATATCGCGCCTCGTTGCATGGCCAAGCCACCCTTGACCACCTTGATGGTAATGTTACGCTTCTGGCGGTCGCAGGCTGGCGTGTCGGCTCTATGATTTTGTCCACAGAAAACTACACGCCGAGTCCTCTTCAGAGGGTTAGCGGATGCTTGGTCGCTTTGAGAACCGGCGGGACTTACGTCATGTGATTGATGACCTCGTCATGTGACCGACGTTCGCTCAGACCTTTGTTACCATTTCTCGCATCACTTTCATCTGTTCTTCAAATTCGACTTCCCTTCTATGCATCCGGTCTTCTATTTCTCGTACCGTTCATTCAAGCTGTTCTTGTCTGGATTTCTTTGGTCGCTTGTACATATAGGCATCCTCTGGGAATCTTTGCTTTCCTGACACCAAGCCAATTCCTCTGGTGCGACCGTGGTGCTCCCTATTACCCAAAGGCGTGTTAGCTCGTCGTCCTCCCTTCTTGGCGGGAAGGAGCCTAAATAGCCGGAGTGGGCATCCGCGATCTTCCTCGAGATTTCCTCGTCTTTCTCGCTTCGAAGCTTAAGCGGACCATCATCCACAGAGTAGCTCCCTATAGCGGCCTAGTGCCGATCTTGGGGCCATGTGAGACATCACGTAACAACTCCATCAAGTGCTATTTGTTCTTCCGTGCATCCCACTTGGGTACTTTCTTCACGTAGCCACCCGGTGCCTAGCACATGGGGGTAAATGTTCTTGTCCGAATTTGCCTTGTTCATTTGGCCGATAGCACAGGCTTCATCGAGATATCTTATATTGCTTGAATTCATCCCAAAATTGCTGTAACCTCGGGAATCTATTAAAATCCGGCGTTTGATCCTTCTTGGCGTACTCCTTATTCACTTTGTCTTCCGGTTCTTCCATGCGGTTCCCATAACGCTTAGTGCATGTTTCTGGCAATCTCCAACCGATCTTGAGGAGCTGAAATTTATTCATCAACTCTATCCACAATGTTTCCTTGATGTCATCGGGAACATCTGACGGAGAATCGCACCGGCGTGTCCATGATCTCGTACATGATGGGCACATTGTCTCTAGCCAGACCCGCATCTTTGTCGATATGGCCCAAGCAATGACGGGTATAGCTGGTTCTCCGACTTCACTAAGCTCAACTATCACCTTTCGTTCACCTGTGCGCATCTTGCTGGGACCTCGTCCGCGACACTGGCTCGGTGCACTAGATGTCTGACCCTGCATTTTGATTGTTTCATTAGTCGTTTGGCTCTACTCTAATTTCATCGGGAAGCATATCCTACGATATAATCCTAGTAAAGACTTACCTCATGTACATTTGTTGCCTTGACTTGTTCCAGGTTGAGGAACTCTGTCGGGCTTCGCTCTGGGCTTTGGTCCATGGGCTCAGCGCCATCCGGCACTTGTCCATTGTGAGAGGCCATGTGTGACAAGTTTTCTAGAATTTTAAATTAACAAAATCACGAGATGAATCTTCGCATATATATCAATGTTGTGCATATATAAGGCGTAATCACCATTTTGTCATCGTTACATAATCTTTATAGCGTACATATATATTAATAGTGTAAATTTCAAAATCTTAATCGCATGGATCGATTCTCTGACAACCTACTTTCGTGGACGGAGGGAGCGGGTAACAAAGAACATATACAATTTCACATATACTTACACATGATACATATCTGATTGACAATTCACATATACTTATACATATCACATATACTTACACATGATACATATACAGATTGACAATTCACATATACTTATACATATCACATACACTTACACATGATACATATCTGATTGACAATTCACATATATACTTATTTGCTCAATAAAAATAATGAATCATTCTTATTCCACACTAATATGATTTTCAAAAAATGAAATAAGGTTATAAATCCACAACTAGAATGTTAGTAGTATATTACACCAAAAGAAAGCAAAGCAATCAGTTCCTTGTCAACCAAGCACGTCTCCTCGTGGCCTTCTTCACCCAGCTGTATCGTATGCTCTCCTGGCGGTGGGGAGGGGTCGCCGGAGGAAGGAGGCACCGCAGGAGGGAGGGCGGCGCGGGAGGCGTCGCCAAGACGGAGGAGGCACTGCAGGGAGGCGTCGCCGACGGAGAGGCGCCGCCCGGAGGAGGCACCGGAGGGGAGGCGTCGCCGCCACGGAGGCGGCGTGGGGAGAGTCGGCGGCTAGGGCGCAGAGAAGAACTCAAACAAATTGCGAAATGGCTAAGTGCGGAAATGGCTAAGTGCGGAGTGAAATGTATATATGGGGAGGATTATTAATGCGGTTCAAAGATGTGAACGGCGGTGATATATATCTCTGCCGGCTTATTATAGACGGCGGTGATAGTGGCTATCATCCTTGCGGTTCATAAATGGCCGGCGATAATATTATATCACTCTGGGTCATAAGCGCGGCACAAAAATAATTATTACTGCGGTTTAAATGAACCGGCGGTAATAATTATTTTTGTGCCGGCGTTATGACCCGGCGAATGATATAATATTATCGCGATCATTATGAACCGGCAGTGATATTGTAATAGTAGGGCCCGTGATGTTCTATTGTAGTGCGCGTGATATATAGCTATTACTGCCGGTTGCAGACTATGACGTGGCACTGATGTGTTTTATTAGTGTCTGTTCTCGTTTGTCAACCGGCACTGATGTTCCTTGTCTGCTGTGCCAGAAGTGGCAAGGACTTACTGCCACGGCCAGGAAAATTGGCACACTTACTGCCGCGGCAAGGAAAAGTGGCACACCTGTTTTATCCCAACCAAATACAAACATTGGAATTTCGTTAGCCCAACCAAATAAGAGCTATTTAGGGCTCATACAAATTGCTAATTTATTTGTAAAAAAACCCCAAATATAAACATTGGAATTTTCCTTTTTTGTTTTATTTAAAATTTCGGTTAATTAGGAATAATCAATAAAAACTTGCTCTTACTATGTCATCTTCATCCATTGGACATTTACTGTTTTTGATTGACTATAATAATCAATACTCCATAAATTTCAAATTGAAGCATGTCCTTCGTACAAAATGTTTATATCAAAAATTAAAGCTTGACCTTCATACAAAATAAAGCATATCCTTGATTACACAACTAAGTTACAATCCGGCCTTCGTTATGATCGCGGCGTATGTATGTAGCTTCCTCTGTGTCTTCCATGAGACCTAGGTCGATGTTCTCACCGAAAGGAGGAAGCTCATCAAACTGGTTATAGTCTTCCTCGTCGACTACATTCTCAACTCCCACAATCTTTCTTTTTGATTGAAGAACCACGTGGCGTTCCTTGTCAGCTGGATCCCTCACAAAGAAAATTTGTGTAACGGCATTAGCAAGTACAAATGGTTCTTCTCTGTATCCGACGTGTTTGAAGTCCACGGTAGTGATACCGTACTTGTCGATGTTCACGCCCCTAGGTAGCCTGACCCACTGGCACCGAAAGAGGGGGACCTTCAAAGGCCCATAGTCAAGTTCCCAAATCTCTTCTATGAATCCGTAGTACGTCTGCATATTGCCATTGCTGTCATAAGCATCTATACGGACCCCGCTGTTTTGGTTGGTGCTCTTGTTATCTTGTGCTCTCGTATAAAATGTGTACCCATTGATGTCGTATCCTTCAAATGTCAAAATTGTATATGATGGTCCCTTAGCCAGCGTTCTCAATTGAGCGCACTCTGTTTGCGTATGCATCATGTATCTAAGCAACCAATCTCCAAAGTTATCTCTGTGCTCTCTCGCGATCCAAACCTCAGACTTACATGGGTTTTGTCTTCGTAGCATGTTCTTGTGCATGTCGACATACGGGCCGCTTCTAGCGATTAGTGCGAAGCGTAAAATGTGCTTGCGTGAATGAAGCACGATCATTTATGCGGATCGATTTCGACCTAATATCCCTTTCCTTGTAGCCTCCCTTCATGGCGAGATCTGGGCACACCAATCGGTTTGAGATCCATGTAATCGATCACAGAACTTCGATGACCTCCTCGGTTCCCCAACCTTGGCAATGCACCCTTCCGTACGATGTCGATTCGAACATATTTCTTCACAACCCCATGAACCTCTCGAAAGGGTACATCGATGTAGAAACACAGGGCCAAGCGTATCTCTTTCACAATATGAACAATGAGATGGACCATAATATCGAAGAAGGATGGAGAAAGCACATCTCAAGCGGCATAGAGTGTGGATCACGTCTTCTTCTGCAGCTTATCCTGTTTCAGCGGGTCGATGACCTTCTGTGAAATCGCGTTGAAGAATGAACACAACTTTATAATTGGGTCTCGCACTTTCTCTAGCAGAACACCCCTAATTGCTATAGGAAGCATCTGTGTCATCATCACGTGGCAATCATGAGACTTCATACCAACTAATTTCAAGTCTTTCATTGAGACTAGCCTCTTTAGGTTGGCAGAATAACCGGATGGAACTTTGACTTCGTGCAAGCACTCACACACGCTAATTTTCTCAATCTTGCTTAAAGTGTAGCAAGCTGCGGGAAGGTACTTTTTTCCTTGACCCAGTCTTCATGATCAGCTCCTTCACGAGTTTCATATCTTGCGAGTCCATCCGTGCCTTGAGTGTATCTTTTGTTTTGCGGTATGTCTAGTAAAATACCAAGCAAGTGTCACACACGTTCTTCTCTATATGCATGACATCGATAGCATGTCGAACATCCAGTCTTTGCCGAGAAGGTAGGTCCATAAATCTTGATCTCTTTTTCCACAAAGGAGTCGTATCACCGAACTTCGGGGATCGATGTACTTGGCTCCCTTTCCATGGATAATTTTAATATCCTTCGACGCAAATATCTCTTTGCCGTTGCGATGTTTGAGTGAAGCGATCTCCTTTGTATCGTCAAAAGCTCTCTTGTTGTTGCGTCTGGGTGGTCCTTGCGAAGGAACCTACGATGCCGCATGTAACACATTTTTTGACAGTATTTCAGCCACCGGCTCCCTGTATCACCCATGCAATGCACGCATCCATTGAATCCTTTTATAGTCTGGCCTGAAAGATTGCCAAGAGCAGGGTAATCATTGATGGTTATGAACAACAACGCCCGTAGCATGAAGTTCTCTCTTACGTACTCATCCCATACCGTACATCGTCGTTCCACAATACCGGAAGATCTTCAACCGGTGGTTTGAGAACACATCAATATCGTTGCCGAGGTTGCCTCGGCCCTTGGATCGAGAACGGCATCATAATGTACTTCCTCTTCATGCAAAGCCAAGGAGGAAGGTTGTACATACATAAAGTCACCGGTCAAGTGCTATGACGACTACTCATGTTGCGAAAGGGTTCATCCCATCCGTCTTGAGTCCGAACCTTATATTCCTCATATCATATGCAAAGTGTTTCTTGTATTTTACGTCGATATTCCTCCACCTTGCTGGTCGGCAGGTGTCTAAGCATTCCATCCTTTTACGCTCCTCGGCATGCCATCGCAGCAATTGAGCATGCCTTTTGTTCGCATAAGCAGGCGCTTGACGGGGATTATAGGAAATACCACACCACCTTGGTCGGAGGTCTTTTCTTCTTACATCGACCCTCGATATCGTCATCGCGCCGCTTATACCGAGATGCCTTGCAAGCGGGACATGCATCCAAATTTGCAAACTCATTGCGATACAATATGCAATCGTTTGGACATGCGTGTATTTTACGCACTTCCGGTCCCAGCGACAAACAACTGCTTGGCACGTGCGTGGTTGCTAGCAACACGTTACCCTCTGGAAGGACATCTCTGAAGAAATCTAATGACTCTGTGAAACTCTTGTCGGACCAACCATTGCTTGCCTTCAAGCTGCGGCGTAAGCACAACATGCGACTTTTGAACTCCTCTTTGCGCACGGGTACAAGGGTGTTGTAGAATCCTCTACCATATGTTGAAACTTCGAAAATCCCTTTCACTCGTGAGGTCCTCCTCCCCATCATGCAACATCTGTTCTAGATCATCTTCATGGTTATCGATGAATGTCTCTTCATGGGTGTCGTGAGCGTATTTTCCACCGCGGTTGAGTCGTTGTCTTCATCATCATCAATCGATGCCCTTCACGCACAATCTCATCTTCACCATGCTCGGTCCAACGGTATAGGCGGGCTTGAAACCCCTTGAAGCAAGTGTGCACGGATCGCCTCAAGGTTGAAAATTGCTTCTCATTCTTGCAATCGATGCACGGGCAACAAATATAGTCCATCGACTTATTTGACTTGTGCGCGCAGCGGCGCTTCGAAAAACTAGTCACACCGTTAAAGTACTCTCTATCGCGACGGTCCGCTTCATACATCCATCTTGATCCATCTACAAATATTTACAACAAATAAAATCTTAGTAAATCAATAAGTGCTCACAAATTGTTTTATACATTTAATTTGTTATGTAGTGCTAATTAATGTAGAAATTTTCATTACTTATAAATCTATATCCAAATCTCGATTGTAAAACCAATTAAATAATTGCTATTAGTTATATATAATGGTCCGTCCAACAAATTTGAGTACTATTATCTCTTCTTCTCTCATTTCAGTACTATTTTATCAAGGAGTATCGGATGAGGAACATAATTCTTTTATGCATAGCCTTTTTACATCAATTATATACCTATTCATCCATTGGACATTTACTTTTTCTGGATGATTATAATAATCAATACTCTATACATTACAAATTGAAGCATGTCATTCGTACAAAATGTATATATTACAAATTGAAGCTTGACCTTCATACAAAATAAAGCATATCTTTAATTATACAACTAAGTTACGATCCCACCTTCATATTTATCGATGAACGTTTGGCACAGATGCGTGGTTGCTATTAGTTATATATAAATCTATATCCAAATCTCGATTTTAAAATCAATTAAATAATTGCTATTAGTTATATATAATGGTCCGTCTAGCAAATTTACATTACTTACACAAGTATTAAATTAACATACATGAAATAAAGAAACAATTTTAAGTATTTAGATTAAACAATAGTTAATTATGAAGTGCTACCACATTTAAATTCAATCAACATATTAAATGCAATCACTATACATATAAAAGTTGGTAATTTCAAATCTAAACTCAAGATTACATATCTAAATGTGTTGACTAGGCAATCAATAATTACGATCACAACCTACAACAATATAGAGCGTAATATCCAACTAAAGCGATTACACGAACCTTACATCGAAGTTAGAAAGCGACAAATTACACCAAATTTGAGAGCAAAAATTAGCCCCTCTCCACCCCAATCGAGCAAGAACAGAGCTCCTCTCATTGCGGACATCTTGGGAAGGAGCAGGTATATATAGTGGGATATTATCCTTTGCGGTTTATTCTCTTGAGCAAGCGGTAATATATCCTTGCGGTTCTATCTCAAAAACCGGTGATATGGCTGCCTTTTCGCGCAATTCACTTTATCACTTTGCGGTTACCTTTGTTGAACCGACACTAATACTTTCACTTGCGGTTCTCTATCTAAAACCGCGATGATATTGACCCGTTCCATGGCCGATTTAGCGATTGCGATTATATATGTCTTTGTTCCTATCACTTTGCGGTTGAATTTAAAACCGGCGGTGATAATATTATCACTTGCGGTTGAATTTAATAACGGCGGTGATAATATGAGCCGGAAGGGCAACGATGTGAGTTTTCGATATAGGGTTTAATATGTTTTGTATATAAAATTATGACTATGTAATTATGGACTACAAATGTTCTGCGATAGATAAATAACAAATGTTTAATATGTTACATTTTTTATCTAATTATGCTTTGATATGTTACGTATCTTAACAAATTTTGGGTAATATCATTGCGGTTACGGAGTAAAAGTGGCGGTGAAAATTGTCTTATCTTCGCGGTTAAAAAGAAAAAGCGGTAATGATAGATCACTACCGGTTTTTAATATAAACCGGCAGTGATATCTTCTTATCACTGCCGGTTCTCTCTAAAGCCGGCAATGATATTGCCTCCACTCGTGCTGAAAATTTTACTATTCTTATCACTGCCGATTGAAATTAGAACCGGCAGTGATAATACTATCCTTGCCGGTTGAATTTGGAACAAGCGGTGATATATATCCTTCGCCGCTTGCGCCTAACCGACAAAGTGATGGGCGTCATGGATGAAGCGATGCTGTAGTAGTGTACCGCACCATCGGTACTACCGCTCTCAGGTAGTCGGTAGTGTCGCTGCCTTTAAAATTCCCCTAGATACCATCTTTGAAAAATAACTACCGCGCCTTTGGGCCGGTAGTGCCGCTCTCCCTGCACTACTGCTCTCAGATGGCCGGTTGTACCACTTGCCCTAGACACACCTGAGAGACCCTTTTCTGGAAAAAGCCTACTGCGTCCATGACCGATAGCTCCGATAGGTCGGCACTACCACCCATCCTAGGCCGGTAGTGCCACCCTCATCTGTCAGTATCTCAACTTGCTTCAAATTTAAAATAAAATTCAAATCAAACTCATACTCAAGCACCACATACTTAAACACCGTCAATAACTCATCACAAACTTAAATAGATCACCACATGGTTTTTCATGCAGTATCTTCCCTTAAAAAAAGAAGAGCCTTGTCAGTTCCTTTTTCATTGTCCTCTCCAGGGCAGATGTTGAATAGCTATCTTTGTGCAGTGATCAATTGATCATAATCTCTTTATGTGTCTCCATCAGGTTTACCCCAACTCGTGGACTGCAATCTACATGCCCCTTGACAACGCGGTAAGTGGAATTTGAGATCGGAGGACTGGACCAGGCAGTACGTGGGGCAGCAGTTCTACCGCCGCGTCGGGACAACGTCGACGTCGTGGCGCGACGGGTTCCCGGGCAGCCGGTCGCCGGACGAGATCGCTCTAATTTGAGACAGCAAACCAGAGTTTGTTATGAGAGGATGACACATTGGTCTGGAATAGGCACATGAATTTACCCTGAAAGAAAGACTCAAATAGGAGTGAACCGGATGTACCATTGTTAATTAGCGTCCGTCTTGTGCCTGAATTTGCTTGATTCCTTTCTGCAATTGTTTTGGTGGTGGGTATAATCAATCCATGTAGCATCTTGCTTTGTTATTCTGATCCTTAATAAAATAATAAAGTATATGTTCTGTCATGTTTACATCAATGGCATCAGTTTCTTGTTCTCTCTTTGTTGCCTCCTTTCCACTCGATTTCTTTGCTATGAATAGTTAGCAACTAGAAAGTGTATCTCTTGAGATCTGTTCATAGGATAGAACTTACCTCGCTGTCAGATTGGTTAGCCATCGCTCATCAGCCGATCACTGACTACGTCTAGCAACACATGGCTGACTAAATGATACTGCTGCGTGAGCAGATAGGAGGACCAAGTAGCTCTTCTGAGCGAAGAAACCTCCTTCTACTGACGCAAGTGGCCTCTAGAAAATCCAGAGTTTACATAAGTGAAGAAATGTTCAACCTCTTGCGGCCGGCAATTGATTTGTGATTGCAACGACGCCATTATCTTTTTATTCGTGGAGTAGTGTTTCTATGTATCACTTTTTTTAATATAGATTGTATAAATCTTAAAGAAAAAATTAGATAAATAATTACTGTCCATCATTAATTTATACTTTAATATTCATACGACCTTCAAATGGAATAGCACCTATTAGTAAGCAACTCCCTTATTTGTGTTGTGGGAAAAAAATTGGAATAGCGACCGATTTGGATCTGTCTTACCTGTCTAGAAATCAGGGGGCATTTGTAATTTCTTAGTAGTATACCCTATCAACGAAAAGAAAAGCTATGCTCGAACATAGGCCCTCTTTGGAACAGGTTCTGTTTAAAAGAAAATCGTATTATTTACTAAACGGAAGGATTCGAGATAATTTCTCCTACAATCAGAAGCTGTTCTCTACATAGAATTGAAATCATAGTGTCAATTGATTCTCGTTGATTCTCACTGGCTCCGTCCTCCACCTCCATGCATAGCAAGCTCGGCCCGATTCTTCCATAATCAGAAATAGCTCTTTCGATAATCTAGAATCTGCACAATCAAAAGTTGCAAAATTACTATTTCCTAAACGGGCTTATTAAATCGTTGATGTACTCACATATTTTATTTGACTTAAAGAGTATGTTCTTACGCGTCTGCCAATTTGAAAAAAAAAGAATGAGAAAAGCACAAAGTAGAATGGGCAAAAAAACACCCTTTCATTAGAATTTTGACATTTTCCTCAATAGTCCTTTACGATCGTCACGATACACCCTCAACATCTTACACCTTCAAACAACTTCATGACAAAACTTGTCAACTATTCTAAAAACTTGTACAACGAAAAGTTCGAGGAAAGCACCAACCAAACCCAAAACCCCGCATATAAACACCCAACCAACCACACCCAGACGGCCAAATCCATCCAATCTAAGCAACAAAAACATCCGTCTCATCTCAGTCCAGCACCCAAAACAGCTCGTAAAATAAAAGACTAGGCTAAACCCAGCCATGCCACCTCACCAAGGCACAGCCATCCAACGGCCGAAAACGGCACGATCAAACGGCCCCCCTTTTTTTGCCGAAATAACCGAACACCTCCACCACCAAATACCCTTTTTAAAAATCGAAATCGAAGGCTGCCGTCCCTTGGCTTCTCCCCATGCCTCCTCCTCTTCCCTCTCCTCCGTCCACCTCTCCCCGCGTCACTGCCAGGTGGGCCCCACCATGCCGCAGCTGCCTCCTCCCCCCGCCCCCGCCCCGTCCGCGTCGCTCGTGTCTCGCGCGCGCACGGCGATCCACTCCGCCGCCGCCCGCGCCGAGCGCGTGCTCACTGACATCAAGGCCGACCTCCGAGGTACGCACGCCCTCGCGCGCCCGCTGCTCTGTTCGGTTCGGCGTTCGAATCTGATGAGCTCCGGCTCGAATTGGCTGCGGCGCGCGCAGATGCCGACGGATCCGGCGGGCACAGGGCGCCGTCCCCCAGGACGTCGCTGGATCGGCAAGCCGACGCGGGCGCCGCGGCGCTCGGTCAGGCGACGGACGTGAAGTCGCCGCGCGATGAGGTACGCGTTTTCTCCTCCTGTGCATTCCCGTCGAATTGGACGTTGCTTCGTATATGGAATAGCTCCGTTCGTAGCAGTCGGTGTGGTGAGAGCGAGAAGTGCGTGGTGCGATGGATGGTGCGTGGTGACTGACGAGATGATTGATTCGTCATGTTAGGTTGGTGAATTGGTTAGTTTGTGATGGAAGAGTTGCTATTCCGCTTCTATTAATTGTGCGACGCGCTGTTTCGGGTGGTTGCACGTAGCATCAGTGGTGAGGTTTTGAGTTAAACAATACGACGGATGGGGGGTAGAAAAGTTCAGAACCGTCAGTTAGTAGCAGTGGCTTGTTTGGTTGGGCTATTTAAGCTCTTTTCATCTCTTAGAGCAACTCTAACCCAAACCCCTACTAGTCATGCGCCTGTGCGTTGCAACGAAATCTCAATTTGTGACAAAAAGTTTATTTGCAAAGAGGACTAACAGTGGCAAAGATGGGTAATTAAAGAGCAGTGGCAAATGTGGGTAATTAAGAACACTAACAGTAACAAAGGTGGATAATTAAAGAGCAGTGGCAAAGGTGGGTAATTTTGATGAAGTGATGTGGGAAGAAACTCTCACTTTATATAGTAGAGATATTTTCCCCCCTAAATCACCCATTTAGGGGTGGTGTAAAAATTAGGGGCACCCTATATCAAATTTGTCTCCAACCCATACTTCCTATTACTTACCCCTATTATTTATCTAAACATTATTATTACTTTGCACCCATGAATTATTTACTAAAAATAGAAATAATGAATAAAAAAATTGTTGAAGAAAATAGTAGGGGGGGAGGAGAAGGCCCCTAGATGTAGGGGTAAGAAGGGATCTCCTTAGAATAGAGGTTCCTTATAAGGGTTGGGTTGGAGCTCACATTTTTCTAATTCTCCTTATAATTTAGGATAGGGGAGATCTAAGGGGTGGGTTGGGCTTGCTCTTAGCATTTCAATAACTAACTGATCATGGTGGGCACTTTTGTGATGTTTCTCATTATAAATGCTATTAGATGTTGAAACAACTTCGTCGTCAGGTAAGCTGAAAAACTTCTTGCTTCCAGTGTTTAGAAATGATATCCTCAGCGGATGAGGATGGCTTGAACATAGAACTTGAGTCAATTTCTTCAGCAAAGCTGACCTTCCCTCCAGCTTCAGTGGTGAAACAGTTGGTTGCTGCCATTGAGTAAGTTCATGTTCCAAGCTTAGTTATTGTTATCCAGGACTAAAATTAGATCAGTTTTTAGCAATATATGCTAGTCTAAAGCAAAAGAAACGTCTGCCCAAAATGATAAAATGATCTCATATTCAACAATTTTGAGGATTCCATCTGTCCACCTTACTTATAGAGTGCAAAAGCTGCATAACATGCTGCAACAAAAAACACGTAATATTGCATTTTTCACTAGAAATATTTCCTATATATATGTGAATTACCCATTTTTTAGATAGACCATGTGACCGAGAATTGCACTAACAATGTTTTGTGTACTCTTGTAGAAATGGCAGAAATTTCAAGTCAATAAATGAAATGAAGTCTAACGGAGACCAATTTCTGAAAGAGAAGGGGGGCTTGAGTTTGTCTGTTGTTAAATCACTTGTTCGCCGTGAAAAGGAGGACAGAATGAGTTCTGAATTTGTTGGTGATGAAGAAACACGATCTTTGATGTACTCACTGTTCAAACTAGGTATGGCTTCACTTGATGTCTTTTTTTTTTGGTTTCATTGATATTTTGGCTATTCTTTTTATCTCCTTTTGCAATATGATAAATACATATCTTTTCAGAGGAACAGTTTCCCGATGATGAAAGTCAATGCAGCTCAGAAATGCTTCATTCAACCTCTTTGTCCAAGGATCTGCATGGTGCTCCACCTGGAAGTTTTATTCATCGAATAGCAGAGATTATTGGCAGCATTAGTTCTGTGCACAAGATGGCATTCTTTTGGCAATCTGTAGTTCTTGAGGTAATTGTATTGCTATTATATTCTCCTTATAGTTAGGAAATGCTAACTTGACATTCATGTACATTGGCAATACCAAACTTTTAAGAGGCATAAGGTCATTACTTGTGATGTAAATCAAATTTGGTCTGTAAGAGGACAAGACAAGCAAGACCTTAAGTTATTAAATATGAATAATCAAACTAAATGTAAGCACAACATTTAATTTTCCTGATATACATGCAGTTGAAGAAACTATGGTCCGATGGGCAACCGGTGCCTCGAGTGCCACTGGATGCTGCTCCGGACTTGAATTGTTGTTTACTACATCAGGAGATACAAGTCATAAATTGCTGCATTGCCAGGAAAAAGCGCAGAAAAGCAGCTAAGGAGTCGCTGGATTCCTTGCTAAAACAGGCAAGTATTGATAACTCAAATCCCAATTATTTAAATGGGGAGTCTCTTGACAGCGGGATGTATGCAAGAAATAGCACTGGTAATTATGTTCTTCGGCATGGTGCTGATCGTCCATCTGAGAACTTAACATTGTTGGAGACCGGTAATCCTATATATTCCCCAATTCTACAGGTAAGCTGTCACTTTGTTTTTCAGTTCATCTTTCATTAGTTATGATGCTTCCTTTCATCATTCTGAACTCTTGTTGCAAATCTATATTCAGGAAGGCCCCATTATGACAGCAGAGCTTATAAAAGAAACAGAGGAGCTTGTCTTACGGACCGGAAGGTACGCAACCTTTATTATGTACTACCATACTGCTAGCGTGTCACTAGTTATATCTAAGGCAATAATTCAGTTATATGTACTTCATTTCAGTTCTAATTGAATACCAATGATTGCCTCTTGCAAATTCAATCCTTCTTGGAAAGTGCAATACCATTCTGTATCCCTGCTTGTGTTGCTAGGATTTTTGTTATCTTTTAAATAATAGAGCAATGTTTGTGATGCTGTTTGTATTTATATTCTCAGTGTTGGTGCTGGATGCTCTCAGCTGTTATCAGATATGCAAGCCTTCAAGGCAAGTCTAAAGCTGTTCTTCTCAGAGGTTGCAAGGCTGTTGGATTAAACTTCCTAAACAGGAATTGTTTTTCATAACAGGCTGCAAATCCGGGATGTGTCTTGGAAGATTTCGTAAGATGGCACTCTCCACCTGATTGGTCTGAAGATTGTGCAGCGAGCAGTACAACAGTAGGGGAGGGCTCATCTAGACGTGGTCGACTAAGTGATAGAATGCAAACAAAAGGTGATTTGAGTCTCTCTCTCTCTCTCTCTCTCTCTCACACACACACACACACACACACCACCACCACCACCACCACCAGTCCACCACCACTATCCATATGGCCATGTTGCTTTGAGATTTGTCAAATTGATTTTTTAGGAGAGCATAGAAGTACTGCTCAATATCTTTTCCATTTGATGTGTTGTGGTTAACCAGAAGGAAACTTGTGGAAGGAATTATGGGAAGCTGCAAAACCTACACCTGCTGTTGAACAGACTCCTATATATGATGAAGATTTAGCTGTGTAAGTAGAAAACATATGGTGATGAATTATTGTGCTGTATCTTACATCACCCATTAATTATAATGGAACAATCTAATCTTGCAGGGAGAGCATCTTTGATGCCTGGGAAGTTATTGAACCATCAAAACTGTTTGAGCAGCTACTTGCTGCCGTTGTAAGTTCAACCTTCGCTCTCTTTTTTCTTTTTTCTTTTTACTTTTTTTTGTGTCGGTGACTTTTTAGTTGTCTTATAAGTACCATCTTAGTTATCTCAAGATGAATGCTGATTACTTACTGCTTGCTATTGTGAATGTCTAGCTTTCTGTATGCTTCATAGCAGCAGAATCGATGCTACCAGCAGACAGCAGCCTGTCAAAACTATTCTACGACTGTAAAGACTACATTATTGGCATTTACCAAGATGACATGTCAAAAGAGAAGCTAGAAGAGATCTGCAAGGTACTCTGCCTTTTGTTTATCATCCTATATATTATGTTATTGCATAGAATGAACGTACTGATGCCATGCTAGGTGTATGAGACGATGGAAGCCATATTAACCCACCCTGAAGAAGCTCTTCAGATCATGGAGCAACCTGACGAAAAGTCGGTCGAGAATAAAAATCGCTTCAAGCTAAAGCTCAACTTTATTGGCAAAGATCGCCAGCCACTGTGGAAGCGTGCACCAAAGGATGAGAACAAATCGTTGCCAAATGCTGACAAAAGATTGTCAGTGGAAAAGAACATGAAAATATTCTCAAACCTCCGTGGCAAGAAGGTTTCCATATTTTCAAAGAAGAACGCTCAACCATCAGAGGTTCCGCCGCCGACACCCCCTTTATGTGCGTTGGGGCCATTCGATGAGAGTGAATGGACCATTTTGTAGTTGAAATTCCTGGATGTTTCCATTTGTACAACTTGTAGAGAAGTGCCCCCAAGCTGTCGGGAACTTCTTAAACTATAAATACTCATCCAATTAATTGAAAATTTAGAAATAAACTAAAAAAAGATGAAGAATTTCAATGTAATACAAGCGTCCGGACCAATTCAGTTTTGTGTTTAATAGTTTGTACTGTATCGAGCTTCATACTGTAACTTCGACCAACTGCTGTTGTTTTGTTTTAGTTCTAGTCATTGACACATTTCTGCTGAAACCACTTCACATCTCAGCATCTTTTCAGCAGTTCATAAATTCCAATTAGATCCGCAAAGATCACAGACTTTGCCAACTTGGTAGCACTCCCTTTTGAAACTTTTTTTAAATAATATCTTTTTAACGAAAAATTACAGAAATAATATGCGGAAAATAAAAATAACAATTTTACCCTTCTGTTACGCAACCAAATGGCGAGAATCTCTTTGTCGCGCATTGAAACGGCGAGAAACTCCTTGTCGCCAGTTGAATTGGCGATTCAGTCTTTGTCGCTGTTTGAAATGGCGACAAAGGGGTGTCGCCCATGAGTACTTTGTTTCTATTCTAGACGGCGACAGAGAAAAAAGGAATTTTTTAATAATATATTTTTTATTTAAGTTGCAAAAATATACTTTGATCTAAAAAAATTGCAAAACTATACCTCTGTCACCATATGGTTGGGCGACAATAGCGCAAAACGCAGAAAAAGTTGTGTCAAATAAAGGATGACACGCATCTGTCGTCAAACCAAATAAATTATAAAAATTATGAAATTTTTTTGGAGGAAATTAAATTTATGAGGAATATTTTTCACTGATTTCATTCAAAAATTTGCTGTAACTTATGAGCATTAATTATTAAAAGTTAGTGTTATTTTGACAATTGCTAGAATTTTAGAGTTGAAACAAGGATTCAATAAATTCAGAAACACTCATATTTGTCAGTGATAATTCATATAGTATTTTACAAAATTACTTGTCAGTTACTTTTTTTTTGACAAAAAGTTCAAATTTCATTGTTCCTCATTCTCTTTCGGTGTGTGACAAATTTGACGACAAATCATAGTAAAATATTGAATAAAACCCCATATTGATATTACAAAGTACAGTAAGTACAACAACTCCAATAACATGGTATGTGAACTACATCTAAGATACATACATGCCTTAGAGAGTTCATAAAACTGGGATACAATATAGGTACATGCCTCTGATGAAAGACAAAACTGGGATACAATATAGGTACATGCCTCTGATGAAAGACTAAGTCACAAAACCATACATTATATGGCTATGGTTGTCGGAATAGGTCGCTACAATAAAAATAACAATAGTTATCTATTGGTTCTTAACAGAGTACTATGTATGGATACCTGTAAGTTCAAGGTAGCCCTTGTATGATTTTGGTGATTAATGACAAACATAGTTATTGACAATGTTTATTTTAAAGCAGTGCTTAATGACAAACCTCTAATATGCTTATTGATATGAGACTAATATGTTCATTGTGAAGATTGTTTTTGTCTCATCTTATTTAAAGGGAAATCATATATGAAAAGAATGAGTATGCAACTTTGAGGTATGTGATCGGTATTCCACTCCTATTTATTAGTACATTTGTCATATGCAAGCACATGCTAATAGTTTTTGCATTTATGCCATTCATATCATGTCATATTCATTGTGGCATAAACATTACCGCACTGTTCGTATTTTGCTCTTGGGACTTTAGATACTCTTATCTTAGTTCGGCGCCAAATCTCTCATTCAAAATACTTTAGTCCAGCGCCAACTTGAATCTCTTGGTTGAACTTCTAATTTGCCCATCTATGACGGACCAAATTATTTGGTCCGGCATACACATACCTTTGACAAACCAAAGTCTTCTTGACTTCCTATGTATGACGGACTAAATTTTTTAGTCCGGCATGAACGTAATTTGCTTGTCTTTGGATCTTTGATCTTATATGACTATTCTTTAAGTGATCCTTTGGTTGCTTCTTTATAGACTTCACCATGATTGATCATATTTGTGCATATAAACTCACCATGAATGTTTCTATCATGCACAACCTTCGTGGAGTCTAATTTGGTTTAAATATTTGTTTCGATATTGATCCATGTATCTATGTGTGTTTAATTCATTGGATCAATATATCTTCATGCCTTGATTTGAAGAGAGCTTATGATGGGTATTTGATAACTTGTGTTTTGGTGATTGAATTTGATTGCGATCAATTTGGATTTGGATGTTTGACACTTTTTTGGAAGTCTTTTCATGGGGAACGAACCGGTTTTAGTGCTTAGAATATGCACTGGATCATCCAATCAATCTAACAGCAAGTTTCCCTTTTGAGCCGGACCAAACTCTCTAAAACTCCCATGTATGACGGATCAAATATTTGGTCCGTCATACACATGCTTTTGACAGTATTTCGTATTTTGCATTTTTGAAGGCCTTCTCGTGCTCGAAAAAATAAAGCGTCTACATGAAAGTTGTAGAGAATTTCGAGACGAATCTTTTTCATGTTGACAACTTTTTCAGTTGAGCAACCGAAAAAATTATAAAAATTCGGGAAGTGAACTGAATTTCTATGTGTGGGACGGACTAAATATTTGGTCCGTCATACACATACTTTTGACAGGGTCTTGATATTTTGCATTTTTGAGGGTTTTCCCGTGCTCAGAAAAATAAAGTTTATATATGGAAGCTGTAGAGAATTTCGAGATGAATCTTTTTCATGTTGAAAACTTTCTCATTTGAGCAACAGAAAAATTTATAAAAATTCTTGAAGTTGGCTGCTGTGTTGTGAAGGCATTCTTTATGTTCTGTGGTGTTGGAATTGCAAATATTTTTCAATGCACATGTCTTCCTCATTCATGTTCATTCATGTGCACATTATTAAGAAGATAAAATATCAATTGAGTAATTTAAATTGATTTGCCTTGCAATTAATTTAAATAACTTTTGGTATTATTCTCACTAAGTGTATGAATCAAATGCGTATACATCTTGATGCACTTTGTAGGAGCATTCTTCTGTAAAGTGTTTCATATATATTGAGTTTCATTATCAAACACTTGTTGAGCTTAAAATTTAATGATTATCAAGCATATCCATGCAAATCTATTGAGCTTTTGGGACTAATGCCTTTCTTGAGATGCTTTGAAGAGAATTAGGTCCCAAGAGCATGTGTGATGACCAAAGTGTGATAAAGGGTTGATTGTTAAGTCAAGATCAACTAGACAAGGATTCACCAAGAGCTGAGGACGAGTCAAGATCGATTTGATGAGAGGATCATCGGGCGGATGATCGAATCAAAGTCGATAGGACGGAAGAGCCTCGTGAGGTGATCAAGTAAAGTTGACAAGAAGAAGACTTCAACAATTATGATGGTCATCATGCACAACACATCAAGTAAAAAGCATGAAGCTTAGAAGTGAACCTAAAGATGCTCAAAGGCCAAGGTATGGCTAATATAGGACTAAGGATGTTTCTTAGTCTTTCACCGGTCTTAGTGTTGGTGAAAAGACCGAATTTTTAGGATAGTTGCCGTACTATCAAGAGGGGTCCGGATCAATGTTGATCGGATCGTTTCTAAGCTCTCGAGTGATGCACATTGAGTCTCCTAGCCCCTAAGTGAACCTAGTGAGGTGTCTTGGGGTGTTAGAAGTGTTTAGTAAAAGAGAAGTTAGTGCTGTCCAAAAAATGTGAGGTTTTGGGTGTCTTCTGATTCCTTGTGAGTTCTGCACTCCTCCTTTGGGACTTGGGTGCTGAGACCTTGTTAGATGGATAGCCTTTGTTCTTAGCTTTCTAAAGAGTCCAAGATCACCCAATTCCGAGTTCGGACGAGAGAGATATCGCCGTTTTCGTGCAGGCTGTACATGCAGTGACGGACCAAATTTTTTAGTCCGTCATGCATGGGCTTTCGCATAAGATCAGTCCGTGGCAAATGTAAATTCTCTGGTACTGTTCTCAACGGCTAGTTTTGTGGGTGTTGGGTATTTATACCCCCTCCAGACTATTGTGAACCAACTTTTGGCAACCCATTCATCATCTTTGAGCTGAAGGTGTGTGAGAGGAACTCCTATGTGTTAGGAGTGTCCAAGACACTAATCTTTTGAGTATGATTAAGAGAATCTTAAGTAAGATTAGTGTGTGATCAAGAGTGTCCTGTGTGCATCTCTCTTGAGCTTGATCCGGTGTGATCAAATAAGCTTCGGGCTTGTTACTCTTGGTGCTTGACAGCACCTAGACGGCGTGGAAGGCGTTGAGTACCGGTGATCTTCTCAAGCGAAGATTGTGAGAAGGTCAGGGGTGTCTGATGTGCTAGCAAGACAAGAGACAGGGGCCTGAGGAAGGTCTATCTACTCTTGGAGCTAGCAGCTTGTAAGAGGTTGGGGCTCACCTCACCGTTGTGGTGGAAGAGTCACCCGAGTGGAGACGAGGCAAAGTGCTCGAGAGGAGCCGGTCTTTGTGAGGAGCAAGGACTTGCCTCAACGTGGAGTAGGGGCGTGGCTCGAACCACGGATAAAAATCCTTGTGTCACTTGTGGTATCACTTGTCTCCTTATGCATTGCCTTACTTTGTGTTTATCCTTTATGCATAGTATGCCCCTGTGCATTGATGTGAGTTCACAGACTAGTTGTGCCTTTGTCATGTGTTGACTTGTGAGAGCCAACTAGTCTATCTTGAGCTATTCATTCGTTGGCATTTACCTTCCTATAATTAATTTGCTTCTTTGGTCACTCTAGAAGCGCATACCTTAATTTAGTTAATTCTTGTTCTAGTGTGCTTGTCCTGCTTGCCATCATCTAGGATAATAACTTGTGTTCGAATATCATTTTCTAGCTTCCGCATTTCATTAAGATTTGGACACAAGTATAAAATTGATTAGAAAGTAAAATTTGAAGAAACCCAATTCACCCCCCCTCTTGGGCATCCGATTCCTTACAATACCTGATAGGGTTTAATGTAATATCATTATCAGGATTCAGAGGACGCAAGGTTTGTGGCCTAAGTGGCATGAAATCATCATCGTCGTCGTCATTTGTATGGTTAGGCGCTAGCCCTTTTTCAGTGCTAGTTGAACGTTCTCTTGCATTGTTGCTTGAACGGCCTATTGTGATAGTACTTGAACATCGAGATCTAAGTGACATAAAATCATCATCGTCATTTGTATAGTTAGGAGCTAGCCCTCCTTCGGTGGTGGTTGAACGTTCTTTTGAACTTTCTATTGTAACAGTACTGGGTGGACCTCTACCCCTCCAGTTAGATCCTCTTCTGCATCTTCTACGCGTACCAGGCATCACACCCCCACCGAAAAGTATACACATCGCTGCGAATTCTGGGATATCTTTGTTCATCAACTATTTATCTTCTGGAAATAACTAACACATAAGACGAGCATAAGAATTAGTGAACTTATGGATAGTGCTAAAAAGATTAGTAGGGCGAACAAATAGGAAATAACTAATCTTAATATACTCTACATACTGATTGGGCAGCATCAATACTCTATAAAATCTCATAGAAAAACCTATAGCAGAAGGGTGATCAGCTAGTTTGCACACCCTGAAATATCTTTGATGCCACCTTTATAAGTGCACCTTGAGGTCATTGGAGGT
The DNA here is from genome assembly GCA_036346375.1 of Guadua angustifolia. NCBI lineage: Eukaryota > Viridiplantae > Streptophyta > Magnoliopsida > Poales > Poaceae > Guadua > Guadua angustifolia. The sequence continues at coordinate 16,412,032 of CM070512.1, read as the reverse complement.
CACAAGATTCAGGCCAGAGGCTGTCACCTTATGCCTTGGTAATGTCATATGCCACTCTTGCAATTTAGACACCACTTTACTTAGATTCTCCTCCTTGAACAGATCATCTTTCCCATTACGCGTAACCTTCAACTTGTAATGAAGGGTTACGCTGCTCATATCAGGTGTCCACGAGAATACTATGCTAGAGGATCCAGCTATGGTGAAGTGTGAGTGGGATCTGTGTATGTGTGCTTGCGGTTTGGCATTTTATAGTCTTCTCTGTCTACCCCTCCTATGGCTTAAGCTTCCTCCTCGGTCTGTGATTGCAATGGAGTGCAGGTTGGGGTAGGGAAGAAGGGCTGCTTGGGTGGCTGGTGGTTTTATATGTCACTTTGGTCTGAAAAAGTGGGCTGTAGCGTATTGTTGTTTTGGTTGGAGAAAGCAGTGGGTTGTAGAGTGTTGTCACTTCGCTCTGAGACAGACAGTTTGTTGTATATCGCTATGTGAAAATGGGGATCGCGTCTCGTCACCTTTTCAGGCAGATGTGATAAAGCGAACTGAGAAATCAATAGGTAGCGTGTTGCCTCCTTGGCTTTTCATGCCGATGTGACAACAGGCTGGCAGCAGCTTTCTTAGGCTGATTTGACAACACACTGCCATGAGTACTCAAATCGGGCTGAGAATGCTGCTGGCAACGTGTTGTTCAATCGGACTAAAAAAGCTGAAAGCGGTGGGCAAAGTGTTGTCACTTTTGACTTCGAAAGGTGATGGATGCTTTCGGTATTTCACAACTATTGTTACTACGATGAGATAATTACTGAATGCATAAGTTAAATAAGCCCATAAACAAGATGTCGCGAGTAGTAAAATTAGGCTGAAAAAGCTGAAAGCGGTGGGAGGTAATCGACGAATACATAAGTTAACAAAGCAAAAGATGATATATGGAAACCACTTCGAAAGGCATCCATGACCAACCATGTCTCCTTTGTATGAAATGAACTACTTCGCAAGAATAACGTACAGTACAACAAGAATAGCTACACACACAATCTTCTCCAACCACTTGACATGATTTAAAATACGCTCCATCTTGAATATCAGCATGTTCAGCCTCTGCTCGAGTATAGGGTTCATCCTTTGCTCCATAGAAGGCTGCATCCTCTATGGTACTGTGGTTGTAGGACGCTTCATGGAGGTGTCCATGGTATCCGTCCACTAGAAATATTGGCATCCTGTAGCCTACGTGATGAGGTGAATATGCTTTAAGGCCTTTCAAAGAAAGGAGATCTCTTTGAACAACTATACAACTTGAATAGGAAAAAATCTTGTTTACGAGAAGGAATCAAACTAACTTTTTGCTTACAGAGAAAAAAGGGCATTTGTAAAACACCTGACCATTATTTCCCTTAGTGTTGGCGTAGAACACATTAGTTTGCACATAACAGTTAGGATAATCGACCTGCCTTGTAGTGGCAAGCACACGAGCCATCTAATTTCCCGAGCTCGTTGTTTGAGACATAGCCTTTGAAGACAAGGAATGGGATGAAGATGAGGATATGAGGAAGTGGAGCTGGCATGAAGGCCAGAGGCAGTCCATAAATTCGGCGGGAAAAATAGAGCCAAACAGAGATACGTAGAGGCAAATTGGTATTTTTATGCCCCAGTTAGTGGGTAGTGTTGTCGTTTTGGTCTGAGATAGGAAGTGTTTTGTCACTTCACGGTGCGCAGAGTGTTGTCAAATCAGGCTGAGAAAGCTACTAGCAGCGTGTTGTCAAATCGCACTGGGAAGGCTGTTGTGTGTGTTGTCCAATCAGCTTGAGAAAGCTACTGGCAGCATGTTGGCAAATCGCACTGATAAAGTTGATGTGTGTGTTGTCCAATCGGCCTGAAAGCTGATGGCATTATGGAAGGAAAAGATCATATCTTAATAGTACGTACTTAAGAAAACAAAATACCATATTTGAATGCTACATAAGTTAAGAAAGCAAAGTAGCATATTAGGTTTAGTACATCATGTACAAAAGATAAAAACTAGCTGGCGCCCCTCCGCGGTGTGACCCCTCGTGTGATCCCAGGCTTCCTATGGTCTTTGCACATCTTTGGGATGGATATGTGGCTGGTGCAGGGCACGTCCACAAATCTTGCTAATAGAGCCGTCTTGGTGTTGTCGAATGCGAAGGCATTCTGTGACGGCTAAGTCGGTCCAAGCGCATCGGTGAGCTGTGATGGACCAAGAAACACACCCGTTGACTACTGGTACAGATCGGCGATCCAGTCCAAGTTGGCATCATCGAGCGTACGAAAGTCACCGGAGTTGCTCGCACTTTGGTCAGCTGCTAGATCGGTCACTGTTGTCAAACTATTCATGTTAGTACAGCACATAATATGAATAATATAATAGATGAAAGGAAACTACGTAGTGTACCTAGAGTCATGTGGACGTTCGGCATAGGACGCTGCCAGTTGGATCCCCCTGGCACGTCCAGAGGTGGGCCACCTGCGTGTATGATGTCCCAGTTGTAGCTTGCGGCGCGTGTCGACCCTGTACAGCTGAGGCATGCTCGTGAACCTATACGATGTCATCGTCCCTAGGCCTCCTGCAGGACGTAAGCCGGACGATGCGAAAGGTCTTCTGGCGTACACACTACAACGCCCCTATCAGGAAGTCTGTTGTGAACCCCCTGGTGAACTCCGGCCACCAGTGCATCTATCTCCTCTGTAGCCTCCCTGGCAAGGTCGCTCTACGCACATATTGAAAGGCAAATTAGTTGTTACAATTGCAGTAATGATACATTACATGGCACATGGAAAAAGTACTAACCGAGCGATGAAACACCGAGTCCGGTTGCGTAGGGTAGGTGTTCGCCATCGAGGGGATGTGCCTCGGAGGTGAGTTAATGACATGCACAACGCGAACATGTGTGTGCAGACTAAACCACCGGATGTACTCGTCGTACATTCTGTGGCCGTAACGGGCAGCCTCATCATGATCGTCCGCTAAAGCTTGCGCCCACTGCTGAGCATGAGGCAACATGTGTGCTGCCCAGCTCGCAGCACCAATGAACCCCTTTCGTGTAAGCCTGCAAGAAAACAAGAGCACACACGTTATTAACAAGAACATCGCAAAAAGTAATGCAACTGGAATTAACGTAGAAGAGCACTCATATGTGCACGTTTGGTGGGACAACCTCACCAGTAGGGATGGGGAAGAACTGCTGGAGACCGAACTGCCTCATGACATGGTGAACAGTGTAGGTCTCCATGTAGACGTCGAACACCAGGGGGCACCGTGTGAGCCAGAAGGTGGCGTCATGGGTGCACTGTAGGAAGAGGCCATGAGGTGCTCGCGTGCCTACTAGCTCCAGGAGGTAAGGACGCCAAATGACGTGATCATCCGTCAGCTGGTCAAACATCGCTATGGTACGAAGCGTGTGACGTGACAGGCGTGAAAGTTGGCTACAAAAAAATAGAGAAGTTATACAAAAATTTCTAAATTATTGCACAATTGAGGGTAAAGCTCATTTTACTAACCCGTCGGTGACACCACAACGTCTCCATAGTAGGGCGGTCGATGTCATCCCCGGGGACACCTTAGAAGCCTGCTCCGTAGGGTCCCAAATTCATCTGCGATCAGCCGATTTGGAACCCCTCAAAAGACCATAGTTGAAGGAGTAGGGGACACCCAGTGAGAATGGACAAGTCCGCCACGCGACGACAACCGTCGCAAAGGGCTCGGTACGTGGTAGCCGGTATAGCCAGCCCCCATGCTAGCTGCGGGATCTCCTTGTTGTCGGTGTTTGTGATCATCCTCACGTACTGGATCATGTGCTTGTCGACGGTGTCCCCGTGGGAGGAGCAAAACAAGACCCAGCCGAAGTACCATAGCAGGTATGCCTTGAAGTAGCGATTGACGACATACTCCCCTGCTCCATCAGCCATCCTCTCAGGCTGTAGAAAGTAATGATCAGTTTGAAAACTAAAAGAGAAAAGAAAATAAAATTTACACAAAATAAATCACACTTACATAGAACTGTACGAGCCACTTCTGCGTCGGACCATGCGCAGAAGTGAAAGGTGTGTAGCCATACTCGGCAGGTAGCACGTCCACAAACTGGGCTAGGAGCTCAGTCCACCACTCCGAGTGGACGTCGTCAGGCACTATTGCATCCCTGGTGCAAGGTAGGCCCAGAAGGTAGCTGATGTCCTCTAGTGTTAGTGCCATCTCATTGCACAGGAGGTGAAACGTGTGTATCTCCAGTCGCCACCGATATACCAGAGCGATAAGCAAGCTCCTGTCGTACGGAAACCTCCTCAAGGCACCACGTCTATCCTATGCATCGTGATAGTCGCCTCCACCATTCGTGCTATAGGTAGTAACCCTGCCGCTCTCAACTTGCACGAAAACACTATAAGAACGATTGCTCCACACGTACAAGATATAGTAAGGCAAGTAAGAGAAGAGTGCGTTTACCTACGAATCCATCACGGGTCAACCCGTCATGCTCTCATCAGGGTTTGCAAAGCGAAGGGCACCAAGATCAAATGGTGGCTCCCCATCTAGAGGTGAAAAGGTTGCTAAGTGACTCCGGTGAGTTGCATCTATCATTGGGTCCAGCAACTCATACTCCTAAACGTCCGCCATACCTACAATTGAATAAAATAATGTTAGTACAAAATCAAATACACAAACAAACTGAATGCAGTAACTACAAATAGAATTTGAATACAACAAAAGGATTATACATTCAAATACACAAATGCTAACACCTTTGAAATCCACACATTCGAATGCACAAGTGCTAACACCTTCGAATACACAAATGCTAACACCTTTGAAATCCACACATTTGAATACACAAATGCTAATACCTTTGAAATCCATACATGCATTACACATCCTATGTCCATACATGCATTACACATAGGAATTCGACGTATCATATTGACATGCGAGTAAAGTACATAAATTTCATATGCAAAGCCCATACAATAATGTTACGGCCTCTAAACTGCTGGGCAATATTTGAAAGAGTGTCCCATCTCCTTACAAATTGAATATTTTCTTCACACGACAACCACTTTCCACAACGTCCATATTGTTCTTTATATGTCTTGTCTGTCGCTGCCCTACGCCCTTCGGTCTGCTAACATCAGAAACCCACTGTGTATCCTCCTATCTCTAATGTTTTGTGAATAAACCCACCACTCGAAAGCCATAAATTTCTCCACTCCAAGTTGCAATGACAACTTCTTTATTGAAGAATTGTGACAAGAATATACCTGATCCATACGGATTGTAGAGCACGCAGCCATTACGTGTGAGCATAGCTTATGTAACAGACGAGGCTTGTTGCAGCTGCAGACACATGTTTGCCTATATAGAATGCATTCGTGAGCAACTTTATGTCGGTTCATCCCACAGTCGGCTTTCGCTTTACACAACACTTCAAAACGAAGCTCCCTCGTGCCCATCTTCAATGGAGAAAATTGGTTATTTGCCACTTTAAAGATTGATCCTTTGGATTATGATGCCACTTGAGCCAATGACATATGGGATCATATGAGTCAATGAAATGTGGGTCCAGTGGTAAATTTGTGAAGCCACATGTTTGAAGTGGCAAATACCCAAATCTCTCATCTTCAATGCTCTATGCATCTCCTCCTTTTTGCCTTTCTCCTCCATGTATGTACAAATCACTTCGGAGTATTTCACATTAGGATTACTCATTTAGATTAACACCCTAGTATGGTGATCCACAAAGTACTTCATAATACCATGAAGAACATCCTCCACTATAGTAACCAGGGGAAGGGGTCTTACGCCTCGCATGATCCAATTGTAAACCTCAGTCAAATTTATCATCATGACCCTATACCGGGCACTATCGGGGTCATAAATTAGTGCCCATTTCTCCCTAGGCTCATGTTCTATCCATTCAGAGAAGCAATTCGTGGCCCTTTCATTCCTCCAGACCAATTGCGAAGGGTCCGTGGGTAACACTTCTAGCTCTATTGGGGCCTCCTCTATACCAGGCATTTGCCTTTTTGTTGCCTCCACTGTATGTCTTGATGTCAGCTCATTCAACTTCTTCTATAGTGCATCAAACTTTCTTTGTTGGTTCTGGTCGCACAACCTCTTAAAAAGCTTCGTAAACTTCTTATGCCTGAACTGATTGTAGAAGTTGGCACTCATGTGCCACTTGCACCATCTACTTCGCATATCAGGGCATGGATGTGTTTCTTCTACACCTTCTTGCAACTGCATGATCGCTTTCAACAGCCCAGGATGCCGGTCGTGTATAACACACACTCCAGGCTACTGATCTACGATGCCAAATTTCATGTTCCTTAGAAATTAGAGTTAGCTTTCTGTGTTCTCACCTTCCACGAATGCGACCGCTACAGGAAGAATCTAATTGTTGCCATCTACTCCTATGGCAGTCAATATCTGGCTTTTATACTTTTTAGTCAAGAATGTCCCATTGACCCATAATAGCAGACGATAATGTCTGAACGCATTGACACATGCACCAAAAGCAAAGAATGCCCGCTTGAGTACTATCTTCCCGGAGAAGCGCTGTGAGGGTTGCTAAAAAATATTGATATAAGTTCCAGCATTCCTTTCCTTGATCACCTTAAGGATACCTGGTAGATTCTGATATGAATCTTCGTACGTACCAAATCTAGTTTCTAATGCTTTCTGCTTCGTTCTTTATGTCTTCGCATAACTTATGGTGTACTGAAATCTCTACTCTATTGCATGTATAATGGCACATGGCTCTAAATTCAGGTTGCCCACAATCTCCTCATACATTGCACTTGCAACAAAACCTGAAGATATGTTTCTATACGATTGGGCAGACTCCATTAGTATGTGTGTGTGAGACGACTATAGAACACTTCTAAATAATATCCCACTTAGGCTGGTACGCATGCACACGCCATGGGCAACCCTCTATCTGGCATCTGACATCATACACCCGCTGATATGACTTCGCAACCTTAAAGGTTCTAAGAAATGACACTGCCCATGTTGTCACTGTTTCCTGAACCTCAAATTTACTCTTGTAAATAACACCTTGCCTCACCTCATTCTGATCCGACTGTCATGTGAAGTTTTCACTCACGTTTACCACCAACCTATCGAACTGATATGAATCCCACTCTGCAGGGAAATGCTCCTCACCGTCTTCATCTTTACTCAAAGCCTCGTATTCCTAACTCTCTGCCTCCATCGTTTGAACCAACGATTCAATATTTTCTCTCTCGTCTGCCACACCCAATGATACTTGAACATCTGGCATTAGAACATCAGCTTCCTCGCCTTGCACACCCTCATGACTCGAGCTGACATCCTGCCTCCCTAAGCATTCTTCGATTCGACTGCTCTCCCCGACTTCCTCCGATTCTTCACCAACAACCTCCTCCTGCATCATATGACCAGCATTGGTTTTCTCAAATGTTTGCGCTAACAACACTAATGGCCAACCATTCTCAGTCGCCAATCTTACATATGAGCTTTAGGACTTTGGCCCTTTCAATTCCACTAACTCCCAGTACGTGCATCCCGTCTCTGACACCCTACCCTGTACAGCTTGAAGTTATCCAATTTACTGTCTAACGAGACCATGTGGTACAACCATCTGTTAAATGTGCCCCATGAACACTCACCGATACGTGACAAGCCAGCCATAACATTTAGAAAATGACTAAGTTCCACTCATTGTGCACCCATCTGTGGAACCCCTTCTCCATAGTGTATTTTAAATTGTACTTGTTCGTCCATACCTGTCAACCATTTCATGAAATTTTTATCGTGCACACAACATAACGCTAACACATTTCAAATGTTAACCTATACATACTGCTGCACCTATGTACCACAACGACGTATTCTACACTACTTCAAACAACTGGTACATCCCTACAGAAATTAATTTTTTTATCATATTGTATTTCGTATAATTCTTGCAGACATTGTATCTCTCATAGATTTTGTAGTTTTTTTTATCCATAACTATTGTTACTCTATACAACTCATTACATACAAACCTAAATAATTCGATCGCTAACTCATCAATGTAAAAAAACTATTGACGGTCTACATAGCTAATTAGTTACAAAACTAATTAATCTAGTCTCTAAATTATCTATGTAAATAACAATTGCTACTCTATAGGACTAATTACGTATAGCCCTAATTAATTTCATCCCTACATCATTTTTCTACATAATTATTGCTCTACAAACCTAATTACTTACCAATCTATTTTATTCGATCACTAAATTGTATTTCTAAATTTAAATTTAAATAAATAATATAAAATTTACCTCAATGCACGACAAATCTCCCTACTTCTTTTTCCTCCTCTCCCTTCTCCTCCTCCTCTCCCTCTTCTTTTTCTTCCTCCTCCTCCTCCCCCTCCTTTTCTTCCTCCTCCTCTCCCTTCTCCCCCTTTTCTTCCTTCTCCCCGCTTCTCTCTTTTCTCTGCGCGCGAGCTCAAGAGGATTGGGTCGGTTGCTCGGTAAAAATGAGGCCAAGAAGGCCAGTGATGTGGTTAAATGTCTCTCTGCCACCATTTGAAATGGCGATAGAGGGCTGTCGCCGATAGCTCTCTGTCGCTATTCCAAATGGCGACAAAGACTTAATTGCAAGTTCAACTGGCAACAAGAAGTTTATCGCCATTTCAATGCGCGACAAAGAGATTCTCGCCATTTCGTTGCGCGATAGAGGGGTAAAACTGCTATTTTTATTTTTCGCATATTATTTCTGTAATTTTTTGTTAAAAAGATATTATTTAAAACAAAAATTCCTCCCTTTTGCCCCTCCTTTTCTGCAGATTACCGGATGCTGCCAAGGGTTCACTGGCTAACATGTGGGCCTCACCACCACATCAACAAAACCACATCCACATCACATGAAACTCAGGGTGGGAAGGCGGAAAGGGTAATGTGGACGGTTTTAAGAATTTAAGGATATAAAGTAAACGGTTTTACAGTTTAGGGTTGAAAATCGAATAAAAAATAGAGGGTATAAGAGAATTTTTTTTGCTTGGTGCCGGTACCTAGCTTGGTACCGATGCCAGATTTTGCTTCGAAATGTGGTTCTGGTAACAAGACCCTTTCTCTCTGCTTAGTGCTAGCAAAAAACACATATGGGAGATGCTCTAATTGTAATATCCCAGATTTTTAGTTGTTCTAAAATTTTATTTTAAAATTAATTAATTCAAAATTTGGATTTTCCTCAGTTTTCTAATTAACCTGGCATCCATATCCTTCCGAAATTAGAGTTCAATCCTTCACCTTCCACAAAGTCAAAATTTCAAATTCCGGTTCTTATTCGAAATTTTACCCGAGTTCTAAAATGCTCCAAAAATCTCGAAACCCATTGCATTAGGTTCTAAATATTCTATAATATTTTTGGAAATTGTTCCAAGATTTATAGAATCTCTCTGGTATTTTATCTCTCGCGCACTTACATCAAATCCATTATATTCGTCCCAAAATTATTTAAATTCCAAAATTCATCCGAAATCAGTGAAACCAATTTTATTGGGTTCCATTTTATTCTTTAGGATTTTTAGGATCTTTTCTGGTATTTTTAGATCTTGTTATCTATTTTATCTCGCGCGCTCTATAATTGGTACTATTCATCTTCCCCCAAACATCCAGCACATGTTCAAAGCTTCAACTCCTTACAAGCAAAATCTTCAAATCCTTATATCTCTCAATATATTGCACCAAATCAAGTGAGATCTGAAGTATTGTGATGGCGTCGTAATGGAGAACAAATGCCTTGCCGTTAACCATCCTTAATCCGAGCGAAACGGCCGCAATTAAGCGCTAATGATAATTTATTGCTCGGCCATTATCACGGGCGTTTCTTCACCTCACCGGACATGCGGGTACTCAAAATTTGCGTATCGACGTCCTCTATCCCGTGCTCACTTTGCCCCATTGATTCAGTGTTGTTTCCCCTTTCCAAAACTCGAGAAAACCAACGCCCGGCGTTCTCCAAAGACACCGGTGAGCCATCTTTTACTCCGATGAGTTTCCGGGTAAACCAATCGCGTCACTTTGATCCCCTCATTGCAAGGAGCCCTCAAGAAACTTTTATTTTGATGCAGCGGTTTGGAAGAATTGAAGAAATCTTCGTCGGGTTGTTCGTCGCTTCCGGTGTCGATTGCGGGCACTCTGATCATCTTCTGTAAACTCTGGCACCACCGTTGGATTCGCGTCGACGAGATCTTTCCGGTGCTCACCTTCTACAACCTCTCCATCTCCTCCCTCACCAGCGCAAACCGTAGCTTTTACATTTACATTGAAGCGACCATGGTAATCTTGTAGCCGAGTGGGTGCTTAGCGCCGAAACACAAGTAAGCGTCATTGCGATCGATTCGTTTTACTCGATTTTCTTTTAAAGCGAAACTTGAAAAGCCCATTCTTTCTCATACGAACTCCGTTTGAGCTTATTCAAATTTCTAAATTCATCTAAATTTGTCCTCTATCTGGCAGTATTTTTATTATAATTTTTAGTTTCTATTTATTTTATTTTATTCATTTAGGTACCTGGTTTTGCGCGTAGTCGAAAAGCGGTCGTCATAAATCGGCGAAGGAGAAGACCTTGAGCAGTAGTAAGCGGCGCGCCGTCGATGAAGGCAAGTCTCCTTGACACACGTTGATCCTATTGTTTATAACTGTTTTATAAAATGTTTACAACTTGCATGGCTATTTATATAAACTGATGATGTTAAAATATAGGATGTTAGTTATACTCATTTCGAAATGACATCCTTACTGTTTGATTACCATGCCTTTGTAACCTTAAGATTTAATCATGAAATCATGTATCATGTGATTAACCTTGTTTAGTACGATAGACTGTGCTTAGGATTGATGTTGATCAAAATGCCTATATTGGGATAAATTCTAAAATGTTGTTGAAATGTGTTTTATCGAAACTGTAGCAAGATGATTGATGCTGTGATTGTAAAATAAAAATGGTTTAGATTAGGCGGAATGGTTTGTCGGGCGGGTGCGGATGGAGCCTTGGTTCGATTTGTGAAAGCCGCCTAATCAATTTAAGGACCGGCGCTTGTGATTGTCCAAACTAAGCATACAACCACATGTCAAAATGGGCACGACCTGGCTGAATAATTTGTAGAAACCTAATTTAGACTCACCAGATAGTGGAATGTGGGTGCCGGATGGAGGCAAATTGTATGTTCCTACACGGCGCAAGAGGGGCCTTCTGTACTGGGTGGATGGAACCCTAACAGCGGTGAAACCTCAGCGGGTGAGCCGGGATAGATGTATATATTGTAAAGGCCTTGTCATGATCTTTCTGCCGACACACCAAAGGAAGTGTGTTAATTGCATGGCACCAAGAGTCGATCATATCTTGTGGGTAAAGTGTACAATCTCTGCAGAGTATGAATAAATTATTCGAATAGCCGTGCCTACGGTCAAAGGCGGCGAAGGATGCTTTCACATTGGCAGTCTTATGTTTTCTTTTTAAAAATGAGTTTTGGGAATCCGAGAGTGGATGGAACTTTCGGGTGTGTCTTTAGCGGTTGGAGCCATGGGGTGGATGGAACCCTGATCATTTTAAATTGTGGTGGTTAGAGCTTGTTAGCTAGTGATTGGTGGATAGAACCTTCACTAGAGTATATATAAATTCAAATGTTACAAATAATTGATAAAACTGCTCTACAAAAATTATACATGTATTGTTTAATAAAATTTGCTTTGTGCAAAATGAACCATATTAAGCCTCTCTTTGGAAAGCCTTACATGTTGCATAATTTCCCAAACTTGCGGAGTATGTTTGTACTCACATGCTACACAAATTTTGTCATCAAAGAATTACCAAGATGCAGTCGAAAACAATGAGTTCTATGACGAGGAGTTCGTTGAAGATCGCCAAGATAACTAAGCGCGCGTTTTTAGTCGTCACCTGTGGTATCTTTTGGGTTTTATCTTGTTGTTTTTTTTGTTTCCGCTACTGTGAACTCTGGTCATGTGACCAGGAGATATAATAAATAGCCATGTGGCTCGTACTTTATATTTATGCTATTACTTCGTTCTGTTCAGTAATGATTTATCACTGATTGACTGTGTGTACTAGCTACTGATCTGGGACTAGTACAGAAATACACAGGAGACTCCGGATGGTAAATCTAGGGTCTCACATCTAAGATGCCTTGCCTCCAAATCTTGCATCACATTTGAAATCGGGAAGATGCATTTGTAGTCTGATTTTGTTCTTAGTTTGATCTGGTTTGTGAAGAAGAAAGTCTTTGGTTCGATCTGTTCTTTAATTTTATCTTGTTCTCTTGATTTCTTTGGTGTGGGCAATGTAAGTCGAGGGCACTAGAATATGGCAGCAACAATGGCCAGTAGGAGGTCTTTTCCTTTTCCCACCTTAAGTCCACGTCCATAGTGGATCGAGACGTGGGTAGCGAGCATGGAGTAGCATTGTGACGACCCACAGTATGGTGAGGCTAACGGAGGAGTGTCGCGGAGCTAGGTGAGTGTGCGTGAAGTGGCGAAGCCGGCAAGTAGGTGCCAACTGCATAAGGCTAGGCTAGATAGTGTGTGGTGGCGAGGTGTAGCCAGACCGACGAGGGCACGACGGCTAGGTATAAGGCCATGTGTGCAAGGCAACAACAACGACATGGGTGTCAGATCGTATAGGTGGTGGCAAGCAGGGACGTATCCACGGGGGGTGTAGGTAGGCTAGAGCCTTATCCGTCCCACCTTCCCCTAAGTTAGATAAATTTAGAGAAAACTCGTCTACAAATTTAAGAAAGCTATCGAGTTAAATAATCGGTTCAGTGAATTTTCGATAGAGCTTTTGAGATGCATTACTTGTTTAGACCTAAGAGATTCATTTGTAAATTTTGAACATGGTAGATTTATTCGGCTTTCAGAGATTTGTTCAGATGATTTCTCATCATATGATCGTGTCAGGGGCGTATCAACAGGGTGGGCTAGAGCCCCACCCGTCCCCCTCCCCCCTAAGTTAGACAAATTTAGAGAAAACTTGTCTACAAATTTAAGGAAACTACCGAGTTAAATAATCGGTTCAGTGAATCTTCGATAGAGCTTTTGAGATGTATTGCTTGTCTAGACCCAAGAGATTCATTTGCAAATTTTGAACATGGTAGACTTATTCGGCTTTCAGATATTTATTCAGATGATTTCTCATCATATGATCGTGTAGTTTTGGAAGCACAATTTGATTTATTCATTGATGACTTGAGAAGAGAAGAATTTTCAAGTTGTGATGATCTTGTTAGTCTCACGGTGATGATGGTTGAAGCAAAAAATCATGTTATTTATCCATTAGTCTATAGGCTTATTGAATTAGTATTAGTTTTACCTGTGGGTACAACTACAATTGAAATGGCTTTCTCGACAATGAAGATTATTAAGACGGATTTGCGTAATAAGATAAGTGATGGTGGTTAAATCAATATGCTTAGTTCTTGCATGGAAGATAGGATTGGCGTAAAGATATGTTGCTCCTAGGTTATCACACCACAATTGTGCAACTCTTGGACTTTCAATTTTCAATTCTCGCAGAAGGATTGAATCCAAATAACTTCATTGCAAGCATTCGCCATTGATTTGTATTCAGCTTGCTAGATCTTGACACCGCAATTGCTGCTTCGCACTCCAAGACACAAGATTACAACCCAAGAAGACAAAAAACCACTAGTTGAACGCCGATCATCGACGATCCTACCCAATCAAGATCGAGAAAATGCATCGACAAGCATGGACATAGACTTCAATTTTTAAGCCGCCCAAAAGTGTGTTTGAGATATCTCAGATCGTTTCTTATCGCCGCCCAATGATCTCAAGTAGGCGATGAAGAAATTGACATACCTTGTTCATCGGGAATGTAATGTCGTCGAAGTTAGAGTAAGATACCGGAGTGCTCCAACAATGCTCCTGTATTTGTTGAGTCATCTCGTCCCAAAGACTTCTCCTCTTTGAACTGATAGCTTTTCTGAGGTAGATAGTGGAGTTGAGACCGCTTGCAATTTTCCATACCCACTCTTTTGAGAATATCGATGTATACTTGTCTTGTGACAAAGATAATTCCATCTTGTGTCCTTCTTACTTCAATTCCAAGGAAATAGTGCAAATCACCTAGATCCTTCAAAGCAAACTCGCTATTAAGGTCTTGAAGAAGTGTTGTGATCGCTCGAGGAGGCGGGCAACAATAATATCATCAACATAGACCAACAAAAATATTTTGACTGAACCTTTATGATAGAAAAACAAAGAAGTGTCAGCTTTAGAAGAGCAGAACCCAATTTGCTGAAGTTTCGTGCTTAATCTAGCAAACCAAGCCCTGGGAGCTTGTTTCAACCCATACAAAGCTTTATCCAATTTGCATAAATAGTGTGGTCTGTTTTCTCTTCATACCTGTGTGGTTGTTTCATGTATACTTTCTCCTCAAGAACACCATGAAGAAACGCTGCTTCGACATCTAATTGCCTCGAGGCACCAACCTTTACTTACAAAGAACAGATAATACAGCTTCTAATAGTTGCGGCCTTGACAACAGATCGAAAGTGTCTTCATAATCTATTCCATACCTTTGTTTAAATCCTTTTGCAACCAGACGAGCTTTATATCTGTCAACCGTTCCATCTGCCCTTCTTTTAATTTTGTAGACCCACTTGCAATCAATGACATTTTTTTCTGCCACGGAGGTACGAGATGCCAAGTTTTATTTTTAAGCAAAGGCACTATATTCACTATCCATTGCGTTTCTGTGTTTTATTGCTCATTGCCTCTTCTATGATTGTGGTTCTCCGGTTGTTAAACATCCATACCGATCGCCCATCTATGCAAATTTTTGGCTTACGAATACCATTTTGAAGCCTCGTTACTGGTCGGTTTGAGGTTGCTGCATCTTCCACAGAGGGTCCCGATGCACCACCATCATCTCCAGGATGCGCCTGCGAGTCTGACGCTGGTGCCGCTGGAGAGCCTGACGCCGCAGGAGAGCCTGACGCTGGTGCTGATCCCAGCGATGAATCAGTCGGCAGATCCGGTGCTAGCCCGCCTGACTCTTCTGCCACCAATTCCTCATCGATTGATGCTGTCATTTCTTGAGTTTCCTGCATCAAATGAGGTCCAACTTCTTCCAAACTTTGATCATTAGACTCAGAATTATCAGGATTATCATGAATACTAGTCACTTGATCACTCAATGATTCACCCCCTTGATCAAAACGTGGTAATAAATGAGGAAAAAGAAGGATTTCAGAACGGAAACGTGCTCCAGCATTGGAATGAAGAGATGCAAAGGGAAAAACATTTTCATCAAATACAACATCTCGTGAAATGTAGACACGACCGGTGGAGATATGAAGACATTTAAATCCTTTGTGAAGAGAGCTGTACCCAAGAAACACGCATTGTTGCGATCTAAACTCAAGCTTACGTGTGTTATAAGGGCGAAGATTGGGCCAGCATGCGCACCCAAAAACACGGAGTGAGGAGTAATCTGGATGTTGATGAAAAAGTTTTTCTAAAGGAGTGGAATACTGAATAACTTTGCTAGGAATACGGTTGATAAGATAAGTGGCTGTAAGGAAGGCTTCATCCCAATATTTGAGAGGCATAGAAGCATGAGCAAGGAGAGCAAGCCCTACTTCAACAATGTGACGATGCTTTCGTTCAGCGGAACCATTTTGTTGATGAGCATGAGGACAAGACACATGGTGTGTTATGCCAATCTGTCGAAAGAAAGAGTTTAATTTTTCATATTCTCCCCCCCAATCAGTTTGCATAGCAACAATTTTCCTGTTTAGGAGTCTTTCAACAAGAACTTGAAACTCTTGGAATTTTTGAAGGACGTCAGACTTGTGTTTAATCAAATAGATCCACGTGAACTTGCTATAATCATCAATGAAACTCACATAATATTTTTTTCCGCTCACAGAATCAGGAGCAGGACCCCAAACATCAGAAAACACAAGATCTAAAGGAGCAACTGAAATACTAGAAGACTTTGGGTAGGGAAGCTGATGACTCTTTGCCTGTTGACAGGCATTACACACCGAC
The DNA here is from genome assembly GCA_036346375.1 of Guadua angustifolia. Taxonomy (NCBI): domain Eukaryota; kingdom Viridiplantae; phylum Streptophyta; class Magnoliopsida; order Poales; family Poaceae; genus Guadua; species Guadua angustifolia. The sequence goes on along the minus strand of CM070512.1, from coordinate 16,395,961 downwards.
TCATTGGGTTCACTAGAACATAAGAGTTTATTCTTATTGATAACATGCTGAACAATGACACTTGAGGGATGACCTAATCTGCTATGCCATCTTATTTTTGAGGGTTTACTAACACCAAAAACTTGTTTGCTGGAGCCATTTAGACCAGGAGGTGGTGCTGGTAGGGGATAGAGGCCATCCTTACATCTGCCTTGAAGAAGAGCTCTCTTCGTTACCCGATCCTTGATCAAAAAATAATTGGGATGAAATTCAAAGAATGTGTTATTGTCAGATGCAAAGCGATGAACAGACACTAGGTTCTTTTTTGCTTGAGGAACATGAAGAACATTTTTAAGATAAAGATCACGTTTAGGGGTATGAATTTGAGTATGACCAATATGGCTAATATCCATACCTGCACCATTCGCAGCATGAATCTGTTCTCCACCATTGTATTTGTCATGCATGCTGAGTTTACTCAGCTCACTCGTGATGTGATCTGTAGCTCCGGTGTCGGTGTACCAATTTGTGTCTACTCCATAGGAGTATGTTGCTGCAGCGGCATGCTTTTCTTGTGGAACAAAATCTGGATCAAACCTGTGCCAACAGGAGGAAACAGTATGTCCCACCTTGTTGCACAATTGACATGTGGGACGCTCACCTCCGCGGCCACCTCCGGATGCAGTTCGTCCTCCACGACCGCGAAAATTGCCACGGCCACGACCTCCACTGTTGCCTCGTCCACGGGGACTGAAGCCGCGCCCTCAAGACGCTATGTTGGCTGAAAACTGCGTTGTTCCTTGTCGACGATCAACTCTGCCCTCAAAGCCAAGAAGCTGAGAGTAGAGTTCGGCGACGGTGATTGGTTCCACCTGCATGCACCACTACCGAGACAATTGGATCATACTCAAGATCGAGGCCCGCAAGGATGTAGGACACCATCTATTCCTCGCTTGAGGCGTTCAGGCACTGGCCGCTAACTCATCTCCTAGAGACTTCATCTTAGCAATATAATCAGAATCGACATATTAGCTTTTTGTGTTGTGGCAAGGGCGTCGCAGGTGTTCACCGCTGCGTTCGAAGTTCTTGTGACAGCATCTCTTCAAGTGCTCTCCATAGTTGCGTCGCCGATGTTAATGACACGACTTGTGTCAATATCTCCCTTGAGAGGGATGACATCAAGTAGCTCAGGAACTGTTGATCCATGGCTAACCATTGGGCGTCGCAGGATTTGGTACCTTGACCACTTTTTCTCCATCTTTGGCATCGATCCCTGCGGTGGTGCGACAATGAATGCCATCTAGAAACCCCGTGAGTTGGGCTCCTCGAACTGCTGGGTAGAACTTGCGCCTTCCACGAAGATAATTGTTTTTGCGAAGCTTCTCAGTCACGGGTTGGCGAGCAGCGAGACAAATGCCGATCCCTGACGAGAAGAAGGAAGAGGAACTCATGGATGGTTGGGTAGATGCGATTTTTGAGGAGGAGGCTCGATACCATGTGCGATGGTGGAAGCGTTCTCACCTCGTTAGAGAGGCCGATAACTTTGTTAATATAACCAAAGAAATATGCAATTTGAATCGTTTACAAAGGAAACGATAATTGAGGGATAACTAACTATGGAAATAATCTTCTATCTATAGAAAGGATAACTATAGAATGTTTATCTTCTAACAAAATGATCTCATGGTATACTACATCGAGCGAGACATATTTTCCAAGATAGGCATGGAAGATATTTTGTAACGTTTTCAAAACATAAAAACCCGTAAATATCAACTATCAACTCTTAAGAAGTAATGATTGGTATTTTTATATTATATATATTGTTCTGTCATGTTCTATGTTCTGAAAAAATACTATATATATATTAGTTTGGAGGTCTCAATTTTAGCCCTATTTTTTCTAAGCTTTTGGATACGCCACTGGTGGCAAGCTAAGGCAACAAGGTGGTAATAGACTCTTTTCTTCCACATGTAGCCAAAGCTTGGCAAGAGCATTTTGTCACAGGATGCACTTCGTCGTAGGAGTACATGTATGTAGCAACACTGTATCTACTAGTTGATTAGTAGAAACACATGAAAGAGTTGTGAATATATAGACCCTATAACATATAGCATGCACTCGTGTATTGTACAATATTTTATGATATTTCGGTCTATAACTACAAGTGATAAATACAAAAAGTTATAGTAAAAAATCTATGGAAATGACCTAGTACTCAACTTGAATTGGGCTGGCAGGAAACAAGCTCTGAGAAGAAATGATTAAAATGACAGGATAACACATCGTGATTATTATACTATCCAACGGTCGGCAGCATTATCTTGCAAAATTGACCCTATCGGCACGCTTTAGCGTCGGAATAGCATTGGAACACACGAACCTCTCCGTTGATTGATGGACTCCGTTCCGCATGATCTGGCACACTCGGCGGCTCCTTCAGAGCACACTACCCCGCTGACCCGGTCAGCCCTTTCCCAAGCAAGTTCCCGCCATTTCGTCGCTTCCCCTAATCACCAACCCAACATCCCCGTATCCCCCCACTATTAAAATCAAAATCCCCCACTATTAAAATCAAAATGCCCCAGAGGCCCAAACCGTTCGTCTCCCGTGTCCTCGCGCCGCCGCCGCGCCATGGGGAACGGGAAGCCCTCAGGTAAGTGGCTTCCGAACCCTGAACCCCCCCGAACCCCCCACACCCTAATTCTCTGCTCCATCGCAGGCTCTGGCAGCCGTCGGCGCCGCCGGCGCGATGATGACGATGTCCCCTCCGACTCCGACTTCGTCGCTGATCCCGGGGACGAGGTGGAGGAGGAAGAAGAGGATTTCGCGTCTGATGATGTCGGCGCGGTCGCGCCTGCGGTGGCCGCGGTGGTGGTGCCACGGCCGCCGCCGGGGCGCAAGGAGAAGGGGAGAAATAGGAAGAAGAAGGCGAAGGGCGCCGAGGGCAAGCCGCCTCTGCCGTGGCAGGAGTGGGAGGGGGCTAATAAGAAGTGGCTTGACGAGCGCGTCGGGGCAGGGGAGGAGGGGGAAGCCTCGGCGGCGGCGGCCGCCACGGCGGTCGTGCCGACGGCGGAGCCGGCCCCGGAGGTGCTGCTCCCGTTGCTGCGCTTCCAGAAGGAGTGGCTCGCGTGGGCTCTGGCGCAGGAGACCTCGGTGTCGCGCGGCGGCATCCTCGCCGACGAGATGGGGATGGGGAAGACCATCCAGGGCATCTCGCTTGTCCTCACCGCAAGCTGGCTCCGACGCCCGGGCCCGTCCGACACCGTGCCGTCGCTGCCCCTGGGCCGCCCGATGCGGCGCGTGGGGTGCACTCTGGTGATCTGCCCCGTGGTGGCCGTCATCCAGTGGGCGCAGGAGATCGAGCGGCACACGGCCAAAGGCAGCGTGCGCGTTCTGCTGTACCATGGCGCCCGGCGGGTCTCTCAGAACTATGATTTCAACAGCTATGACTTCGTGATCACCACCTACTCGACCATCGAGGCAGACTACCGGAAGAACATGATGCCACCCAAGATTCGGTGCGAGTACTGCGATAAATTGTTCTACCCCAACAAGTTGCAAGTGCACTTGAAGTATTACTGTGGTCCTGATGCGCAGCGCACGGAGAAGCAGGCGAAGCAGGAGAGCAGGAAGTGGGGTGGCAAGAAGGAGAAGGAGGAGAAGTGGTTATAGGAGGAAAAATTGTGGTGAGGAAGAGGATTATGAGGAATGGGGTGAGGATTGGGCAGCCAATCAAGGGGTCAATCGCCTCTGCACTCAGTGCGGTGGGAGCGGATTATCTTGGATGAGGTGATTTCTGCGCCCATCTTGTTGCGTTATAATATTTCTGAGTGATACACTTCTGGTTATAGTTGCAGTTAGATTCTCAAGCTTAGCCCAATGGGCACGATTAGTAGTTCATACTCCATATCATCAAGAGCCTTTTTTTTCTGAACTAGGGATGCAAACCCAGTTTCTGCCATACATACTAACATGTGATCGGATTACATTGACCAAACAGATAAAAGCATACCCTACACGAGGGATCAAAATAGTAAACAAAATTATGGGACAATGCCACAGTGGTTTCTAACAGCTGGCATACAGATTTTTCTTTGATTTATTGTATAAAAGTATTAAAGCACTTGATCAGTTAGGCTGGGGAAAATTAAGTTTCCTTTATACTATATCTGATTTGAGTAAAAGATGAAATGTTAGCTTCCATGTAAACTTGGTGTTATAGGTGACGGCAGAACATGTTATCTCTAATATGTTTAATTGCATATTCTGCTGTTTTAGGCGATACACTAGGAGTTCTTGTAGCTTCATCATCATGATGATAAAGGGCCTATGGGACCTTTACCTGGTATAAGAGCCAACGATTCGTCTTCTGCATTTTGTTGTCCTACATTCTAATATTTGGGGGTGATGCATGCAAGAATAAAAATTGTGACTTGATTTCTATTTGATTCGGAAAAATTGAGTTAGTATCAGGTAGTTTTTTTTAATTTTTTTTAACAAGGGTGTGCAAGTTAGGTTGACTTGCCACAGTGTACTATGCAGACTGTGTCACATTTCAAGCTTATAGTATTTTCTGCTAATCTAATTCTATATATCAATAGCTGTCACCTATGTATCACCGATACGCGATACCGGTACGGCGATACGCAATTTTCCAAAGATATGAATCTGGCGATACTGCGAGTATATATGTATTAAAAAAATTTAAATGTAAATAGGCCAATAATTAATTGATTATGTTGATGAAAAGTTGAAAACTATACATTTGTTTCCTCCTTTCCTCTTCATACCTCGGTCCATGCAAATAAATGAAATAGACAATGTAAGAGTTGTCACTAGTCATAAACTCGGTTCCTCTTCATACCTCTTAGCATGGTTCCATAGAGGAAATCAAGCGTTCTCATTTCGTGAACCAACTGCAAACGAATTCACACTACCACTGCCACTACCAGTTCCTTGTGGATTTGGAGTTTGAGAGTTTTCACTTGCCATCCCTAAAGCAAAAGGCTATTCTAATTAAGAAAAACAGATGGGATGCACTAAAGAAAACAGAGCAGCACTCATCTTTGTTGAATATCACAAACAGAGCAAAGCAATTGGTGACTATAGAGGGGGGCTGGCAGTGATTTGTCGAGAGGTGCACTGGTAGTGGTTGCAGGAGAAGGGGGAGGCGGAACAGAAGGGGGAAGCAGCAAAGAAGAGGGAGGCAACACAAAAGGGAGGGGGAGGTGGCCAGTAGAGAGGTGATGGGATTTGCAGCTGCGGCAGAAGGGGGAGGTTGCGAGATTTACGGCGGCGGTAGGAAAAAGGGGAGGGGTGGCACGATTTGCGGTGATAGGAGAAAGAGGAGGTGGCTGTGGGAGAAGGGGGAGGTGGCGGGCGTGGCGATTTGTGGGGGAGGCGGCGGGCGTGGCGATTTGTGGGGTAGGCGGCGGCGATTTGTGGCGTCGGGGGCTAGATGCTACATGAGAGTTTGTGTTGCGTGACGAGGAGAAGAGGGCTACGAGGGAGAGATAGATTTTTAGGATTAGGATTGATGGGCTGAAATGGGCTTTTCCTTTGTTTGGGCTTTGTGTTATGGGCTTAGAGGTATCGGGGAGGATCACGGAGTATCAGAGAAGGATCGGGACTTTTTTAATTAATTTTTTATGCTGAATTTCACCTATCCTTGTCGATCTAGGATTGGAGAGGATCGCGGAGGATCGGGTATCCGATAAGTATCCGTTACCGGTACGGCACCTTCACGAAGGATCAGTGATTCATAGGCTGTCACACCATGTAGATAGTGTAAAGCAAGATAACTGAACAAGCAGTTATACAAACGGCGCAAAGTTCAAGTATTGATTTCCAATTTTTTTTTCTGGCTGCCTTATGTTCTGGTGTTATTGAATATTCTTGTTCTGTCAGTGTTTTCCAATACAGAGATGTGGACTAGAAGCCTGGTGTCAGGTCTAAGGGAGCTTAGCCAACAATATTTGTCCTTTTTTTTTGAAGTTTTTTCTTTTCTCTTGATGTGTTTTAGTAGCAATGTAGATATTAGGTTTTATCAAGTGTTTATATATTTGTAGATTCTATTGACTTAATGTTTTTGGTTAACCTGAAATTGTTTGGTGAAATTTGAAGAATTAAGACCAATTTGTATGTTTTGGGAAACACTCTGCTGTGTTGGCTCCATTACTTTTAACACAGTCATGTTTTTGTCTTTTTAGATTAGTATATTGACCCGTCAGTATTTCTCTAATGTTCAATTGAACAATGATGATCCTTGTTCTTTTTTTAATAATTATTATTTATTCCTTTCATGGTTTTCTACAGGCTCACTTCATAAAAGATAGGCGATGCAATACTGCAAGGGCTGTTTTTGCATTAGAATCGGAATACAAGTGGGCTCTGAGTGGAACACCCTTGCAGAATCGTGTTGGAGAACTTTACTCACTGGTCTGCCACAACATTTGAAGGATCTGACCTATTTTATTGTAGTCATGTGTGCTAACTTTTGTTTTCTCAGATTCGCTTCTTGCAAATCTTCCCCTACTCATACTATTTCTGCAAGGACTGTAACTGTGAGATACTAGATACCCGGTAAGATATACAGTGCTATTAGTTCTACTACTGTCAATGAATCTCTTTCTTGTATAACCTTTTTCCTATTTCCTTTGTGGGGATCTATCTATGGTGGTAAAATTTACCTCCAGCCATGCTACTAAGCTTATGCTCAATGCAATATTAGTATATTACCTTGGAAACAAATCACTATTCAATGGTTAATTTTAGAAAAGATAGGGATTTTTCATCCTAAGATAGCATGATTTGGCAAATAGGTTGCAACCATTAAATGATTTATTATAAGAATTTAAAAGCAAGCTACTGTTGCACCCTTATAGAGTTGTAGTTGTATCACACAGGTTATGAGTTGCTACTTTTCCCATTGTTTTTCATTTCTTCATTTGGATTGAAGACCTCACCCTACCTCTAATCTCCTGCAGTATGAAGAAACAATGTGACTGTGGTCACTCATCTGTCAGGCACTTTTGCTGGTGGAATAAGGTTCAGCTACAGGGTTTCCTTATGCCACCTTAGTTTTGCATATTTTTTGTTTATGGCATTAGCATGCTGACAGAAGGTTAATCTTTAACAGTACATATCGAGACCAATACAATTTGGGTCAGCAACTGATGATGGCCGAAGAGCCATGGTTCTTCTGAAGGAAAAAGTTCTGAAGGGCATAGTGTTAAGGCGCACAAAAAAGGCCGGCTGCAGATCTTGCTCTTCCACCAAAGATTGTGAGTCCATATATTTTTAAGCGTTCTATATACATGAAGAATTGTAATGCCACCTTTTCCGTGTGTACCAGTTTGAAGCGGTCAATCTTTTACATGATAGGTGACATTGAGGAGGACTCTTTTGATAAAAATGAGATGGAATTTTATGAAGCTTTATATACTCAAAGCCGTGACGCAATTTGATTCGTGAGTTCTCCTTTCTTACTCATGCACACAAACTATTCAGTAGACATCCTGTGGTTATTATATGAATGGTCCTGCAAGAGTTGGATAACCGATTTGTTCTGAACAATGAACCCATTCTACTAGCATCTAATAGCTTGAATTTGTGAACCATCATTGCTAAAGAACCAATGTTCAAGGTTAGAGTTCACCCTACTTTTAATTGGTTCTAGATTTAATTCACACCAATACCTGTAGAGTTATTGTTATAGTAAAAGTATGGTATATTGTAAAGATATTCTGTTGTTAGTTTCTTTTTTTTGTCATAAGTTGATGGTTTTGTTAAGTAGCTTATGCATATGTTCCTTTCTTTTTTCGTGTGTGTGTGAAAGGTTTAAGGCTTTTTACCATTACACTGTTTTCTCCAGATATGTCGATGCTGGAACGCTGATGAACAACTATGCTCATATCTTTGACCTCCTCACAAGGTTGAGACAGGTGGGTTCTTGTAAGAATGGTAATGGTTGCAAATGATCTCATGGTATACTACATCGAGCGAGACATATTTTTCAAGATAGGCATGGAAGATATTTTGTAGCGTTTTCAAAACATAAAAACCTGTAAATATCAACTATCAACTCTTAAGAAGTAATGATTGGTATTTTTATATTATATATATTGTTCTGTCATGTTTTATGTTCTAAAAAAATACTATATATATATTAGTTTAGAGGTCTCAATTTTAGTCCCATTTTTTCTAAGTTTTTGATACGCCACTGGTGGCAAGCTAAGGCAACAAGGTGGTAATAGAATCTTTTCTTCCACATGTAGCCAAAGCTTGGCAAGAGCATTTTGTCACAGGATGCACTTCGTCGTAGGAGTACATGTATGCAGCAACACTGTATCTACTAGTTGATTAGTAGAAACACATGAAAGAGTTGTGAATATATAGACCCTATAACATATAGCATGCACTCGTGTATTGTACAATATTTTATGATATTTCGGTCTATAACTACAAGTGATAAATACAAAAAGTTATAGTAAAAAATCTATGGAAATGACCTAGTACTCAACTTGAATTGGGCTGGCAGGAAACAAGCTCTGAGAAGAAATGATTAAAATGACAGGATAACACATCGTGATTATTATACTATCCAACGGTCGGCAGCATTATCTTGCAAAATTGACCCTATCGGCACGCTTTAGCGTCGGAGTAGCATTGAAACACACGAACCTCTGCGTTGATTGATGGACTCCGTTCCGCATGATCTGGCACACTCGGCGGCTGCTTCAGAGCACACTTCCCCGCTGACCCGGTCAGCCCTTTCCCAAGCAAGTTCCCGCCATTTCGTCGCTTCCCCTAGTCACCAAACCAACATCCCCGTATCCCCCCATTATTAAAATCAAAATCCCCCACTATTAAAATCAAAATGCCCCAGAGGCCCAAACCGTTCGTCTCCCGTGTCCTCGCGCCGCCGCCGCGCCATGGGGAACGGGAAGCCCTCAGGTAAGTGGCTTCCGAACCCTGAACCCCGCCGAACCCCCGACACCCTAATTCTCTGCTCCATCGCAGGCTCTGGCAGCCGTCGGCGCCGCCGGCGCGACGATGACGATGTCCCCTCCGACGAGAACTCCGACTCCGACTTCGTCGCTGATCCCGGGGACGAGGTGGAGGAGGACGAAGAGGATTTCGCGTCTGATGATGGCAGCGCGGTCGCGCCTGCGGTGGCCGCGGTGGTGGTGCCACGGCCGCCGCCGGGGCGCAAGGAGAAGGGGAGAAATAGGAAGAAGAAGGCGAAGGGCGACGAGGGCAAGCCGCCTCTGCCGTGGCAGGAGTGGGAGGGGGCTAATAAGAAGTGGCTTGACGAGCGCGTCGGGGCAGGGGAGGAGGGGGAAGCCTCGGCGGCGGCGGCCGCCACGGTGCCGACGGCGGAGCCGGCCCCGGAGGTGCTGCTCCCGCTGCTGCGCTTCCAGAAGGAGTGGCTCGCGTGGGCTCTGGCGCAGGAGACCTCGGTCTCGCGCGGCGGCATCCTCGCCGACGAGATGGGGATGGGGAAGACCATCCAGGGCATCTCGCTTGTCCTCACCGCAAGCTGGCTCCGACGCCCGGGCCCGTCCGACGCCGTGCCGTCGCTGCCCCTGGGCCGCCCGATGCGGCGCGTGGGGTGCACTCTGGTGATCTGCCCCGTGGTGGCCGTCATCCAGTGGGCGCAGGAGATCGAGCGGCACACGGCCAAAGGCAGCGTGCGCGTTCTGCTGTACCATGGCGCCCGGCGGGTCGCTCAGAACTATGATTTCAACAGCTATGACTTCGTGATCACCACCTACTCGACCATCGAGGCAGACTACCGGAAGAACATGATGCCACCCAAGATTCGGTGCGAGTACTGCGATAAATTGTTCTACCCCAACAAGTTGCAAGTGCACTTGAAGTATTACTGTGGTCCTGATGCGCAGCGCACGGAGAAGCAGGCGAAGCAGGAGAGCAGGAAGTGGGGTGGCAAGAAGGAGAAGGGGAGGAGAAGTGGTTATAGGAGGAAAAATTGTGGTGAGGAAGAGGATTATGAGGAATGGGGTGAGGGATTGGGCAGCCAATCAAGGGGTCAATCGCCTCTGCACTCAGTGCGGTGGGAGCGGATTATCTTGGATGAGGTGATTTCTGCGCCCATCTTGTTGCGTTATAATATTTCTGAGTGATACACTTCTGGTTATAGTTGCAGTTAGATTCTCAAGCTTAGCCCAATGGGCACGATTAGTAGTCCATACTCCATATCATCAAGAGCCTTTTTTTTTCTGAACTAGGGATGCAAACCCAGTTTCTGCCATACATACTAACATGTGATCGGATTACATTGACCAAACAGATAAAAGCATACCCTACACGAGGGATCAAAATAGTAAACAAAATTATGGGACAATGCCACAGTGGTTTCTAACAGCTGGCATACAGATTTTCTTTGATTTATTGTATAAAAGTATTAAAGCACTTGATCAGTTAGGCTGGGGAAAATTAAGTTTCCTTTATACTATATCTGATTTGAGTAAAAGATGAAATGTTAGCTTCCATGTAAACTTGGTGTTACAGGTGACGGCAGAACATGTTATCTCTAATATGTTTAATTGCATATTCTTCTGTTTTAGGCGATACACTAGGAGTTCTTGTAGCTTCATCATCATGATGATAAAGGGCCTATGGGACCTTTACCTGGTATAAGAGCCAACGATTAAATCTTCTGCATTTTGTTGTCCTACATTCTAATATTTGGGGGTGATGCATGCAAGAATAAAAATTGTGACTTGATTTCTATTTGATTCGGAAAAATTGAGTTAGTATCAGGTAGTTTTTTTTAATTTTTTTTTAACAAGGGTGTGCAAGTTAGGTTGACTTGCCACAGTGTACTATGCAGACTGTGTCACATTTCAAGCTTATAGTATTTTCTGCTAATCTAATTCTATATATCAATAGCTGTCACCTATGTATCACCGATACACGATGCCGGTACGGCGATACGCAATTTTCCAAAGATATGAATTTGGCGATACTGCGAGTATATATGTATTAAAAAATTTTAAATGTAAATAGGCCAATAATTAATTGATTATGTTGATGAAAAGTTGAAAGCTATACATTTGTTTCCTCCTTTCCTCTTCATACCTCGGTCCATGCAAATAAATGAAATAGACAATGTAAGAGTTGTCACTAGTCATAAACTCGGTTCCTCTTCATACCTCTTAGCATGGTTCCATAGAAATCAAGCGTTCTCATTTCGTGAACCAACTGCAAACGAATTCACACTACCACTGCCACTACCAGTTCCTTGTGGATTAGGAGTTTGAGAGTTTTCACTTGCCATCCCTAAAGCAAAAGGCTATTCTAATTAAGAAAAACAGATGGGATGCACTAAAGAAAACAGAGCAGCACTCATCTTTGTTGAATATCACAAACAGAGCAAAGCAATCGGTGACTGTAGAGGGGAGCTGGCGGTGATTTGTCGAGAGGTGCACTGGTAGTGGCTGTAGGAGAAGGGGGAGGCGGAACAGAAGGGGGAAGCAGCAAAGAAGAGGGAGGCAACACAAAAGGGAGGAGGTGGCCAGTAGAGGCGATGGGATTTGCAGCTCTTGTGAAAGGGAGGAGGTTGCGAGATTCTTGTGCGGTAGGAAAAAGGAGGGCGGCACGATTTTGGGATAGGAGAAAGAGGAGGTGGCGGTGGGAGAAGGGGGAGGCGGCGGGCGTGGCGATTTGTGGGGTAGGCGGCGGCGATTTGTGGCGTCGGGGCTAGATGCTACATGAGAGTTTGTGTTGCGTGTGAGGAAAGAGGCTACGAGGAGAGATAGATTTTTGGGATTAGGATTGATGGGCTGAAATGGGTTTTTCCTTTGTTTGGGCTTTGTGTTATGGGCTTAGAGGTATCGGGGAGGGTCACGGAGTATCAGAGAAGGATTGGGACTTTTTTAATTAATTTTTTATGCTGAATTTCACCTATCCTTGTCGATCCAGGATTGGAGAGGATCGCGGAGGATCGGGTATCCGATAAGTATCCGTTACCGGTACGGCACCTTCTCGAAGGATCAGTGATTCATAGGCTGTCACACCATGTAGATAGTGTAAAGCAAGATAACTGAACAAGCAGTTATACAAACGACACAAAGTTCAAGTATTGATTTCCAATTTTTTTTTTCTGGCCGCCTTATGTTTTGGTGTTATTGAATATTCTTGTTCTGTCAGTGTTTTCCAATACAGAGATGTGGACTAGAAGCCTGGTGTCAGGTCTAAGGGAGCTTAGCCAACAATATTTGTCCTTTTTTTTTGAAGTTTTTTCTTTTCTCTTGATGTGTTTTAGTAGCAATGTAGATATTAGGTTTTATCAAGTGTTTATATATTTGTAGATTCTATTGACTTAATGTTTTTGGTTAACCTGAAATTGTTTGGTGAAATTTGAAGAATTAAGACCAATTTGTATGTTTTGGGAAACACTCTGCTGTGTTGGCTCCATTACTTTTAACACAGTCATGTTTTTGTCTTTTTAGATTAGTATATTGACCCGTCAGTATTTCTCTAATGTTCAATTGAACAATGATGATCCTTGTTCTTTTTTTAATAATTATTATTTATTCCTTTCATGGTTTTCTACAGGCTCACTTCATAAAAGATAGGCGATGCAATACTGCAAGGGCTGTTTTTGCATTAGAATCAGAATACAAGTGGGCTCTGAGTGGAACACCCTTGCAGAATCGTGTTGGAGAACTTTACTCACTGGTCTGCCACAACATTTGAAGGATCTGACCTATTTTATTGTAGTCATGTGTGCTAACTTTTGTTTTCTCAGATTCGCTTCTTGCAAATCTTCCCCTACTCATACTATTTCTGCAAGGACTGTAACTGTGAGATACTAGATACCCGGTAAGATATGCTACAGTGCTATTAGTTCTACTACTGTTAATGAATCTCTTTCTTGTATAACCTTTTTCCTATTTCCTTTGTGGGGATCTATCTATGGTGGTAAAATTTACCTCCAGCCATGCTACTAAGCTTATGCTCAATGCAATATTAGTATATTACCTTGGAAACAAATCACTATTCAATGGTTAATTTTAGAAAAGATAGGGATTTTTCATCCTAAGATAGCATGATTTGGCAAATAGGTTGCAACCATTAAATGATTTATTATAAGAATTTAAAAGCAAGCTACTGTTGCACCCTTATAGAGTTGTAGTTGTATCACACAGGTTATGAGTTGCTACTTTTCCCATTGTTTTTCATTTCTTCATTTGGATTGAAGACCTCACCCTACCTCTAATCTCCTGCAGTATGAAGAAACAATGTGACTGTGGTCACTCATCTGTCAGGCACTTTTGCTGGTGGAATAAGGTCAGCTACAGGGTTTCCTTATGCCACCTTAGTTTTACATATTTTTTGTTTATGGCATTAGCATGCTGACAGAAGGTTAATCTTTAACAGTACATATCGAGACCAATACAATTTGGGTCAGCAACTGATGATGGCCGAAGAGCCATGGTTCTTCTGAAGGAAAAAGTTCTGAAGGGCATAGTGTTAAGGCGCACAAAAAAAGGCCGGGCTGCAGATCTTGCTCTTCCACCAAAGATTGTGAGTCCATATATTTTTAAGCGTTCTATATACATGAAGAATTGTAATGCCACCTTTTCCGTGTGTACCAGTTTGAAGCGGTCAATCTTTTACATGATAGGTGACATTGAGGAGGGACTCTTTTGATAAAAATGAGATGGAATTTTATGAAGCTTTATATACTCAAAGCCGTACGCAATTTGATTCGTGAGTTCTCCTTTATTACTCATGCACACAAACTATTCAGTAGACATCCTGTGGTTATTATGCGGAATGGTCCTGCAAGAGTTGGATAATCGATTTGTTCTGAACAATGAACCCATTCTACTAGCATCTAATAGCTTGAATTTGTGAACCATCATTGCTAAAGAACCAATGTTCAAGGTTAGAGTTCACCCTACTTTTAATTGGTTCTAGATTTAATTCACACCAATACCTGTAGAGTTATTGTTATAGTAAAAGTATGGTATATTGTAAAGATATTCTGTTGTTAGTTTCTTTTTTTTTGTCATAAGTTGATGGCTTTTGTTAAGTAGCTTATGCATATGTTCCTTTCTTTTTTCGTGTGTGTGTGAAAGGTTTAAGGCTTTTTACCATTACACTGTTTCGCCAGATATGTCGATGCTGGAACGCTGATGAACAACTATGCTCATATCTTTGACCTCCTCACAAGGTTGAGACAGGTGGGTTCTTGTAAGAATGGTAATGGTTGCACAAAATTCTTTACATAGCCTTAGAACGCCTTAGGTGTCTCGTTTATGTAGATGGGCAACAGAGCATTCAGTCATATGCTTATATTTTATCTTACTATGCCATCGGGTTCTTATATAATTGCACCATTAGTTAAAAGTAAATGTTATTTATTGTTCCATCAGGCTGTTGATCATCCATACCTTGTAGCATTTTCTAAGACAGCAGAACATCGTGAAGGATGCAAAAATGAAGGAAATGAGGCCATGGAAAGCCAATGTGGTATATGTCATAATTTGGCAGAAGATGTGGTGGTTAGTAGATCACCCTCCAAAAAAAATATTAATTTAAGCTTGTGTGCTATTTTCTTGTTTCCACTGATTGAAAGCTGATTTTCGCACATTAATTTCCTGTCAAGGTTTCCTCTTGTGGTCACAAATTCTGCAAGACTTGTTTGATAGACTACTCTGCAACTCTGGGGAAAGTTTCATGTCCATCTTGTTCAGAACCCCTTACTGTTGACTTAACAACTGAAAATTTGGGAGAAAAGGTCACTGCAAATGTCAAGAGTAGCAAACGCTCAGGAATATTAGGCAGACTACAAAGCCTTGCAGATTTTAAGACATGTACGAAAATTGATGCCTTGGTAAGTCGAACAACTTGGTCTACATGTTTTGTTGTCTGCACTTGATTGTATATGTTGCCATGCTTTGTTTGTATGTCTAAAGGAAGAAACCAAAATATATATATGTCTAGAAGTTTTCCAGGGAATCTTTGCAAGTCAACTTAAGTGTGGATGGAGTAAACACATGAGACCATACATGATTCCATATGCTTGTGATAGTATATTGATGAAAAGACTTAAGTCCCACGGCACCAAGGTTATTAAAGCGATAAGGCAAGGCGATTCACAACCTTTTTACTGCGAAAGTGTTTAAGGCGTGCCACGAGGCGACGCCATGCTATACACATATCCTAACCTAGCATAGCAACAAATAAATCAGCAATTCTGTAGGTCATGCACACCTTGATATTGCCGGTTCTTGAGCCCATGTAGCACCCATCCTCCTTCCAATTTTTCTTCTTCCATGTAGCAACTATCCCAGTTCCAACATGTAGCTTGTTACAAAACATTACAATAATTCATATTCCAGTTAATTTTGTAAATATGGATTAGTGACACACCTTGTTGGTAATGTCTCATCTCTTCTCGTCTCCCATGCAACAAACTACATGAAAATAGGGCAACAATAAAGTAAAGAACTAAGAATTACATATACGATTACATGAACAATGAGCGACAACCAACATAGGTCCACAAAACAACATAAGTCCACAAGCTTAGTTGAATACTTAATGGCCTAACACAAGTCCAACTTTATCATCTTTCAAAAGCATCCATCTCGAAATCATCTAAATTGTTAGTAGCATCCATGTTCTCTCCTTCATCATCTTCGATAGCATCGGTTGGATCTTCGCCATAATCATCCTCGAAGGTATTTCATCACATGTCCAGACTGAGCAATGTATCCCTGTGCAGCTAGCTTTTTCCTTGTGTCATCCGGAATCTTCTTTAATATATTCAAAGCCTAGCAAATAAAACAGGGAGTCAGGGATGAAAACACTAGGTTGTTGGATTCATGGAGTTTCACATAAACTACAAAAATATCTTGAAAATAGAACTGGATATCTTGGATATATGGACAAAGACATTCAAACATGGATATAATGTTCCAAGAACAAGGACATTCAAATATCAATAAAATCATATAATGTTCCAAGGACAAGGACATTCAAACACCGATATGTAAGTCTAAATCATCATGATGACTCTCATCACCTGGTCTACTCTCATGAGTAGGTGGCGCTTAGCCATAATCATTGACATCCGCACTCGTGCTCACTCTGCCTTGCCTGGTAACCACATGCCACTCTTTCTGTCGCCACCCATGTTCTTGGCTCGCTTTCCCTCCCTCCAAGCCGTCTAGCTCCCACTAGGGGTGCAAACGGAGCGGATAATTCCCGACCGATCCGAGACCGAATTCGTTTAAAATCCGATTCGAATCCGAAAAAATGATATCCAGTTATATCCGGATTCGATCCAGATTCGAATTTGCCTATCCGAAAAAAATATGGGGTAAGATATGGGAAGAGAAGTATCCGATCCGTATCCGATCCATATCCGCATATCCGAGATATCCGAAAAATATCAGTGTAAATAAGTGAAATAGATATCCGATAACTGATCCGATAAACATAAACATTCTACATCATATAAGTTCATATGTTGATTGGAATTATACTTGGCTACATATTATTTTATATAGGGAAGACAACTATTATTGAATTTGAAACACTTATATGTCTCCAAGGTTCTAGTAAAGTTTTGTGTATGGTTGATTGATCTTAATATGTGCGACATATATGGTTTACGCTTTCACGCTTATCCAGACTAACTATTCAGAATCGAGACTAACCGTATCCGAACGATCCAGATTCGCCTCGTATTCGCGATCGAAGTAATCCGATTCGTATTCGAACTGCACGTCCGTATCCGATTCTATATTCAAGAAAAAATTTGGAATAGGATACGGAATGAGCGAAATTCGTCCGTATCCGATCCGTTTGCACCCCTAGCTCCCACTGCCCGGCGCCCCTTCATCCCTTCAAAATCCAAGTAGCACCCGCCCAACTCCTCTTCCCCAGCTCCCATAGAGCTCTAGGCGATCGGATCTTGCGGCTGCGCTACACGTCGTCCTCGGGTTTCCTGAGGCTAGATGTGGTGGCGGTCGCCGTCAAGCACGCCCATGAGCGCCACCCCTACCCCACGCTTGCCACCTGTCATGCCCCAAACGAATCCGAACACTAGTAGCGATCGGAAAACCCAAAAGCAATGAACATTCACCAGAAAACTCAAAAATGGATAGAACAGTAGACGAAATACAGAAGGAGAAAGTAAAAACTCAAAAGCATCTCAGATTCTTTTCATAACAGAATTGATTACAGCTTGGGTCTTTAAGAGCCAGACTCTGCGATCTTTTACCGCCACCAAAAACGACAAAGGTAACAGTAATTGGTAACTAAACACAGCTGTAATTAATTACTACTTCCTTCGATCACCGTCAGATCAACTCAAGCGTTATCCTTGATTTCCAAGCGTTGGATCTCCTTAATTTCCCAAGTTCTGAAGAAAACGATTGGAACTGTCTTCAGACTTCTCCCCAGGTTCTGACATTCCCCACCCCCTTAAGATCCTTGTCCTCAAGGTTTGAATTGTGGAAATACTTTGGATGTAAAATCAGCATCTTCCCATGTTGCAGCTTCAGGATTTTCTTCAGATTCATTCTCTTCCTCCTCCAAGGCAATTAGATAAACCTGCTTCTGAAATTTGCATACTTTGCCGTGTCCTGGAACCCATGGCTCCTGACACTTAAAGCATTTTCCTCCACTCCACTTATTATCACCAGCTTTCTCAACAATTTCCTTCTTAGCTATGACTTGACCTCCTTTCAGTTTAGGACCCACTTGTTGCTGTGACCTACTACCACTACCAGGATCCCACCCAAAAATTTTCTTATAGCTAGTACTGCTCTCATAATTCCTAGCATGTGCATAAGCTTCCACCAATATTCTAGGATTAAGGGACTTCAGTGGTACCCTGATATAATTCTTCAAGCCAGATATGAAATAATCCAGAAAATACTCCTCAGTCAGACTCGGGTTACTTCTTCTCACTAAGCTCATCAGATTTTCAAACTTATCAATGTACATTTCAACTGTTCCCTCTTGGTTCAATCCCCTGAAACTCTCAGCCACTTCCACTCGGGTCTCAGCAGCAAACCTTCTACACAACATGTCACAAAACTGAGGCCAGCTCAAATAACGAGTATTAATCTGATTACAAGTTATCCACTGGTCTGCTCTGCCCGTTAAATACACCTCTGCAATTGCTACCTTTTGTTCCTCAGGAGTTCTTCCCAACTCAAAGCATTTTTCAGCTTTTCTTATCCAAGCTTCAGGGTTTTCACCATCGAATTTAGGAAACTCCACCTTTGGCCCTTTGCTAAAACTGCTGTTATGCTGATTGTTTCTATCCCATGTGGACTGCACTAATCCCTCTGGAGGCCTCGGCCAATTGTTTCCATAAGAAGTTTCCTGCCCTTGTCTTCCATGAAATCCACCACCAATTTGTTGGAATGGGTAATTGTATGATGGTCTATAAGCAGGAACGAAAGGAGGATTCGATGCAGTAAATTGAGGAGCAAATGTACCTGTCGCCATTAATGGAGGATACATACTAACACCGTAATGGCCACCATTAGTATTTTCCATTCTTTCCCCCAGAAGTTGTATCCCCATAGACAAATTAGCACTCAACTGCGGAAAGCTAGAAGGAACTGTCTGCAGTTCTCCCGTATTACTACTGGAAAATGGAATTGAAGCAAACGAATACCCACTACCTGGTGTTCCCCTTCTGAGTGCTGTTGATGAAGGCGTTCTGAGATTAGACTGTATTGACTGTTCTCTCTCTCCCACCATTTTGGCCATAGTACTCGACATTTCCCCCTGCTCTGACTTATCCATGTATGACTTGAACATCTCCAGAATTTGATCGATCTTGGTTGAATTACCTTGCATCTGTTTCTGAAGTTGATCCATCTGCCCTTGCACTAGCGCTGAATTCTCACCCATCTGCTGCTGCAGGCTACTGATATCCTTCTTCATTTCTTCTATTTCTGCAGCCAAAACTGATCCCACTTCTTCTTCAGAAGCCTTTCCACCCTTCGGCATTTTTAATCAGTCCAACGATCTTTGCAGATTAGGGATTTTACAGGAAGAGTTCAGAACCCTTCCAAACCTTCCTTGCTCTCCGATCTTGCAAAACTTCCACTAACTGCGTGAGATTAGTGTAACCAACCCTTGCCTCGGAGAGCAGATCCAGCGCAAAGGCACATGGAGGAGTGGATCTGGCGCAGATTTGGAGGTGACGGAGGTGTTGGTGACCTCGAAGGTGCAAATCCGGTGAGGAGGCGCGTGGAGCAGCGAATCCAGAGCAGATCCGGTGCTGGAACTTGTAGGGCCTCCGCAGTGGATGGTGGCGGCGGCGCAATGTAGAGCGGCGACAACTGGTGTAGAAGGCGGTGGGGGCGAGTGGGCTACGTAGACCAGAGCCTGCGGAGGCAGAGATGGATGATTAGGCACCAGACTTATCGATCTGCAGCTAGCGGGTGATGGAGACAACGGAGGTGGTGGCGCACCACGGATCTCCTTGTCCCTCTTCACACGCTAGGTATGGCACAAGCTTTGTCAGCTTGAGTCTCTAACCCTAGCCCATAACCTTATCCCCTCTTCCCATACCCTAGTCGCGCCGCCTGAGCTTGCCTGGCGATGCCTAGTTGCCCTAGGCGATGCATGGAATGTCCAGACATTCGCCTTGCCCTGGCCAGGGTAGGCGAGCGGCCATGGCGGGCTTCTTCCAGCGTTTGGACGCCTAGGCGACGACTTAATAACTATGCTTATAATGTTTAAAATTGAATCAACTTAGAATAGAAGTTTAGCGCTTACGAGGGCTCTTTTGTTTTTTGTTGCATCACAACTAATTGCTTTCCAAAGCTCTTCCTCATTTTCTCATAGTCGTCCACTTGGTCACTTATTTTTCTAAGCAAATTATCATCAAAATTAATCATCTTTTCAAGCACATCGTTGAATGGAATCTGGAGCCTCAAAGCATAGTCAAATGTCTTTTTCTTTGATGTCGATAATCTTGTTTGGGTTCAAAAACAATGCGGCCCCATGCAGCTTTTCCTCCATATGATGCATCCACCGCCTCTTAATAATGTCCATTTCCTTCTTTAATACCCTTGGTTTGCTTTCAAAAGACTCCCTTATCTTATTTCTAGCATGATCTATACTTGCTGAAACCTATGGCATGGTAGGCTTCTCATCTCCATCAACAATCCTCAACACAATTAGCAAAGGTTGGGATGTTCTTAGGCAATCCTCCATAGCATGCCAAAAACGTAAAGAAAGCAAAATGTCACAAACTTTCTTCCCTGCCTCCGTGACCGTGTGTGCCAATTTGGCCCTAGTCCAATCCTCACTAACAAAGAGTAGTCGCAAAGCATTCTTATACTTTTGTAAACTCTGCAGAGTGAGAAAAGAAGTGGCAAACCGAGTGGCTATGGGTCTCACTAAAAGTCTCCCTCCTATCTTATCCCTCATTGCATCGAGAAGCCTCCCGTGCCTATAAATGAAGTTAGTCACATGCTTGGCTTAATTGATGGTTTTCTTGAATTCACTTATCTTTCAAATGTCTTCCAACGTAAGGTCCAAGCAATGTGCAGCACAAGGGGTCTAGAAGAGAGTAGGAAACCTCTCCATAAGAATTTTACCTGCAAAAGAAAAGGATTGAGTTCCAAGCAATTTGCAACATAAAGGTAGATTGTTTTTAATTACCAAAGAAAAGAAACTGACCCGCAGCCTTAAAGTTGGCACCATTATCGGTGATCACTTGAACAACGCTGTCAGCGCCTATCTCAACAATCTTCTTCTCAAGCAAATTAGCTAACATGCTTGCATCAGCCGACTGAGTGGATGCATCTACAGACTATAAGAAGAAAGTCCTTTAAAGACAATTGACAAGAAAATTTATCAATTGTCTCCCCCTCCTATCAGTCCATCCATTTACATTAGTGTACAACCATATTGCCTCCAACCAAACTCTTGCTTCTCCCTTAATGCTTTGATGTTATTCTTTGCCTTAGCAAGCAACGACATCCTTAACTCATGAAAACTAGGAGGCTTGTACCCATGCCCAAATTGTCCAACGAACTCCATTATAATTTCAAAGCTCGTAGAATTTGCAGCATTGAATGGTGTGCCACGATGATAAAAGAAATTAGCAACATGCATATTCACCCTCTCTTTTTCTTCATTGGTCCTCATACATTGCTCCATGGAGGTTTGGGACAATTGCTTGGAATGGCTTTCTGCGACCACCTTTTCAGGTGTCTTTTTATCATGGAGGTTATTGATTTGGTTACTTTGGCCATCGGTTTGAACATAATAGCGGATTGCTTCCTCTTAGCAGCTGTCCCAGAACTTTGATGACAAGATGATGCCTTCGAGGATACTTGTTGATTAACCTCATCCTCCTGAACATCATCACCTCCACCTTCCTCGTCATCATCATCATCTAAATTAACCATCTTGTTACGTGCAGTCTTCTTGATGTAATGTTGCATCTCTCTCATTATTGCCGTGGTGATTTTGGGGCATTTTTGAACATCCCCAAAACTCGCGGCAAGGTGCTGTTCCAACCTCTTGATGCTCATGCATTTGCTTTCTGCAAAGTACACACTGCACCATACCCTTGTTCGTCAAGTCCGGCCAAAATCCATACTTCCACCCTGGATCCTTCGACTTGGCCTTCCGCTTTGGATCTTTGGATGGATCATATGCCTACTCTTGGTTAGCATCATTGGCCTCGGCAACAACTATACTTGGAGCTTGATCAGCCATGTACCTGTAAGTACTGTACAAAGCAATTGCAGCAGCATTATCAATCATCTAACTGAGCTGCTCAAAGAAAGGTGACAAAACTATCAGCACAGATGGGTGCAATAAGCCAATAAGTCACCAAATAAGGCAGCAACAGCACCAAGCACCACTTGAGATTGTGCGCTAATCCATACAAATACAAGTAAGCACTAATCAGCATAGATTGTGTAGCCACTAATCCATACAAATAAGGCAGCGGCAACACCAAGCACCACTTCATCACTAGTTCACTACGCTGACCATAAGACAACACCAAATAAGCACCAGTGCACCACTTCATCACTGACCATAAGACAGCACCAAAGCTTGAAGTGAGCTAGGGAGCACAGGCAACGGCGGTGTAGGAAGGGAGCATTGGTGGCGGCGGCAGTAGGCCAGCAACAGAGGGGGAGGCGGAGGCGGAGGGGAGGGGGATTACCTCTCGTTGGTTGGTGGAGGCCATGGAGCTAGGGTTACGCACCCTGTGGTCTCACCCTCCCATGTCCTTTGCAGTCTCCTGAGTCCCTTGAGCTAGGGTTACCTACCGTGACGCCTCTTATTGCCCGGCCTCCATCCCCCCAATTGGCTGTCAGGACGCCTGGATCGACGCCTAGCCGCCTGACGAACACCAGGCAAGGCGCCCCCTTACCGGTCGCCGGGCTGCCTAGGTGACGCCTAGGCGTCACCTAGGTGACTCCGTGATAACATTAGCATTCTTGCAAGCACATCAGTGAAACAACTCCTTAGCTCTCCAGCATATGCATCATCATTCTTTTGGATGGGAAAGAATTTCCCCGTGTTCAAATAGAGTGCAGCTCCATATAATGGGTGTCCATTTGCTTCACCCAACGTTGGCCAATAATTTCCATGATGCTCTTGAGCAAATTCTTGTTTTTGGTAGAGAAGGTTGCCTTAATCTTTTCTTTTGCTTGAGCCATGAATGTTGCAACCTCCATCATGGTGGGCTTCTCAACACTGTCAACCATCCTTAGCATAACAAGAAGTGATTGTGAAGCTTTAAGTCAATCCTTAATTGAATTCCCAGAACTCCTTAGAAAGAACAATGGTATAATTTTTTTTCAGCCTCTTTCTTTGCCAGTTTGGTCGTAGTCCAGTCATCACTTACAAATAGATATCACAACACATCTTTGCGCTTGTGCAAACTTCACAAAGTAAGGAATGTTGTGGCAAACCGAGTAGCTGCGGGTCTCACAAGATCTACCCTACCTGTCTTCTCCCTCATTGCACTAAGAAGAGTCCCATGCTTATAAATGAATGTGGTGAGATACTGGGCACATGCAATAGACTTCTTAAATTCCTTCTACTTCCCTATATCTTTCAATATAAGGTCCAAGCAATGTGCAGTTTAAGGGGTCCAAAACAGTGTATGAATATTCTCAATTAGAAGCTTGTTTGGCCTTAGTTAGTACCATTATTAGTGGCTTCTTGAACAACTTTGTATTTTTTAATGTTCTCGATTCTCTTCTCTAGCAAGTCGACAAGCATGTTGATAATGAAGTTAAGTGTTGTCTTCTTCTATATATCCATCCATCCGAGATGAGTGTGCAACTATATTGCTTCCACGCCTCCACGTGATTCACCCTTGAATTATCTGTCTCCTTAACAATCTTCTCGACCAATAGCTCCCTAAGCTCATAGTAACTAGGCGGCTTGTATCTAGAACCAAACCTTGCAACGGCCTTCATAGCAATCTCGAACTGCTTGATTTTGCGGCATTAAATGGTATGCCACACTCGTAGAATAACTTGGCTATCTCTAGGTTGACGACATGCATTTTTCCTTGGTCCTTATGCAGGACTTAATTCTAATTTGAGGAGCCCCTTAGCATGTCGTTGCTCTACAATCTCTATGGGTATTGGTCAGAGTGTAGCACTAACGGAGTTGGTCTCCTTTGCCTTCTTTAGTGCTGGAAACTTGAACTAAATAGTGGATTGCTTTCTTTTGGCAGCTGTCCTAGAACTTGGTTGCACAACAAAGGCTTAGGACTCATTGCTGTCGCATTCATATCTTCATCTTCTCCATCTCCTTCATCGTCTAGGAAGAGTGGCTTGCCCCTCGTTCTTCCACAAAGCCTTTTGCATCTCTTTCATGGTTGCTGTTGTAGTCTTGGCACATTTTTGGACATCTCCGAAACCACCCGCAAAATGCTCCTTGAACCTTTTGGTTCCTCTCGTTACCTTACTGTCACAAAGTGAACGTTGAACCAAATCCCAGTTGCCAATAATTGGCCAAAAGATGTACTTTCATCCCGGATCATTAGACTTTGCCTTCTGTTTTGGACTAGTCATTGGATCATACGAGGCCTTAGAAGTTGCATTACTTGTCGTTGCCATTTTGGTTGTGCATAATTGCTTCTGTAATAAAGAAAACATAAATAGCATCAACAATTCAACATGATTAGGCGAGTAACAATGAGACACATTTCTTAAGTTTTTTTTAATAAATTGACAACTTGACACACCAGCAAAAGTTTGAGTTGTGAGGATGATTAGGCAATAACAATGAGCATGATTAGGCAATTAAGCTTTTTCTTATTATATTTTCTTATTATGCCTTTATCTTCCATTATCTTTTTTTCTTCAATTGTTTTTCTTATTAAGGCAAGGAGATAGTCACTCTCACTTATTAGCAAAGCAATACCTGTGGATTTGGTGACCGGATGGCAGAGGAGTTGGTGCGCGTGATCGATCCTGCCCCACGCCGGAGCAAAAGAGGCGCCATGACCGCGTGATGGATCCCGCCCCACGCCGGAGCAAAGGAAGCGGCACGATCGTGCAATGGATCCCACCTTGTGCTAGAGCAGAGGCGGCGTTGTAGACGCGCGGTGGCTCCCGTGCTAGAGAGATGGGTTTAGGGTGGCGGCACTAGGTTTGCCAAGTTGCTCAACCCATCTCCTTCTCACTTTCCTCTTTAATTAGTCCTTGGTAAGTCCTGGCACCGCTCTCTATTACCCTAATTCTCGAGGTGATCACTTTTCTAGCCCTCCTTGCCACTAGAATCGCAAATCTAGCCCCCTCCCCACAGAAATTGTAAATATAGCTCCCGCGCTCCCCTATCGTGGAATCTGGCATGTCGCACTCCGGGAGCGGGTGAGCGTGGGAGCGTTGAAGGCCATCCCCTGCTGTTGTGGAGCATGTAAGCACGTTTTGGGGGGGGGAGGGGGGAGGTTTGTGATTTTGGTGGGGAGGGGCTACAAAAATGATCGCCTCAGCCTCTTGCGACGAGATGAGTAAGTGACGCCTTTGCTTCCCCCCTACCCCACCCCACAACGCACCCACCCACCAGCACCTCCGTGCCTAAGTGATGCTTTGATAACCATGCACAGCACGGGGCGGATGTCTATTTATTGGATTTTAGGGCTCATAAGGTGTACAGCCTCGGACTCAACTAATGACCTGGAAGTCTATAAAGTGCATTTTGTCCTCATGTCTTTGAACTTAAAGTGTCCCTTGGACCAACTACCAGTTGAAACGTCCCTTGGATCTACTACCAGTTGATTCACATGATTATTCTATTCATACTTAAACATTGTTTTTGTAATCCCCCCTATTCTAATGTTGAGATACACATTAATATACATGGTGAAATGGTTCTGATAACCTGTAAGAAGCCTATTCTAAGTATCGATTGAAGACTACAAAAGGCTTTTTGAGTTCATGGTTTGCTGACCACTAAAGCACAATAATGTTGTACTTGATAAACTTTGAGATACTGATTTTCCTTATCGCTGATTTTTTTCCCATTATGCAGAGAGAAGAGGTGAGAAACATGATTGAGCATGATGGTTCTGCGAAAGCGATTGTGTTCAGCCAGTTCACATCGTTCTTGGATTTGATTGAATTCTCCCTACAGAGGGTAAAGTATTGGGAATTTTTATGTGTTAAATGTTGCAGCCCTGTTTGTGAACAAATTGAACTAATTTAAAATGATTTTACAGTCTGGCATTAAGTGCGTGCAACTTAATGGGAAAATGAACATTGCCGAGAAGGGGAGAGCCATAGATACCTTCACCAAAGATCCGGACTGCAGGATTTTTCTGATGAGCTTGAAAGCCGGAGGAGTAGCTCTCAATCTCACCGTAGCATCTCATGTGAGTTCAGTGCACCACCTCCTTTTATCTACTTTAGACAGAAAAAAATAAAAACTAACCTTGCTGACCATTGAAAAAAAAGGGATTATCTGGTGCATAATGCTGATAGAATACATGCTGGACAGGTTTTCTTGATGGACCCTTGGTGGAATCCCGCAGTCGAGAGCCAAGCTCAGGATCGAATCCACCGAATTGGGCAATTCAAGCCAATCAGGTGCAGTAGCAGTGTGGCACTTCCATTACCTTGATATGCTAATGTGCTTGGACACGTTTCTCCTGAATCATATCACCCTTTTCTCTGACTTTACCTACCTTTTTGACTCTGATATCACAGAAGCGTGAGGTTTGTGATAAAGGACACGGTTGAAGAGCGTATCCTGCAACTGCAAGAGAAGAAGCGACTCGTGTTTGAAGGGTAAACTCTCTTCACCCAGTATCGCTGACGTATGATCTTCAGGGCTGTATGACACTCGTTTGAAGAGTGTATGCCTGCTGATACCGTCTTCCGCTGCCTCTTTGCAGCACCGTCGGCGACTCACCGGAGGCCATGTCGAAGCTCACAGAGGCTGACCTGAAGTTCTTGTTCCAGATCTAACCGTCCCTCCTAGGCGTTATTACCAGCGCAGCCTAGGAGCCACTGACATCTAGAAGCCTTGACGCCGCCATCGACCACCAAGGTGCTCGCATGGCATATTCGCGTGCCTTTTGGATCTGTAGCTGCAAAGTGACGACGGTAGCTCTCCTTCCCGTACGATGCACTTCAGTTTTTGGCCCTAAACTGTTGCACACATGCAAGTGGAACAACACTTGTAACCCAGTTTACCTATTTGGGAAAAAAAAATGGGTCTATTGGGCTGTATCGGCATTTCACAGGCTAGGTGATACATGGAGGCGTGAGATGTGCAAACCGCAAAAGAAAAACACGGGCGTTTGCCTGTGCTAGCTAGAGCCAAGCGGGCGCGCACTGTCGACGTTGTGAACCTGAGACCGATGCGTTTGAATCGCTGCACGCGATCGGAAGGCTGTTTGGTCTCTGCCGCAGTCAGGCAGACCCACAGCACAAGCACGTAGGTGATGACTTGTATGTCATGGACATGGGCCTTAGCTGGACGTGGGTTTGGCCGTTGGCTCACTCGGTTGAGCAATACAAAGGGGAGCAGCAGCCACGCGAGGGGGCATCGAACGAGAGAACCCAGACGTCTCCTTCTCCAATTCCCCTTTCTCTGCTGTTGTCTTTCTTCCTCCAAAAACATTCTCTGTTCTTCCAAAATAGCCAACAAACCTTTGTAATTGGTGTCCTGTGATAGCAAGACCATAACATTTGGTATCAGAGCCTTGGATCCCAGTGATGGCTGATGCTTTTGAAGAGCAATCGCAACAAGTGACCGCATCATTGAGTCGTGTCGAAGTTGCTCGAGGAGTTGAGCCGGCGATTCATCTGTTGCAACCGCAAAGCTCTACGGCGCCGACCTAGCGGCGGCCGCCGCCGCCAAGTGCGGATCGACGCGCACGATGGATGGCGCTTTTCCGGCGGTGGTGCGAGGACATGCGCGTGATGGCGCAAGGCGTCGGCGACCCGGCGGCCCTCGGCATCATTCTCAACGCCGCCACCTCATACGGCTTCCCTTGCAGCGCTGCGTCTTGACTTCCTCGCGACGACTCGACCCGGCGAGTGGGACATCCTCTCCAGCGGCGTCGTCCGGAGATGGCGCATCGCTCATGGCGAGGACCCGCAACGCGCGTGTCCCTCCTCGCGTCAACGTCACCACTGCGCACTTTCATTGGACATCATGGGCGTCTCATTCTCCCGTCCTCCGCGCGTTCCACCCGATCGCCGGGCACGCCGTCGTCACGGCCGTTCTGAGCTTCTGTCGGCGGCGAAGGCGCCTCCTCCTCTCTTCGGCGTCCGGCGGAAGGTGCTCGCCGTGCCACCACATCCTCCGGATCGCTCTCGTGAAGGTATTCGATGCAGTGCGCCAAATGTTTGGTGAAATGCCTAAGAAAGATCCGCCACTGCACAAGCAAATGAGTCGGTGGTGATGGAGCACATCCGGCTCTGCCGTCTCACAGGGCCTCACCACGCTCGACCTCCTCCACAAGCTCCACGCCGTCGGCGCCGGTGAGGTCGTCGGCTGGATCATGTCTGCAACCACCCCGCATCTGTGAGAGAATAACTAACGTTCTTTGGCGAAGTTTGGAAGGAGGTGTCTTGTTTGGCCACCATACCAATCCGATGTGAAAATGAAGCCACAGTATTGCTAAGGAGGATGGTGTCATCGCTGGAATAAGCCTAGCGAAATGATATTTAACCAAGTTGATCCGTCATTGAAGGTTGAATGGTTTGATAATGATGGAAATTATGTCCATAAGGGGTTGCAATTTGGAAAAGCGTATGGGTGTGCTCGAGCCTTATCGTTCTTTGAAAGGTTGTGCTCAATTTCATGCAAAGAATGAGTGGAATCATAACAATGACAAAGGCCATGGTTGATGTTGCTCAAATCCGGCATGCACATTGGAAACAAGGAAAAGCGCTCGAGGTTTACGTCTCGGTTGATAAGTGGGCGATGCTAATTGGTGGTGGAAAGAATCGGCTTGGTTTATTTGACATGGTTATGATAAAGGATAATCATATTTACATTCTTTGAGGCAAAAACAAATGAGGTCTACAAGGATGATGAAAGAGGCATGCGGTGGTTCTACTCTGGTGACATTGGGCGTTTGCACCCGATGGTTGCCTTGAAATCATTGGCCGTAAGAGGACATAGTCAAGCTTGACATGGTGAATATGTATCTCTAGGAAAGGTGGAGAATTTTCTGAGTGTGAGCCCATATGTTGACAACATCATGATCCTGGCCGACCACTCCGCAACCTCTTGTGGTTAGCGCTTGTTGTGAGCTTGTAGCACGACCGTAATATCCGATCTCGGTAGGACGGGTAATGCAAGCATGCTTCGGCAGTTTCTGACAACTAGGTATGGTAGCGTCATTGCCGCCGTGTTATATGAGCGTGGGGAAAAAATCGTGAAGCAGCATAAGCGATTTTCAACATATTTCTCTGCGAAAAGCAAAAAGCCGATTCTGGGGAAAAAATAAAGAGTTAGAGTTGTAGAAATATCTCTTTCGGCTAATTACTTGGAAAATATCGAGGCAGAGGTGGAAAAAGCGAGGTGGAAAAGCAGATCTAGAAGGAAAAGGGCAAAAATTATTAATGGCGACAACTTTTTGAGTTGCACACATATTTTGATGGCGAAAACATTTTTTAGGGCAAAAGCGGAGAAAGGATTTAGGCGTGATGACAACCTTCTTAGAGATGCACAAATATTTACGGTGGCGAAAACATTTTTCAGAAGCGGAGAAAGGACCTAGATGTAAGGCGAGGGCCTATTTGTTACGTTTTGGACTGTCGCTATCTCGAAAAATTAGAAAAGGGCATGTCGCGATCTGAATTTAACGGGCTTTCTCCATAAAATCAGCGAGGACGAGCGAAAAAATTAAAAACTTCCTCACAAAAATCACGAAGGACCTATTAAGTAATTTGAGAGACTCATCGTAATTTGGAGAAAGCGTAAGGGCTTTTCATAAAAAATCAAGAGTGGCGTGGACACTCCTCCTTCACGCCATTTCGGTGCATATAATGGTTGATATCCTCCTATATTAAAAGCCTGCGAGTTAAGCAAGGAGGTGGTCGCATGTCAAACTCGGTTTTCGAAAAAAGTCCGTCCGTTTCTCCGAATTACGTATAGGTCCTTGCGGGTTTACAAAATGGTCCTTTGTGATTTTTGTGAGGTGAAAATTTTTTCCAATTGCGTTTGGGTCCTGGTTTGTTACTTCTGAAAAGATCGCGTTAAATGCGAATCGGAAGCGAGCCCTTTTCTAATTTTCTGAATACATTCGAGTCAAAATATAACAAATAGGTCCGCTCTTTCATCTGGTCCTTTCTCCGTTCTTCGGAAAAAATATTTTCAGTCTTCGTTTTCCTCGTTTTCCGGAAAAATGTTTTTCGTGGTCGTTTTCCAAAAAAAATCGTGGTCCGTTTTTCTCGAAAAAACAAATTTGTTTTTCGTTCCGCGTGCGCAAAATTTGTTTCATGTCGTGGCGAGCCCTTTTCTAATTTTTGGAATAACGGTCATGTCCAAAAATATAACAAATAGGTCCGCTCTTTACATCACGAGTCCTTTCTCCGTTTCTTAGGAAAAAATATTTTAGTGCTCGTTTTCCTCGTTTTTCCGGAAAAAATGTTTTTACGTGTCCGTTTTCCAAAAAAAATTAAGTGGTCCGTTTTTCTCGAAAAACACAAATTTGTTTTTCGTTCACGCGATGTAGCAAAATTTGTTAGTGATCCGTTTTTCTCGAAAAGCATAATTTTTTTTCGTTCACTTGGCGGCGTCGCGCCTAATCCTTTCTCCGTTTTCCGGAAAAATGTTTTTCGTGCTCGTTTTCCGGAAAAAAAATGTTTTAGTGGTCCGTTTTCCTCGTTTTCCAAAAAAAAATTAAGTGTCCGTTTTTCTCAGAAAAAACACAAATTTGATTTTCCGTTCACCGTAGCGCAAAATTTGTTTTCGTGATCCGTTTTCTCCGAAAAAATCATAAATTTGTTTTGTTACCGTTGGCGCGGCTCTGCGCTCTGTCTAGTTTCTTCGACAAAGGGAGGCAACTAGGGCCGATCGTCGTACGGAACAAACACACACTGTGGCAAAGACAAGAGTCCACCTTTCCGCGTGACATAAACGCCGAATAGCTAAACACGCATGATTAGTCAGTAAACGCCACGGACGGGCCACAGGATGAACTTTGACATTAGTGGCATAGGTGACGCTCTAATAATAGCGCTTTCAGTTGAGCAAGCGATTAAATGAGAATGACACTGCGTGGGTTAATTAAAGAGCTGAGCTCCCAAATTTGAGTTAGATCCTGAACTTACGAGTTTCATCGAACTGAACTCAAATAGCTTCGCGAGCCTGATAAACTTTTAAATTATTTATTAATTATTACTATACATTTATTTTTATTAAACTTACTTGAGTCGATCTCAAACTTAAATATTTTTTAATTGTTTAAAAATAGCCTATATTGAATTATTTATTTTTACCGAGTTTACTCGAATCGAGTTCGAGTCTACTTGAGCCTGTGTTCAGGCTCAACCCTAACTCAAGTTCGGCCCAAGCCCAAACTGAGCTCAAGCATTGGAGCCGTTTACAAGCTTACTAGAGCTCAGCACGTTTACAAGCCTACTTATAGGGCAACGATCCCTGCATCCTTGCTCTCTTTCCTCCGACGACATTGATGGTAGGAGAGTGGTCGTCACTGGTGCTGGCTCTACGAGAGCTGGCTGTGACAGTTCAGTCTGCTTGGTCGATCTGGTGGCCCAATGGAGGACGTTCATGACGCCAGTGGCCAAAACAGGCAACCCCGGACGGCTGGACTGAACATTCCCTTGCCATTAAGGTATCACGCTCGTGCTATCAGGCACACAGGCGGATTCGTATCTATATCTATCTAAAGTATCTATCTATCTGATGGCCTGATGGTTCCCGGCTTAAGGACAGCTCGAGCGTGCACCAATAACGTACAAAAAAGAAAAACTTGCGTGGTCTTGTGGACCAGATGACTGACTGACTGACAGAACAACTACTACTAAGAGCATACATAATAGTACACGCTAGCTGTCTATAAACCAATGTCACTAATGATTTTAGGTGGTATGGAAGAGAGAGAAGGAGAGGAAAAGGTGTTGTTTGTCATTTAACAAACGGTCTTACATATAGTTTTAGACCATTTGTACCATTATATAGACAGCCTATCAATTATATTAGAAGTTATTACAAACAATTATATAGACGATTTATTGTATAAGTTATCTTTTAAGTTTACCTATAGATAATATAGATATGTATTAGACAGTTAACAAGTGTGGCTCCTGTTCTACATGTACAATGCCTAACGAACAGGACATGCCTTGTGCTCTGCTCATGGTCAGAAGGGGCACGCGAAAACACATCACATGGGTGGATGCCAGGGCCTATTTAGCCGACATGCACTTTTTCTCTCTCTCCTAAATTAAATTAGGAAACTGGTATATTATTTAGCCATGGGAGTATAACAGACGATATATATTACTTCTCGTGACAAGTTATTAATATTGTAGCCTCTTTTCTATCGAACTCAGGTACAATGGTATGTACCTACGGAACTTGGTAGCACTACGGCCGTAATATCCGATCTCGGTAGGACGGGTAATGCAACATGCTTCGGCAGTTTGTGGCGACAAGAGTTGCACATTTTTTCCGGCAAAAGCGGAGAAAGGATTTAGGCGTGATCTTCTAGATGTGAGGCGAGGGCCTATTTATACGGTTTTTGGACCCGGCCCGCTATCACGAAAAATTAGAAAAGGGCACAAAGGGAGGCAACTAGGGCCGATCGTCGTACGGAACAAACACACACTGTGGCAAAGACAAGAGTCCACCTTTCCCGCGTGACAGAAACGCCGAATAGCTAAACACGCATGATTAGTCAGTAAACGCCACGGACGGGCCCACCATGGTTGAACCAGCACTATTAGCGAGACAGTAGTGTGACACAGCAATAATAGCGCTTTCAGTTGAGCGAAGCGATTAAAGCAGTAGAATGACACGTGCGTGGGTTAATTAAGAGAGCTGAGCTCCTCGGCTCTAACCGAAGTTTGCTTCAGGCCAAAGGGAGGTGACTGATGGCTGAGGGGACCCCGCCGCCGAGGCAGGCACATCAGCAAGCAGATCAATCACCCCACCTCCCTCTCGCAGTGCATCGCGTCGCGTCGCATGACGACTAATTTACCTACGATAGAGATGGCAATCAAGTGTACCGTGTACGGCGGGTATAGATACTACTCACTCATATTTATTGGTCAAAATCTTCCAACGAGTATATCTGCGAAGTGTGGTGGATGAAAAATCTTGTTCATATCTATTGCCCACAGGAACCCGATACCCGTGGGCACACTTGTTTACCCGTCACCACAAACAATCATCCTAACTAAAGAGCACTAGAAGCTATAAGCTATGTATTGATACAATTCTTTTGATGAAATTGTGGGAATCAACTATATTTTGTGAATTACAGAATGATTATCGGTGATTCATAATTTTAAATGCACATAGGAATAAGAATTTAAAAACATATGCAATACATAGATGCTAAAGTTCAATTAAGCTAGAAATAGTTCATCAGTCATCATACATATTCAAATTCAGTAATTAAAATGGAAACAACTTATCGGTCATCACACCGCATCACAAATCGTCCATAATGGCATCACTAATCACAAATTGCTCATATAAGGTACAACAAATTGATTATCAGGGGACCGACTAAACATTTGTTGTGGCACATATATTAATAGAAGGTGACGAGTAATCTGATAAATTGGGTATAGGTGGAGCTCCTCACACTAATACCCATTTGTCCATCAAGAAAAATTTGGCATTTGTGCGCGCATATGCCTGCGAACAACAAAAGAATAGCATACCCACTTTTATTAAAGTTTTTATCCATAGACACATAGTAATCGGATAAAGTTGCCATCCTTAGATAGACGGAACACTAGATCTTGCGCCGCCTCGGCAGGGCAGGGCAGGGCCGTCGCCCTTGTTTTTCGAGGACATGCACACGGCCATCGGAGCAGCCCGGGAGTGGAGGTGATCACGACAGCTTAATTCTAGCCTGAAAGTCGAAACCTGAAAAGATTTAGGTTTTTTTTTTGGCTAGAAAACATCTGGTTTCTCTTGTTGCACGACAAGCGTCAGCGTGTATAGCTTAACCGAAACAGAAAGTTTAGGAGATTATTATATACCGCTTCCCTAAGTAGAATTTCACGACGTAACACTCCCATGTCTCATTGGCATTTGGAAGCAGGACGAACGTGTTGGTAGAATAAAACATATATACCATAATGGCGGCGTACGTGTTCCGAACTCGGGTTAGACAAGTTTTATATCTCAAAAATCGCTAAGGGTGTGTTTGGTTGCTTGTACTATATGTATGAGATGGTTCAAAAAAATGTTATCCATGTGGACGGTGTGATACAAATTTAAGGAATATTCCTTATAGATACTGAACCATTTCATTTACCTAAAACAATAGAATCAAATGGTACAGGATTATCCTAACCTACTCAATCTCACCCTACCAACCAAACATACCCTAAATACGCCGTGGTTTTAGCTATAAGCACCCCTCCGTTCAGGGAGACGAGCTTCTTCTAAAAGTCATTCATGTTGTCATACTACATTTACCAATAGCAACTCTTTTCCGTGGGCCCGGACAATGGAATGATGGCGTTACGTAGCGATCATCTGGGAATGCTAGGTGGCTTCCGGTCGAGCTCTAGCTATCTCATGACATCTCGATGGGCAATTAAGTAGTGTGCATGAGATAAACCCGTCCTTTTCTGGCAAAATTTAGCCCGTCGTTACATGATTGTTCCATTCTGCCATCGCCCATCCTTTCCCGAAAGAGGAAACCGGGTCTCCTCCGGGCTGCTCTTCTTCCGTCTCTCTCTTCCGGATTGGGAAAAGGGGGGGCCAGAACGGGGAAGCCTACGAGCCTAGCTAGTCAAACTGAACTGAAGTGCACCGTAGCTTGGAGTCTGATCCCTAGATCGAGTTCATCTACTTCTTTGGTGTCTCTCTAGGGTTTGTATGATCTTCGCGGTTTATTCTTTATCTAACAGTTGCAATCTTGCTCTGTCTGCGGAATAAGAGAACTATTTTTTGCTGTTATTTCAGTATCATTGAAGAACTCCTAAGCGTAGCATGGGGAAGCCGAAGAATTGTAGGAGGTAGGGCGCACTTCGAACCTATCTCGCCCACACGCAGTTCAACTATAGCAGGGGCGAGGCAACGATGAATACCTACGACCCAAATCTCTTCTCTGGTTCACTATTCTTTGACGCCTAGGTTGTGCAGCCACCAACCCAACTAGCACCACTGGAGCAAACTCCAACGGGTGGATTCTTCGCTTTTCTGCCCATATATATTTTTTTCTTACAAATCTAGTCATTCACGCGCGTGTGTATATATATGTACATATATATGTATATACACACATGTATATATATATATATATATATATTCTACAACTACGCGCCAACCAGTTTTACTTACTGATTGAGCCCGTATGTGGTTTTAATTAGTGCAACCAACTATCCAACAGAATAAGCATGTTTGTACATAAATGCCTCTTAGTGCTTGTACATGAATCTATCTTTTTTTATTTAGCTATAACTTTCAAATGTGATTGATTTTGGTCTTCAAATTTTATAGGATTGTAGAATCTCACATCCTCTACGTATGGTAATTTTTTAAGAATTTTTAAAACTATGTACATACATTTTTCATGAACTTTACAAAATACTAGATATGTTGCCTTTTACTATTCAAACAAATGACATATGACGAGCTATTACACCAAAATTTATCATACTGAAACAAAGTGTTACACAATAGCTTTACATAGAATATAGTAACACCTTGAGTAATAAGAAGTAAAATGATATTTTCTTGACAATAAAAGATAGTATATGCTGATGTTTAGTACTTTTTTATTTTTATATCTTTCAAATGTGATTGATTTTGGTCTTTAAATTTTTCAGGGTTATAAAAGTTCACCTCCTCTACATGTGGTAATTTTTTGAGAATTTTTCAAATAACAAAATATTATTTCATTAACAATAAAAGACAACATATCATGTTGTTTAGCACTTTGTTATTTTCATATATTTCAAATGCGATTGAGTTTGGTCTTCAAATTTTACATGGTTATAGAAACTCACCTCCCCTACATATGGTAATTTTTAAGAATTTTTAAAATATTTTACTGTACATTCAACAAATAGAAAATATTCTTATTCATAAAAACCACATGTACAAGTTTAAAAAAAATTCTAAACTGATTACCTATATAGGGTAGGTAAGGTTATACAACTCTATAAAATTTCAAGACCAAAATCAATATCTCTGAAAAGATATAAAAGACAAATTCACTGCTATAGGCTATATGTATATATATATATATATA
The DNA here is from genome assembly GCA_036346375.1 of Guadua angustifolia. Lineage (NCBI taxonomy): Eukaryota > Viridiplantae > Streptophyta > Magnoliopsida > Poales > Poaceae > Guadua > Guadua angustifolia. Next base: position 16,360,053 of record CM070512.1, on the reverse strand, counting down.
TATATATATATATATAACTTGTGCTAGCTATATATATAGATATTATATATATATATATATATATATATATATATATGTCTTACTATTAAATTAATATTCATTTTAGCACTAAAATTTGATTCATGCAATGTTTATTAGCGAAAATTATATCATGTTGTTTCTCTCATCATCAGTAATCTAGTGGTGAAATTCGTTCATTAATCAGAACATCGAATAAAAAGTTATAGCTAAACTAAAGAAAAATAGATTTGTGTACAAACTAGAAAATGAAGTAACTAGTAAAGCACTACCATAACCGAACCAACTAATAAACTCATTTCTTAGTTTGTATATATATGATTATGTTCTTTCTTTATTTTAGCCATAACTTTTTATTCGTACCTCTGATTAATAAACAGTTTTCACCAGTAGTTTACTGACGACAAGAGGAACATAATGATATAAGTCTCGCTAATAATTGTTACACGAATGAGTTTTTACTATCAATTTACTGAATGTATTATAAAATTTTACTACTACATAGGCCGCTAAACCTCTGATATGATAGTAAATCTATGTATACCAACAGTAAATCTATGTATACAGATAGTAAAATCTAATTTATACAGCGAAACTTATATCAATATGTTACTCTCGTCATCAGTAAACTAATGATGAAAACCGTTCGTAAATCGGAGCTACTAATAAAAAGTTATGGTTAAAACAAAAAAAATTATGTACATACAAGGGAACAACATATTTATTAGTTTGGTTGGCACGTTACAAAGGAACAACACATGAAGCGTCAACGCATGAAGCGACTAGGCTCTATCGTTTTGACCCGCACATAGAATAGCTTAATATGCGCGTAGGCGCAGATTAGTGCTACCGTTTGTGTGTGTATATATATTGCAGAAGGTGTGGCAGGCGACATCTATCAGCTACCGCGCCTAGGGAGCGTGGCAAGTGATCGCGGTCGACCTCGGAAGTAGCATATGGCCCACCACGACAGTATTCCTTCCACCATCCCCAATGGTGGTAGCGAGGTACCGTGTGCTGAGCTAGTTCCCGAACCCTTCTCCTACACTCTAGCGCCTACTCCCACAATCCCTCGCCTTGCTGTGGCGCCGGTCATCCTCTACGCTCTCTAGGAATGGTAGGTGACTGGTGTCTCCTATCGCCCCTTCTATGGTGTGGAAGGAGGTTAAATTTGTAAATACATACATGAAGGAGTTAGATTTGCAAGAAAAGATATACAAAGGCTAGATAAGCGAAATATTTGATTTTCGTTACATACTGACTATAGGGGATTAGACATAACATCTACAGACGATGCTTACATGTTTACTAGGAAACAGGCACAACCAATTCAAGAGATGGAAAATCTCAAAATATATCAACAGCGGGTTGAAATTTTAGTTGTTAGCTAGGGAAAGTTCTTCATTCCGCTCGGTCCAAGCTACTCCTTAAGTTCAGATCTCATTTCTTTCAACAAAATTTAAGACATATTTTGTGAAACAAAGTGCTCCATCGGGTAAAAAAGAACGATGCCTTTTTTATATAAAAACCCGAAAACATGACACCAATTTTTTTTTTGCAACGAACATGACTATTGAAATCCGTGTACTCCCCTCCGTTCACATATACTCGTCACTTTTTATCATTTTATTTGTTCACAAATACATGATTTCCTATTTTGTCAAGTTTCATATACATTGTACAAATTATATTTCTTAGAAGAAAGAAAATATGGACCGAGAACTTTGCGACGTGTGTGCTGTGGCTTGTGCACGCAATGGCGCCATTAGCAGGGTTTCACTTTTTGTCGAAAATCGCACGAATTTTGTGAATTTCGCTCGTACCATGATGGCTTGGAAAAGCGTGCCGTTCAGTTTACCACTCAAGTTCTAATTCAAATTAAAAATTTTAGAAAAAAATTATCCAAAAGGTCCCTAAAATTAGTATTAATAGCTTTATGACCTCTAGTATGAATATTTTTTGAAAAAACGAAGTTTGGAATTTTACAATATTTTTTGCAATTTTTCCCTTTTTTATTTTTTCAACTTGTCACCGATTTTCGAGAAAACCGCTTGAAATTTGCCGCTTTTCGAGCGGTTTTTGACTTTTTTGTTCGAATTTCTCTCTGCTGTTTGACTAAATTTTAAATTCATTTGACTTTAAAAACCATTCAGTTTTTCACAAATTTCATTTATTTTTTCATAAATTTTAATACCTCCGACTTATCAAAAACCGAGATCGAAACAGTAGTATTTGTTAATCCTGGCCACCAGTGACCGTCCTGATAGGTGGTACGCAGATCCCACCACTGACATGTCGTGATAAGGACCTCCTCACCAGACGACAATGTTATGGGGGCCTAGAAATAGTTTTTCACTGGGCACAATTTGCATAAAACCATCGGTACAAGATTCGTTACATGTTAGAGGTAATTGCTCTAGCTCCCGGCCAGCAAACATATGAAAGGAAGTAATCTACATGTGCGGTAGAACAGGGTTTGAAATTTCATTTTCTGTTTGCATCTTGGAGATGGGCGAAATTCAAAATTTCAGCGAAATCTTAGAATTTTGATGAAATCTGATCAAAATTTAAAAAGCAAATTTGAAATCCAAAATTTTTGGAACGAAATTAAAAAAATTTGGTCAAAATCTCAGTAAAATTCAACCGAGTGAAAAATAGTTGAAACGATATTAAAACATTTTGAAAATTTTTATGGATGATTTTGACACACCACTAATATTCTCATAAAAATTTCAGATGATGATCAAGCCTGAGGAATGTTTAAAATTTTGGTAGCGATACCATTCTGATAAAAGGCTGACGGCAAATTTCAACCCAACAAAAAATAGTGCAAACCACGTTAGAAAATTATTAAACTTTTTTAGATGGTACTGACACATCAATAATATTCTCATAAAATTTTCAAATAATGATCAAGCCTCAAGAATTTTCACAAATTCGGAAAGTGCTACTAAAGGCTGACCGACAAATTTCAACCGAATAAAAAATAGTTCAAATCATGTTAGAAAATTTTGAAAATTTTGTGGATGGTCCTGAAGCATCATTAATATTCCATTAAATTTTAACATGATGATCAGTTTGAGGAATTTTCAAAAATTAGTGCTACTGTCCTTATAAAAGCCTGACGGTGCTACATGTCTTATTTTCATAGATTTGATTGAGCAATCAAAACAAGTTTAAATTTTTTACAACTTTTAGAGAAGGGTACTGAGGAAATTCTTAAGCTCTACTAAAAATTTTGAATCATGATCACACTTGATCGAATTTATAAAATTTTAACATGGTTACTATCTCAGTTATATTCATTCTATTTTTGAATTTTTGAATATAACAAATGCAGTTAAATTCTTTTGGAAAATTTTATGTATGATACTAGACTAATAAGTATGGTAACATAAATTTTTTAGAGTATGATCAAACTTGTACAATTTTATAAAAATATGAAAGTATTTTTAAGGTTATTGATCCAAATCCGGTCCTCAAAAGTCAAAATCCGGTCAAAATTCTAGAGATTTTGGTGAAAATACTGTAGCAATATGATTTTTCTCAACTTTTTTATTTGATCGGGATTTTGAATCTCATTCCTAGCCGAAATCCAAAATCTTAGATGAAATTTCTAAATTTTCACTGAGATTTTGAACTGGGTGGTCGAATGACCAAATTTAACCCTAGTTAGGATGTTTTGGTTTAGTGTTAGCACATGACAAAGCAATTTGCAGAGATTATGATGATGTAATTAATTGGAGGTGAAAAGAAGGTTGTAAATTTTTCTCACAGAGGTAGAACGACTTGCGGTGTAAAATAACGGTATATACAAGCAGTGGCGGATCTAGGAAGAAATTATAGGTGGGGCAAGCTTGAAGTATATACACACCTGAGCATAAATTTGTTGGGCTATACCTTACCTTTGGGCCAAATTTGTTGGGCTATGCAGTATATACACACCTGGTATAAGAAACCTTATAAATTGCAGGTAGAGCAACAATCCAACCTACCATATTATTGGATCCGCCCCTGTATACAAATTGAGTTACATGGCCTTTTAGGCTAAGGAGACAAAATGTACATTTCCAACCTCGAAAATACGTTGGATAACCAAAGTTCGCTGTACAGCCGGGGGAAGTTATATGATAGTGTCGTAGATTTATCTTGTAGCTTAAAACAACGTCAAACAAAAAGTATATAATGCTAACTTTAATTTTAGGAATATGTCCAATTTATAATCCTAAACTCTGTCTTTGGTTCCATTTTTAACACTGAACTCGAAAGCCGTTCAAATCGGGACATGCATGAAAACTGGGGTGGTTTTGGATCGAGGGGGTAAATGGGCAGTTTCATAAATTAGAGGTCCTGAATCGAACGGTTCTTGAGTTTAGAGATGAAAATCAAGCTAAAGCTAGAGTTTAGGGTTGCAAATTGGATTTATTCCTTAAATTTATAGCTTCGTATTCTATAATCATACTCAATCTGTTCCCGAATACATATCATTTTAGCTTTCAAATTTTGTCTCTAAATACATGTCACTGTATAATTTTGAGATGATTCTTTACCATTGTTTCCTTCTATACCCCTCCCTTTTAGCTATTTCTAATATCATTTTCTACTAGACTAAAGTAAGAGATACCATTTAAAAATATAATAAAGAAAAGTAATATAGTCTTTTATAGATATACATTTACAAAAGTGCAAAAATATAAAATAACATCTATAAACGGAGGCAGTATCTAATTGAGAAACCCGCGGACGCCAGGGCACATCTAGGCACTCCACTACAACAGTATAGTTAAATTTTGCCATATCCAGTTGAGCTACTCCATCGATGGTAGCAAGGATTCAAATTTCGTTTTCAAATAAAATCTCGCCTGGGACCGTAATTTGAAATTTCATCGAAATCTCGGTATTTTGAACAAATCTTGGCCGAAATTCAAAAACCAAAATTCAAAGCCGGTCCATTTGTAATAAAAAAAACCAAATTTCGGCTGGTTGACCTGAATTTTAGGTGAAATAGTCAAAATTTCGATAGTTTTGCACCAGCCGAAAAGTGGATTAAACAACAACAAAAAATTTTGACATTTTTTCTCGAGAGTCATGACACATCACTATGTTCCCATAAAAAATTCAGATAATTATAAAATACTATCCTGATGAAACACTGACCAACAAGTTCGAACCGAATGAAAATTGGAACAAACCAAGTTAGAAATTTTTGAAATTTTTTGTAGATGGTTCTGACACATCCATAATATTCTCATACAATTTTTAGATGATGATCAAACTTCATTAAGGTTTAAAAATTTGAACAGTGCTACTATCCTGTTAAAAGCCTTACCAACAAAATTAAACAAAATGAAAAATGGTTCAAACAACATTACAATATTTTCAAAAATTTTGTGGATGGTTATGATCTATCATTAATGTTTCAATAAATTTTTTAGATAATGATTAAGTTTCAAGAATGTTCAAAAATTCTGATAGTGCTACGTCTTGGTAAAAGCTTGATGATCAATACATAGATTTGCTTTATCAATCAAAAAAGGTTTAAAATTTTTAAAATTATACAAAAGGGTACTAAGAAAATGTTTAATATCTCATAAAAATTTTGAATTATGATCACACTCCAGTGAATTTATAAAATTCTTACAAAGCATTGTACCATTTATGTTCTTTCTCTTTTTGATTTTTGAAATATAACAAATAAAGTTCAATACTTATATAGATTTGATTGAGCAAATAAAAAAGTTGAAATTTTTTGAAACTTTTATAAAATGGTACTGAGGCAATTATTAAACTCTCATAAAAAATTTTGGATTATGATCACACTCGAGAAAAATTATAAAATTATGACAAGGTCATTGTCCCAATTATGTTCACTCTGTTTTTTATTTTCTAAAGATTTCATGTATGATCCTACACTATTAAAAATAGTACCATAAATTTTTCATATCATTATCAAGCTTCTACAATTTTATAAAAACCTCACAGTGTTTCTACTAAAATTTTAAAATATCTCAAAATTTTAGTTTTTAAACAAAATTTCATAGAAGATGACTTTCTTAAGGGTTATTGGACCAAATCCGGTCATCAAAGCTTAAAAACCGGTCAAAAATGACGAAATTTCAGCCGGTTTAGGTGAAATTCCACCGAAAAAACAAAATTAATGTAGTATTTTTACTTTTTTATCCAGACGGTAATTTGAATTTTATGGTGACCCAAAATCCGAAACTTTGATAAAAGTTTGCCAAATTTCGCCGAAATTTGCATCAGGATGGTAATGCTAGGAAGTCCTGATTGAGACGAAAAGGCATGATGGCCTCCACTGCAGTCTAAATGACTTTCTGGTCCGGTCATTGCAAGATGATAATTGGCATCCAACGAGTAGGGGCAAGTTCCCATGTTACTCGGCTATCTCATTCCCAGAAAATCACTGTACCCCCACTGTGAGAAAGCTAGAGATATATATTGGTGAGGTCAAATACTGGTATGAGAAGCTTGATTTGACAACTTGTTTGAGAATAACTCCTTTCAAAGTGAATGTTTTAAATAATTTCACTGCTCATTCTATGATACTGTATGCTTATTGTAAAGAAAAACATATCCAAAATTTCTTTTCTGCCATAGTGCTCCCATATTTTTTTTTCTTCTGCCAACCGAAGCCACAAACAGGATTTCGTTTGGAACAATAAAGTTCATAATTTACACTTGCTCTTTCAAAATTCTGAAAATTTTACAAATAATAAGGTCCTGTTTGGAACGCTGGATTTCCTCCTATTCTTGCGGGTGTTAAGCTTTTTCTTGTGAAATTCCTGCTTTGCACATGGGGCATCATTTTTCCTGTGACTCTTTTGATGAAGCTATCGAAAAACATAATGAAATTCTAATATTCTTGTAAGACAACCAACATCACCATCTAGGGGTGAAAACGGATTGGATATGGACAGATAATAGCTTTACCATATTTTTTTTCATATTTTTTCTCAGATGTGGATACGGATAGTCCGAATATGAATACGAATATGGATAATATCGAATACAGATATGGATCGAATACGAATCGAATCGGATACAGTTTCGAATATTTATCGGAACATGATAACCCCTTAAATTGTACATGAAAAATCAACGAAAACACATAATTATATAAGATTTAGTTTATCACACACATACGATTAGTTCATCATACACATAGATTAAAACACAAAATAAAGGTAATCTTTGCTCAAAAATACAAATAGAAGTAAACACATAACACATTAAAAGTTTGATAATACATAGATATCATGTCTCTAGGAAAAGTATATAACACTTACATGTAATGACTCAAGATTTATATTCTTTGTTGAATTATGTTTAAAATAATAAATTATGTATTTATGAATTATTATGAATTTTTATCTACTTATTTAATATATTTTCCTATTAAGAATAGGAGTTTTTAAATTTTGAGAAAAATTAAAATCTGATAAAATCTTGAAAAATAATTTTTAAATGTTAGATTGTTACTATCCTGATAAAACACTAACCAGCAAATTTGAACCGAATGAAAATTGGAACAAACTAGGTTAGAAAATTTTGAATTTTTTTGTAAATGGTTCTGACACATCCATAATATTCTCATACAATTTTTAGATACTGATCAAACTTCATAAAGGTTTAACAATTCAGATAGTGCTACTATCCTGTTAAAAGCCTTATCGACAAAATTAAACAAAGTGAAAAATAGTTCAAACAACATTAGAAAATTTTTAAAAAATTTGTGGATGGTTCTGATCTATCATTAATGATTCAATAAATTTTTTAGATAATGATCAAGTTTTAAGAATGTTCAAAAATTCTGATAGTACTACGTCTTGATAAAAGTCTGATGATCAATACATAGATTTACTTTATCAATAAAAAATGTTTAAAATTTTTGAAAATTTTACAGAAGGGTACTAAGAAAATGTTTAATATCTCATAAAAATTTTGAATTATGATCACACTCCAGTGAATTTATAAAATTCTTACAAAGTATTGTACTATTTATGTTCTTTCTCTTTTTGATTTTTGAAGTATAACAAATGAAGTTCAATGCTTACATAGATTTGATTGAGTAAACAAAAAAGTTGAAATTTTTTGAAACTTTTATAAAATGGTACCGAGGCAATTATTAAGCTCTCATAAAAATTTTGGATTATGACCACACTCGAGAAAATTTATAAAATTATGACAAAGTTACTGTCCCAATTATGTTCATTCTGTTTTTTATTTTTTAAAGATAACAAATGAAGTTTAATTATTTTAAAATTTTCATGTATGATCCTACAGTATTAAAAATAGTACCATATGTTTTTAAAATTTACATGTATGATTCTTATAGTGTTTCTGCTAAAATTTTAAAATATCTCAAAATTTTGGTTTTTAAATAAATTTTCATAGAAGATGACTTTCTTAAGGGTTATTGAACCAAATCCGGTCATAAAAGTTTAAAAACTGGTCAAAAATCACAAAATTTTGGCCGATTTATGCGAAATTCTGTCGAAAAAAATGAAATTATGTAGTATTTTAATTTTTTTTATTTTTTATCTGGCCTGTAATTTGAATTTTATGGTGACCCAAAATCCAAAATTTTGGTGAAAATTTGCCGAATTTCACCGAAATTTGTATCCTGTATAGTAATGCTTGGAAATCCTTATTGCGACGAAAAGGCATGATGCATGGCGTCCACTGCAGTTTCAATGACTTTCTGGTCCGGTCATTGCAAGATGATATTTGGCATCCAACGAGTAGGGGCAAGCTCACATGTTGCTCGGCTATCTCATTCCGAGAAAATCACTGTACCCCCACTGTGACAAATCTAGAGATATTTATTGGTGAGGTCAAATACTGGTAGGGGTAAAAATAGTACGGGTTAATCCCGACCGATCCGGTATTGAACCCGATTAATACCGTATCCGGGAAAAAAATCCGTATCCGGCCGGATTCGGATACAATACCGGATACGGTAGCGGATACGGGAGCCGTGAAATCCGACCGAATAGCTTCGATATATGGTAACCGGATACTATCCGACCGGATATCCGAATGCCGAAAATACGTGGTATTCGTATTATGTATACATATATTGTAGAAAGAAGAAATTACTAGTGATGATGACTGATGGTACGGCATGTCGAACTTATTATGGTCGTATGGATTTATGTACGAATGTTAATTATATTAAACTTGTGGCTTGTCGATTGTCGAATTTGTGTATGAACTTTGTGTATGAATTTTGTGTATGAATTTGCTAGTGATTGTCGAATTTTGTGTATGAATTTGATACCCTTGTTAAACTTGTGTTGTGTGAGTTGTCAAACTTATGTAATATATATGAATTTATTACTAGTCGAATGTTTCAACAAGTATGTATCCGTTTGTATTATCCGTTTTCGAACCGAATCCGGTATGTATCCGCCCCGACAGTACCGTATCCGAAACTCCGAAATATCCAAATTCATATCCGATTCCTCCGGGAAAAAAATATGGGTTAGGATACAGGAACAGCAATATCCGACCGTATCCGATCCGTTTTCACCCCTAAATACTGGCATGAGAAGCTTGATTTGACAACTTGTTTGATAATATCTCCTTACAAAGTGAATGTTTTAAATAATTTCACTGCTCATTCTATGATACTGTATGCTTATTGTAAAGAAAAACATTTCCAAAATTTCTTTTCTGCCATAGTGCTCCCATATATATTTTTTCTTCTGCCAACCGAAGCCACAAACAGGATTTTTCGTTTGGAACAATAAAGTTCATAATTTACACTTGCTCTTTTAAAATTCTGAAAATTTTGCAAATAATAAGGTCCTGTTTGGAACGCTGGATTTCCTCCTATTCTTACGGGTTTTAAGCCTTTTCTTGTGAAATTCCTGCTTTGCACATGGGGCATCATTTTTCCTGTGACTCTTTTGATGAAGCGTATCAAAAAACATAATGAAATTCTAATATTCTTGTAAGACAACCAACATCACCATCGGCCTTTTCCAATTCCCATTTTAGGTAACTTTACCTATCGAATTTTCTTTTAGAGAAGCCCAAAAAATACAATGCTATTGTATCCAAGGTTAACAAAACCGTTTCGAGCTCGAATTTCGACCCCAGGCGGTAGCGAAAACCGTTGAAAACCGATCGATTTGGAAAATCAAACCAATTTGAAATATGGTCAAACCGGCGATCGAAAACTATTTGAAAATGCTCAAAAACCAAGCAGTTTTTGGTGAAACGGCCAAAAACCGAAGACAGTTGAAAAAAATAGGGAAAATGTAAAAAAAGGAAATTGAAAAAATGTTGTAAAAATCCATTAAAGACCAAAAAAAGAAAATTTAAGAAATATATAAAAAGTATGGAGAAACACGAAAAAATTCTAGCATGATCTTTCCTAAATATGATTTTTTTTTGACATGACCTTAGTTTTATTTTAGACAATTACAAGTTGTAAAGTAGACATTTAGCAATAATACATCGACAAATAATCTTTCTTTTCAATACTACTCACGTATCAATCCAACAAGTGCAAAAATAGGTATTCGCATAATGATATACCAATACCATTCACCTATCAACACCATTCACATTTCAATACCTTACTGAAATTGTTTGTGTAAATAATTTGCAAGAAATTGTTTGTGTCAAATTGCATGTTTTACAACAAAATAAGTACAGAATATAACTAGTGGTATAAAGTACAACTTCTATACTAAAGTTTTGGTAGTTCACGCATGTATATAACGAGAAGTAAGCTTTTCAATATTGGATAACAATAACATATTAAAATATACCATAATAAGATAATTTGTGTGTATACAAATATCGCTACTTGAACAAATAGTATCATTTTCGGGTGTCGTCCATTGCTACTAAATATACTTAAACAAATATTATTGCTAAATATAATTGAACAAATATTGATACTAAATATACTTCAAAAAATATTGCTACTAAATATACTTCAACAAATATTGCTACTTGACATAATTGAACAAATATTGTTACGTGATATACTTCAACAAATATTGCTACTTGACATATTTGAACAAATGTTGCCACTAAATATAACTGAACAAATATTGTTACTAAAATATATTGAAGTAAATATTGCTAATTGGCATACTTGAACAAATATTGCTCCTAAAAATACTTCTAATACTTGACATACTTGAACAAATATTTCTACTAAATATAATTGACTAAATATTACTACTATATATACTTCAACAAATATTGCTACTAATATAATTGAACAAATATTGCTAGTAAATATAATTGAACAAATGTTGATACTAAAATATGTTGAAGTAAATATTACTACTAAATATTGCTAATTAACATACTCGAACAAATATTGGTACTAAAAATTTGTGAACAAATAAACAGTGAGCATTTTATCGTGAAGTAAATAATGGTACTAAAATGCACATATATGAATCAACAACACATAGCTGCCACCATTTTCTCTTTTTCTCTTTTCTACATTTTGAATGACTTCTAAGCTTCGCTTTTTCAAAAAAAAATTTGCACCAGAGATCATAAAGCAATTAATACTAATTTTAGAAAATTTTTGGATTTAAATTTGAACTCCACTGGTAAACCAATCAGTTTCTCTTCTCGAACCGGCGTGGTACACTCAAAAACCGTTGTTTTCAAGTAGTTTGCCGCAGTTTTTGAAACCTTGATTGTATCCATTTTAGAGCAAGGATTGAAATTTAAGAGGATTGACTCTTAGGTAGCATAATCAGCCAAAAATTTGTGTAGTCCGATTATGATCAAATATGTTCTACCTACTTGAATCAGCTCTACCTGCAAAGAGCTGGTTTGACTAGCCGATAGTGCTTGGGCCAAACCTTTCCAAGGTAAGTTGGTAATTCCTTTAGCCATACACAGATTTTAGCATAAAAATCCGGTTTATTCAAACCATTAGGGCCCATCTGAAACACTGAAAATTACCCAAAAAAAACTTTAATCTTTTAATAATACATCAAAACTTTCTAATTTCAAGTCAGGCCTTGGCATGTACTTCAACATTGCCCCGTTTACAATAGCGATTATTTTGTAGCTTCCTATAGAAATTGTAGGTTTCTTAGACCTAGTTTGGAACAGTTTCTGATTGTATAGATTTTGTATTCTCTAAGAATTGAGTGGGGTGGTAGTTTCTGATTTTGTGCACAAATCTAATTCTGACTATGGAAAAAGCTTCTTAGATAATCTAGAATCTGGATTCTTGAAGAATTAAAAGCTACTACCTAACTAATTTTTAAAAAATTTAAAATCTACACATTAAAAACTGTTCCAGACTAGTAAAGTGAAAACCGGCCGCATGTGAACCTTAGTCAACAAACAATCTTAAAAAAAGCATTATAAAACTAGTAAGGAACCATGCAAATTTCCTAGCGTAAAGTAAAGCGTGTGACCGTAGCAGGGCACATGGGAAAGGAAAAAAATGGACCCCGGCAAAGACGGGAATGGATTTATATGGAATATAAAATAGGCCAGAAATTGTCGTCCTGTCAGAAAAGATCGAAAGCAATTGGGAAAAAATAACAAGACAGAGAGAGAGTGTGAAAGCGACGCGATCTCGCACCTACGTAGACCACGCCCATGGACCAAAACCCAGGATGCCCCGTCCAGATCTTATCTCGTGCTTTAGCGGTAAAGAGGTATAAGTAGCTTTGGATTTTGGAACATTGATCTTTGTTTCTTGTATGCTGTATTTTCATTGGTAAAAATATTAAGGTCCATTTAGAATGCAAGAGTTTCGCAGAATTCATCTTCTCAATACATGTTATTCTACCTTCACATTTTATTTGTAAACACATGTCATTCTTCAGCTTCAAAACAATTTTTAACTGTTTTTTCCCTTTGCATACCTTTTTAATGTTATTTATACTAACTAATAGAGTAACACACAATCTGTTAAACGACATCTGGTTTGATTTCGATCTCCCGATTGGTTGAGATTCTTTCCTTGTTTAGCGCCTAATTTATGCCGCCTCTCACGCCTATTCCACCGGTGCTATTCCATAAATTGTATGGTTGATCTGGCATAAGTCCGCTATATATGTAACGTGTGTGTCCACCGTTTAATGCATTGCGATTATTCTTGCTATCATGGTATCACGAGATTGGTTCGCTCCTGTGACCCTCCTCCCGCTCTCTCTCAAACTCTAGTTCGCCGCTGCCTGTATCCACGTCGCCGCCTCCCTCACTCCCTCCATGGCTGCCGATGATGCGATTCAAGTTGTTGAGGCGGAGCGTTAGTGCCAGGGTGCTGAGTGTGCTCGCCAGGAGGAGGAGGAGGCGCGCCGCGCCTATGTCGTGGCATAGGCCCAAGCCATGACCGCCGCACTTTCACGCGCAGGTTGTTGCCGTGCTCAACATCAAGGCGCTCGTCCCCATTGTCCTCGATCTTGCATCCCCAAACTACAGCAAGTGGCACGGCCTCTTTCTCAATACCCTCGACTAGGGGTGGAATCGAGCCGAGCCGAGCCGGGCTCGGCTCGGCTCGTCCAAGCTCGGTCAATTTCGAGCCAAGCCAGGCTCGGCTCAGTGGGCGAACGAGCTCAAAATCGAGGCTCGGCTCGGGCTCGGCGAGCCCGAGCCGCTTCGTTAGGCTCGTGGAGCGGATGGGAATTTGAGCTGCTCAAGTATTTGTCCCCTCCCCACCGGCCCACCAGACACCGATCCCACTCCCGATTCTCTTCCCCCCCCCACTTTGAACCGCGCCCAGCCTTGATCCCCAGCGACGCGCGCCCGTCGGCTAGGGTTTGCCACCGCCGCCGCCAGCTTGCCACCACCACCGCGCCTGCCCGCGCCGCCCCGGCTTCACGGCAACGCCAACGCGCGCTTCGCAGCCGCCCAGCCGTAAGGGTTCACCACTTCGCCGCCGGCCACCGCCACCTCGACCGCAAGATCGCCAAGCCCGCGCCAGCCCATGACCGCCGCCGCCTTGAAAAGCCGCGTCACGCCCGCCGCTTCGCTCGCCGTCTCGGCTCTCCTCCGGCTCCACCGCGGCGGCACCTCCTCAGCAGCAAGACCACCTCCCCGCAAGCACCGCAGACAGCTCCAGCCTCCGCTCCGCTCCCGCTTCGATCGCTCGCCTACTCGGCTCTGCTCCAGACCTCCAATGCTGGAAGTTCGGTCTCCATGACTCCACGCTCCAGGTGATGTACTGATGTTGAAATGCTAAGTGGGTATTTCATTTGCTTGAGGATTAGGATTTTGGAATGTTGAAATGCTAGGAATGTTGAAATGGTAATGTCTGGATGTATGGAAATTAAGTCTGATTGTCTGAATTTCGAACGAGCCAAACGAGCCGAACGAGCCGCTCGCGAGCCGGCTCGAGCTCGGCTCGTTACCGGAACGAGCTCATTACTAGGCTCGGGCTCGGCTCGCTACCGCACTGAGCCGAGCCGAGCCGCACCGAGCTGAGCCGAGCCCGAGCCGAGCCTCGAGCCTCGAGCTTAATTTCCACCCCTACCCTCGACAGGTATGACCTCGCCGATCACATCCTCTCTGACGACAAGGTTGCCGTCGACGATGCCAACTGGCATCAGATGGACTGCATCGTGCGATCGTGGCTTTACAGCATCATCTCCACCGAGCTGCTCGAGGTCGTTATGACACCTGTCTCCATCGCCTGTATCATTTGGACGGGCCTTGAAAATCAATTCATCGGCAATAAGGAGACGCGTGCTCTCTACTTAGATGCCCAAATTCGCATATTCGTCCAAGGTGATTTATCTATTTCAGATTATTGCCACAAGCTTGAAGGGATGACTGATGCATTGGGTGATCTAGGCGAGCCGGTTCAAGACCGTACGCTCGTCTTGTCCGTTCTTCGTGGCCTCAACGACAAGTTTGCATACATGGGTGCCCTCCTTAAGCGCCAAAAGCTGTTCCCATTGTTCATCGATGTGATTTGGACATCTCCTATTGTCAGCGTGTCGGGTTACAAATATTATCTTGTTATTCTTAATGACTACTCATACTTTTTGTGGACATTCCCTATCTACCTCAAATCCGACGCCTATCCCACCGGTGCTATTCGATAAATTGTGTGGTTGATTTAGCATGAGTCCGGCTATATATGTAACGTGTGTTCCACCGTTTAATGCATTGCGATTATTCTCGCTATCACAATCTAATAATAATGAGCTAATGAAATATGATGATTTGATTATTTCTATACATGCCTTGGTTGAAGTGCAAAATCCTAAAATATTATCTATTCAGGAACAAAGAGAGTAGCTTAATTTCCGATGATAAATTTCCGCGTTCTAAACGTAACCTAAGATCGTATATTTAGAGTAGTTTTTTTTCCTCTTCACAATTATTCGGTCATCCGAAATGCATGGTTTAAACATTAAGTTTGGCATGTGCATGTTTAACATGCAAGCGATGCCATGGTCGATTAATATTAGTTCCTTTATAAAATAAAAATGAATGTAGTTTAGCGTTTCGTATTTTCTGAATTTCTATAAGACTTCAATTTGTATCATCTCAAACTTACTTGATTGATGAAGTTGAGTATGACAACACATATATTACCATGTTAGTACATGTCACTGAAGTACCATACCACATTGGATAATTTGAGAAAAAAGAATGTCATAAGGTGCTTCTCTGTTTCTTACTAGCATGTTTGTTAGTGTAACGACTTGGGCTCACATAATGAAGATATTAGCATATGAACTTTTATTACAGTCAACACCAAATCATTGTTCCAACATTCAGGAACTCGCAACTTTTCAAGCCTACATAAAAAAAACTTAGATTTCTCTTAGGGTATATACAATAATATCATCTTAGTTTATTTTTAGCGTGTGCACATCAGTTTTATTCTATGTGAAAGAGTGGAAAAGAGAAGAGAGGATAAAGCTAGCTCTTATTTAGTAATAAGCATTGTATGGGAGCATAGAAAGATTAGTTATGTACAAAAGAGAAGAGATAGTTATTGCACAACATTTAAAGCCAATTTTTAGAGATAATTATTGTACAAGCTGGGTTTAGTGTTCACTCTAGATAATATAGATAGAAGGTAGAGTAAATAGGAGACTTTATGATTGTAGTGGCTCTTTTGAATAAGTCAGTCAAGTTAAACGACTTTCCATGCCTTCGACTAAAAGTGCCAAATTCATTATAGAGAAACAACAAAAACAATGGACAACACTTTGCGAAAAAAACGCATTGATGTTATTACACATTTTAAACTACCTAAATTTACGGGGATATACACCAGATCTAACGTACAAATTAAGGAAGATAATTTTGAGCAGGCAATAATTAGCCGTAATACTAAAAAATTTTGCTACTGCATATCGGCAGCTGCTGTCTGGGATCGGCGTAATAGAGAGAGAGAGATTCACGCTGGTATCAACAGAGGCAATAATTCTGCCGTTCCATGGACCGAGCTCACGCGCCCGTCGTCTTCTCGTCGGAAGAGAGAGAGAGAGAGAGAGAGGCTGCAGCAAAAGTTAGACTAATAGCCGTAGTGGTTGGTGCAAGTCGCTAAGAGAGAGAAAAGATAGGGATGGACTGTGTCTGTCTGTGCGCCGAAGAGAGAGAGAAAGAGAGGAGAGAGATGGACACACAGAGACGCAAGCGATAGAATTAAACAAACAAAAGCAGCCGTAGGGAAAAAAAGGCGAGCGAGAGAGAGAAGAAAGAGGGAGGCCAAACCAGAGCCAAACCCCAAGGAGGCCAAGAAGCGGACGGCAGCCATGCCGCGGTCGCCGTCGCCGGAGAGGCACCACTCCGCTGGGCGGAGGGGGCGCGCCGCGCCGCACGTCCTCCCACGCCGCCGCTCGCCGTCGCCGCCGCCGCTCCGCCGCTCGCTCCGGCCGCGCCGCGCGGCCGCCGCGTCCTCCCGCCCTCTCGTCGACGACTTCTTCCCCTTCCTCTCCTCGCCCTCCTCGTCGCCGCCGCGCCCCCAGGAACGGAGGCCGTCGCCGAAGCCGTCCAGCTCCGACTCCGACGGCGGCGGCGGGGCAGGCTCATCTGCCTCCGACTGCCGCCGGCGCAAGCTCAAGCTCGTCGTCAAGCTCTCCCAGCTTCCCCTGGACCAGCACCACTGCCGGGGCCCACCTGCCCCCTCGTACTTGGACGACTCCGAGGGGGAGGAGGAGGCGGCCGACGACGGAAGCGGGGGCGAGGAGCGGGTCAAGCCGCCCAAGAAGCGCCGGATCGAGTCGCGCGGCGACAGATCTCGCCATCGCGAGGTGAAATATGCCGCCGGATGAGTCGCCGGCTATGTCTTTGCTTCACTGTGCAGCTGGTTCTTTAACGCGAGATCTGCTCTTCTCTCAGGTCGGTAGTGGGAGGGGCGACGCCGCGAGCGCGCCGCGGACGAAGCGGCTGCCGGTGCCAGGTTCGATTTGTTTGATGTTTGCTGATCTCTTCCTGTTGGATGGTGTGATTATTTCTGCCTTTTTTTTAGAGAAAAAAATTGACTTTTTTTTTGGCGGGGTGGATTTAGGGATGGCGAGGACAACGCCGCTGCCGGACCGGAAGGCCCTGGAGATGATTCTTGAAAAGCTGCAGAAGTGCGTGTTTCTCATCTTTTAAGTTCACGCGAAATGGGATTTGGTTTAGGACTTAATGAGCTCGATTTCTTCTGCCACTGTTTGATTCTGCAGGAAGGATACGTACGGAGTGTTTGCGGAGCCAGTGGATCTGGAGGAGGTTAGGGCGTTTGTTCGTTTGTCATGCTTGTTGGGGTTGCCAATTTATTAGGGGGAGCTATTGAGTGCTGATGATGCCATTGGTTGCTTTGATTGATGCAGTTGCCTGACTACCATGATGTGATTGAGCACCCAATGGACTTTGGCACCGTCAGGAAGAAGCTTGCCAGGAATGCATATCGCTCATTCGAGCAATTCGAGGTCAGACTTCAAGCTTTTGTTGTATGTTTACCTAGCGAAGTAAAAGGT
This sequence comes from Guadua angustifolia, assembly GCA_036346375.1. Lineage (NCBI taxonomy): Eukaryota > Viridiplantae > Streptophyta > Magnoliopsida > Poales > Poaceae > Guadua > Guadua angustifolia. Next base: position 16,342,087 of record CM070512.1, on the reverse strand, counting down.
GAGTTTCGAATGGAGTATCACCATTAGTTGGTTGCTTAAATGGATGTTCTAGTTGCATAGAGTTGGGCATTATATTTCATGCTATATTTGTCTGGGATTGAATTTCACCTTCAAGGTTCTGTCCGATGCAAGAAGCAACCTTTGATACCTTTCCTTTACCTTATAGCATCAAGTTTGTAGCATAGCTTGACAAATGCAGCAACATAGCACAAGTTCTCCAATTCATCACATGTTTATAGTTACATTTCTAGATTTCAACTTTCCACTGGCAATTTCTGCACAAGTGGAAAGTGGATAACTTCAGGATTAGACCACTACTCTGTCTGTTCTAACTGTTCCATTGTGGATTCGCGCTAAAGTTTGTGCACACTATTGTTTGTTTATAAATGCTGGCTCATGCAAATGGTTAAAGTAATGATTGTACTTTTCTCCTTTGAGAAAAAGATTACATTTTTTTTATATAATTTGCAGTTAACATTCATTGGTTTGGTTGTAAGCCGTTTTTTTTGTCTCCCAATATCTGTGCACTGTACCAATATTATTGGAACAGTTAATCATTACTAGTCCCCAGTAAGTGTATGGCCACCGTTGTCTGCTACTGTGAAAGAGTCCAGACTACAGGGTATACTGGTTATATAGGACCTAAGGCCCTAGGTATGTCTTGTTTGGTACTGACTGCATGGATGCTATCCTCTTGTCATAGATAGTGAAGGATTTATCAAGCCAAAACAATCTGAGCCCAGATCAATGCTGTTCATTAACCTTGAGGAAGGCTAGCTTGGCAAATCACATTCAGACAACAAGTCTTATGTTGACTGTAGAGTGTAGACTGAGCCAAGTTGTCCTTGAAATTCTGGAAGATACTTTGTTAGTTAGCTTGAGATACTAAAAGGTATTATCCGAGCGTGATGCTAGCTTTTTATGGAAATCAGAGTGCTGTTTGTATTGTTAATTATATTACTCCACTCAGACAGTCTAATGCGCTTGACATGGTTCCTATGCCTTTTATGGAAATCAGAGTGTATTTTTATTGTTAATTAGATTATTCCACAATTTCCACTCACCCCTAGCTGGTTGATCGAAGATTTTACGCGCATGATTCTTGGGGAGAATGAAATTCTAACCCCTGCCTATCTGGCAGAAGTAACAATCTAGTGCGCTTGACAATGTGCCTACGCTTTTCATCGCATTGAACTCGCACCTTCCTTATTAGTGATGGATCTAAAGTAACAACAATGTTAAATCTCATAAATCTTGGGACCTAATAGCATATGATACCTGATGGATTGGCCTGTTCCTACTGTCAACCAGTCTAATAGCATATTAATCTAATAGCCTAAAATGTTTCCAAGCTCAATTTTCTTCAAATAGTTAACAAGTCTAATGTCAGAAGTCTACTATCTGTTGTTTGCATTGGTTAATTGAATGAACAGAACCTGTGCTTCTGTTTACAAATTTGTCTCGAAAAGGCAAAGCATTTCCATTCCGGGTTAATTTCGTGTTCATTGTCTCTTTTTGTAAGGTCAAGTGCTTGTTATATGATATATCTATCAAATGCTGAGTGCCATTGCACTAAAAAATTGAGCAGCTTATGTGTGTTTCTTTAAATTTCAGGATGATGTCTTCTTAATTTGCAGCAATGCAATGCAGTACAATGCACCTGATACAATCTACTTTAGACAGGTATGCAAACAGCCTTTCTAAAGAATAATGTGGTTACAATACCATCATTTGGCAATTGGCATTGAATGTTTCTTGCTGTACTTATCCATGCAGGCCTATTCCATACAAGAGCTGGCAAGAAAAAAGTTTCTGGAACTGAGAGATGAGGGCATACCTACAGAAAACCAAATAAAGAGTGAACATAAAGTTAGACCAAACTCTTGCAATAGAGAACCAGTTAAGAAGCCTGTTTTGAGAAATTCGGATGATGATCGAGGCGTTTTGTCCCACAAAGAGCAAGTTAGGAGACCTAATTCCAAAAATTCAGAAGATGATATATTCTCCAAAGATCAAGTTAAGAAACCCATTTCTGGGAATTCAGAGGATGGTTTAAGTTCCTCATTCCACAAAGAGCAAGTTAAGAAGCCCTTTTTCAGAAATTCAGAGGATGATTTAAGTTCCTCGTTCCACAGAGAGCAAGCTAAGAAACCTATTTCCAGAAATTCAGAGGATGATCTAAGCTCCTCATTCCACAAAGAGCAAGTCAGGAAAGCCATTTCGAAAAATTCAGAAGATCTAAGTGCATCATTCCACAAAGAGAAAGCCAGGAAAGCCCTTTTGAGAAATTCAGGAAATGATCGAGCCTTCTCTTTCCGCAAACAAGTCAAGAAACCCACTTCCCGGGGTTCGAAAGATGACTTGTCATCCCAGAAAAAACACATTAGGAATCCAGTTTACAGAAATGGAGAGGGTCGAGAATTCTCATCCCACAAAGAGCCAGTTGATAATCCCATTCGTACAAATGGAGAAGATGCAGGTTCCTTATCCCCAAAAAAGCTGGTTGAGAAGCCCATTTGCAGAAATAGAGATGACCTGGGCCACTCCTGCCAAAATGAATCGGCTAAGCAGCCTATTTGCAGAGATGGGCAAGATGATCTAGGTTACTCCTGCAACGAAGAGACTGTTAAGAAGCCAATTTGTATGAGTAATCAAGATACCCTGGGTTCAGATGTCTCTGCTGCAACCATTGCTTCTGCAAGCAATGGCTCTAATGGCTTAAGAGATTCAGATGTCTCAGCTGCTACTATTGCTTCTGTAGGCGATGGCACTAATGGCTTAAGCATGTCACAGGCTAATGCTGCTGAGCCCCCAGGTTGTACTGTAGCCAATGGGTTTGTAGACAAAGATATCAGTTCTCCACTGGATGAGATCAGATCTGAGAAGACCGATGATATTTCAGGTATCATATATATTTTAGCCTTGTTCAATCTGCTCTCCTGAAAGTGATCCATTAATTAAAGACCTAACTGCCATACTATGCATTAATTGGTGGTCATGCCTCGCAATTTTTAATTAGAACTTTATGGAATAAGTCACTAGAATGAATCGATTAACAACATGATGATTTGGATAAACAAAAAATGCCCATCAAATGGAAACTAGTCATTCTGGAAGGTTATGGTCATTTTTGTATATGCCTACATCTGATGTTCATTTCTTCAATGCTGTATGTGGGGGTTCCTGTGAACTATTCAGGTGGTTGTTAGAATGGATAGTTTGGTATTGAAAATGCTTAATGATTACCAAGATAACTGATTAAGCTTTATCGACTTGAATATTCTGCAGTTTCATATGGAGGAATGCTATAGCTAAACAATTTTTTTCAGCTCTTAAATACTTCATTTGATTACTGCTGTATAACTAAATGATAATATTAGCCCAACTTAGTCCAACTTTAATGACATTCTTTTTCTTTCCTCACTTTTCAGCCAAGGATTATTCAACGAAGCCTAGCTACAAGTCAATTGTGGTAGATGAGACTAGACGGAAAACTTACGATACATCTGAAGAACAGCAATCATCGAAATCTGACCCAATTTTTGATGTCTTCTCTATGGAGCGAAAAGAGCTCATTAGTGTATGTTAATGCATCTGACTACATTCAAGCCTAACCCATCTATACTTCTTGGAGTAATTCGTTTTGCTGGTTAGCTCATATGTTTAAATGTACCCTGACAGGTTGGACTTCATGCTGAGCACTCATATGCAAGAAGTCTGGCTTGTTTTGCTGGTTCACTTGGTGCTCAAGGCTGGAGAATTGCTTCTGATCGCATTCAGCAGGCATTACCTGCTAAAGTAAAGTTTGGACGTGGTTGGGTTGGAGAATATGAGCCACTATTACCGCATATTCTTGTCGTGAAAGATCGATCAAGAAGTCTGATTGGCTCTGAGCTGGATGTACGAAGGAATGCCTCTCTGCCTAGAGATAATGAAAAGCTCAGACCAACAGAAACTATTAATCCCAAGGATATGCGTTTGGGTCTACTTAATAGGACAAACACTGGCAATGATGTAGTTGGAGTGTCTGGTCCACTTGAGAGTCCAGAAATTAAACCAAGATTATTTGGTGTTACTGCTGAGCCCCAACACAGGAAGACTGATGCATTATCACTACACAAGAGTAATAGAGTGGCTGGAAGTGTTGCAAAGACCAAAAGAACAACCAATGAACAGATGAGAAAAGGCAGCTCATCCTCCAGTGCCCGTCTTCTTGAAATGCAGCCACAGAGGTCTGAATGTTCAAAAGGATCTGCTAGTGTGCTCGATATGCCTGCCTTGACCAAAATGGCTGGCCAGCCTAGACCTTTTTTCCAACCAACAGCAGCAGTCAGAACTCAACAAATGAGAAAAAGTGACTCATCTAAAAGCACCCCCCTACTTGAAATGGCACCTCAGAGGCTTGAGGGTGCAAAAGGTGCTTCTGGTGTGCATGATATGTCTTCCCCGAACAATACTAACGGGCAGCCTAAAGCCTTCTTCCAGTCACAAGAAGCAGCTGTACCACAGCCCAGAAATGAAGCTACATGGGTGTACCATGGACGACCTGGTGATGGAAAGTTTGGAACTTCCGACAAAACCAGACCAGTGAGCAGCATTGGATTCATCACTAAAAATCAACCAGTAAATGCTGCAAGCGGACAAAAGAACATCAATGACCATGCAAAATTAATGGGACCAACTGCAATACATTGCCAAGTAGATGTACCAAACAGAGGGCTTGATGTTCCCCAGAACATTTTTTCTGCTTTTCCAGCAGCTGTTAGGGAGAATCAGAGCATTCCATCTGCTCCTGTGGCTCAATCTTGGATCTCATTTGGTGCTTCAGAGAGCAAGCCAACCATTGTCAGTCCGACTTTTCATGACAATAATTCTGGTTGGAAGATGCCATTTGCAAATGTCCGTCCTTCTGATGAACCAAAAATAAGTGCTGTTCCTCAGTTCTTTAGACAACCTGTTCAGGTTATTAGAGAAAATCCAGTTGAAAACAAGGGTTTGGTAATATTCCCCCAGTTGGTCCAGACAGATTTCTCGAGATCACAGGGTCAAACACAATGGCAAGGGTTGGTTCCCCACATGCAACAGAAGCCAAACAAGGATGTGCTCCGCCCAGACTTGAACATCGGGTTCCCCTCTCCAGGTTCACCACCAGCTCGACAGTCTTCCGGCATCAATTTGGAAGCACAGCAGCCAGACCTTGCTTTGCAGTTATAAGCTGGGATGGATAATGAATACGTGACTTCCAGATTGGATGTCAGACTCAGAAACATGTAAGGACATGTGGAATCCGGGCTCAAAATAGGGCACAAGCAGAACTGGGACGTCCATTGCATGGATTGGCGACAATGTTGGGGCTGGTAATCCACAGGTCACATCGTATCATTGTTTGTGACCGATCCACCTTGTGCAAAGATATCAGAATATGGATGGATGAACACTGCTTGGAATCGAATCATATCTATTGGGCCATTTTGTTTAGTACCGGAGTTCAGAATCCAGCATTCGGATAAATGCTGTGGTGGCATACTTGTTGGTACTATGCCCATGACCCAAATACTTAGCCCTCTTCGGACCACACTTTAGCTTTCCTCAGTGGAAATTTTGGCACCAGAATTTAGGATATATCTTTCAGTAGTGTAGACAACGTGGTCACTCCTATGTAATGCCCAATGTCACATTGTATGTTTGTTGTAAATGGTTCATCATTGAATAGATTGTTAGACTAGAGCACGAGCCTTTACTTCTTTTTTTTTTCCCTGAATGAAATTTCTTCTCTTTCATGTTCTGTGTGCCAGGAATTGAGTTCCATGATCCATTCAGTTCAAATGGCATACTGAATGGAAAATGTTAATAATTGCCCCCTTGGTAACGATTCACTGTGCTCACAAATTCTAGCTTTTGGTGCGAGCATAGTATTACTAGGTTGAGTCGTGCGCGATGTCGTGTCACGAGGAAAAAATCTAGCAATAGTTTTTTGCAAATCAAATTTGTGGAACCACGGGTCTTTTTTTTAAAATAACCGAGGCGGAAAGATCTATTTACGATTTTAATTTTTTTAAATCTTCCAAGTAGAAAGAACTAGTGTTTTTTTTTGCAAAATAACCAGTGGAAAGATCCACTCGTGATTCCAATTCGGCTATATACCTTTGACGAATCTGTATTTTTTTAGAAAACCGCGCCCTCAAAAGAATTTGTGTTTTTTTATAAAAAACACGTGGAGGGACCTAAACGTAATTTTGATTTTTTTTCAGGTCTATTTTACTAAAAAACCGTCGCAAGGACCTAAATTTGATTTCCAATTTGGGTATAAACCATCGACGAATCTGTGTTTTTTTAGAAAAGCGCGTGGTGGGACCTAAACATAACTCCGAAATTTTTCGAGTCTATTTTACTTAAAAACAGCCGCAAGGACCTAAATGCAATTTCTAATTTGGCTATAAACCCTCGACGAATCTGTGTTTTTTTAAAAAAGCGCGCAGTGGGACCTAAACGTAATTTCAAAATTTTTCGGGTCTATTTTACTAAAAAACCGCCGCAAGGACCTAAACACGATTTCCAATTTGGCTATAAACCCTCGACGAATCTGTGTTTTTTTTAGAAAACCACGCAGAGGGGTCTAAACGCAATTTTGATATTTTTCGGGTCTATTTTACCAAAAAACCGCCGAAAGAACCTAAACGCCATTTTAAATTTTTCCGAAAGGACCTAAACGCGATTTCTAATATTTCTGGGGGCCTCATGGGGCGACACGTGGCCCCCTTGGGGAGCCAAGAATCTTTGCGGCTTTTATATATAACACTAGATAGGATTTCGCGCTACGTCGCTCGGTGTAAAATTTGGTTCGTTGGTTCTTCTTGAAAAAAGAATGTTGGAGGACCCGTTCGTGAATATACAAAACTATAGGGTCTTTTCTGCAAAATTACCGATAGAAGGGCTTGGATGTAATTTTTTGTTTTGCAAAATTACACGTGGAGGTCCCGCTCGCGAATACCCTGGACTACGGAGTCTTTTTTGGCAAAATAACAGGTCAAAAAAAGAAAGTTGGAGGATCCATTCGCGAATATACGAAACCACAAGGACTTTTCTGCAAAATTACCATAGAAGGACTTGGATGTAATTTTTTGTTTTGCAAAATTACCCATGGAGGACCCGTTCACGAATACCCAGAACTGCGGAGTCTTTTTCGCAAAATAACCGGTTGGAGGACCTAAACGTAATTAAAAAATTTACGGATAGCCTTTTCGCAAAAAATGGCAACACGTGGCTACCCTGGTTGAGCCCCAATTCTTCCGGTTTTTATAGATAAGTTATATACTAACAAGCGGGGTAAGCTTATATTGTATTTCACTATTTAGGCCCTGTTTGAAACGGGGGAAGGTTTGGTACGGATCTTCGAGGAATTGTGTAATGTTTGTGAATTGTGATCTTTATGTAATGCACTCTGCAAGTTGGAAGGACCTCAGTGTTGTGCCGTGGTAGGAATATGTGCATCGACATAAGATGCACTAAGTAATGTTTTGCAGTGACAATAATCTGTACATTTCCGAATGATGCACCGTTACCTGTATAAGTTTTCTTTTCTTCTTTGTAACTTAGTTTGTAATTCACCCGCTTAATGCAATGAATCAATGGCTGTTCTCCTGCCGTTCTTAACAATATGATGCGAACTATATGCACAATCTGACAACTGGAATAACTTTGTTTCCTGTAAAAAGCCTTGAGCTTTGCTGGACCAAATGCTAAACCTCCTGTTATCCTCTGAACAATAGACATGGTATTATTAGAGGGCAATTAGCCCATGGTACTGTCGGAGTGACATTGCAGCTCCCGCTCCTCCGGCTGCCTCCCCTCCCTCCTCCCTCTCCCTTCTCCTACCTCTTCCTCACCTCCACTGTCTTCCTCCTCCGTCGCTACCGCTGTTGCACTAATCGTAGCTTGCATACCTCCTCCGATGGATGGTGTCGAACTCACCGCCTCCCCTTCCCTATTGAACCCAATGTTTAGTGTGTTGATCTACCTAAACACTCATGCCGTGCCTCCACCCTAGAATACCGCCTACAATCGGATTTTTTGGGGGGTCCCAAAACTCAGTGTGTTGCCGCCATGCCGCGTTTGGGGGTGTGTGAACTCATTGGCATAGGCGCCTCCCCCAAGTGTGAGTGAGAGAGATTGAAGGGAATGGAATATCGTTACCTAGTTTTTCTAATATTATTGAGTCCTGCTAGACAACTCCATCCCGTTGCAACAGGATAGTTCCACTGGCGCTAGCGCTATCGCTTCCCCTCACCTCTCTCACCATTTCCCTCTACTCTCTCTCTTCTCTGCGTCAGCCATGATAAAACTTTAAGGCTAAACTAACTCATGAACATCATTAACTAGCTTAAAGCAAGATCACAAAATAATAATAATTCAGAACTTAAATCATTAGACGAATGAATTGACCCGATGAAGAAGCGACATCCATTAAGGATTTGGTCGGTGATTGCAGAATCATCGGTGTAGGTCGGTGAAGAAGAGAACACCGTGATCTTCACAGTGATGGTAGGGCCTTGACAACCTGGTGCTAGCTTAGTAGATCGGGTAATGTCGGGATTTGGACAAACTCGAGAGTAGAACGTGACCTCATGAGCGCGGGCCTCTCCCGTTATATTCTAGCGTCGGCTGACGAAACCGCAACCAAATTCTGTTGGGTGCTCCCGATCAGAACGCGTGGTTAGTTGAGGTGGATCTAGCCCTAACAAATCTCCGGCTCTTTAGTTCATGCCAGAGATCACAACTAACATTCTCCCACTTGATCGAAAGGTTAATGTCATAAATCTACACTCAACAGAACAACAAACCAAGGTAAAGTATTACAACAGTTAATATAGGCATCGCTGAAACCCCAGTATCTATAGTGCACCATTCTATCTCGATAGGATAATCACTTATTCTTAACAGAAGTTGGTTTTATTCTTATGGTCTTAATTTCCAGAATCAGAGGCTTTCTAATAAACCTATGCCGATAACATGCTCTCAAAAGAGAATGGGTGGCAAGCCTTTAGTAAGTGGATATGCAAGCACATACTTAGTACTTATATGCTTGACATCAATTATTTGATCCTGAATTCTATCTTTTATAACATGACACTTAATGTCAATTTGTTTGGTAGCATCACTTGACTTGTTGTTACTCGAATAAAAAACTACGGTCAAATTATCGCAATATATATGTAGCGGTTTAGATATGTTGTCTACTACTCTTAATCACGGGATAAAATTTTTAAGCTATACAGCCTGCTCGGTAGTCTCATAACATACTACAAACTTAGCCTGCATTGTTGATGATGCAGTAAGGGATTATTTAGAGCTTTTCTATGAAATGGCTACTCCCACAAGTGTGAAGACCTAATGTGGATTTCTTAGTATTAACACAACCTACAAAGTCAGCGTCCAAATAGCCCACAACCTCAAGGGTATCAGACTTCTTATATATGAGCATGAAATGCTTAGTGCTCTACATATAACGCAAGCTTTTTTAACGGCTTTCCAGTGGTCCAACTCTGGATTTGATTGCTATCTACCAAGCATCCCGGTTATGAATGCTAAATCAGGGCGAGTACAAACTTGAGCATACGTACATAATGCTTTCGACAGCTGAAGTGTAAGAAATCCCCTTCATATGATCAGCTTCTAATTAATTTCTTGGACATTGGAATGTTCTAAACTTATCGCCCTTAACAATAGAAGCAGACGTGGTGTTGTGCCCCGAATTTGCAAATCCGGACACACTGTGTAATCTGCACTAGTCCAGGATCGCGCTAGTGCACATAGACTTTACAGGGTTAAAGTACCACATCATACACAGCGGAATAATATTTAAGTACATCAAACATGTATATAATTGAGTTGTTCGACCTTATGGTCACCTTACAGCAGTTTGCCACGCAGGGCTTACATTATTCAGAGTAAACAGTAAATAACAGAGGAAAGTAAACTTCGTAGTGATCCCTCCATCGCCACAGACGCCCTGACAGAGTGTAGGATCAAGGATACCGACTAGAGGGGGGGTGAATAGGAGGTTTTTAAATTTTAATCACTAAAATCAAGACTAGTGATTTCTAAGCACAAGTGACAATTTTAGCAATTTTAATATCTAGCAATTCTAGTGATCACTAAATAGTTCCTCTACTCAAATATATCAAAGGCTTAAACAAGTAGCACCAAGATGATCAAATTGCTAGAATTAATTCAAGAGTAATAACAATGCAAACCACAAATGAAGAACACTTGGATTTTTATCCCGTGGTCTCGGAGACTTGCCGGTCTCCCCTACTCCACGTTGAGGTGACTTGAACTCCTTCAAGCCGGCTCCACTTGCTTGAGCCTTCCCCGATCACTAGTGATAGCTCTTCCCCGCTCCGGGTAGGCGAGCTTCGTGCCTTCACAACCGCCCGGGTCTTCACACAATCTTCTTTATGAAGATCACCGGAGCCTCACGCCTCCAAGCCGTCTAGGAGGCGGCAACCTCCAAGAGTAATAAGTATTGACGCTTGCTTGAAGTCAATTTGAGTGTCTAAGGCTCAATCACTTAATGCTTCACTCAAACTTTTCCCTCAACTCTTCCAAGGAATGAATTTCAAGTACAAGAGTGTGGGAGATCAACTAGAGCTCAAGAGTATTGAATGTGGTCCAAAACTTGCTGTAGATGACAGGTGGAATGGTATTTATACCCCTCACCAACCAAATGTAGCCGTTGCTTAAAAGTGACTCAAAATCGTGCAGAGAGTGCGGTCTTACCGCACCCATGGCTGGTCATACCGCACCTCTGTGACCAACGGTCACTGGCGGGCAATAAATGCATTGGTCAGTGTCCAACGGTCACAAGGCCGGTCATACCGCAGGAGGGGTGCGGTCATACCGCACGCTTAAAAACTGAAAAACCCCTCTTCTAGAAAAAACAAGCCGCACGTGGGCGCGGTCATACCGCATGGCCGGTCATACCGCATGGACCATGCGGTCATACCGCACATAAGAAAAATAGCAGCTCATTTTAAACTCTTTTGGTTTGTTTTTCGATCATTGACCCTAGAGCTATTTAATAAACTGTGATTTGAGCCTTGACACTATATTTCGACGCCAAACTAGCGACAATGACCCCTCTTAATAGTACGACACTTAATCTAATAATCCGATCTTTTCTCTTCAATCGCCGAGATCGGTAAAAGCTATAAAATGGTCCTTATGCTTTATACCTGGGTCATTTAGCCTTGCTTCACTTGATCTTCTACTTTTTGCGTCGATATTCTCTTGTCCCTTTTGCTTTGAGCCAACCTGTACTAAACCATACTCAATAAAATAACATTAGTACTTCACAACATCATTGTTATCAATTACCAAAACTTAACCGGAAACTTTTGGGGGCCTAAATGCTTTCACAGAGGCTTGCTCCCTAGTTATCTGGCACCTCAACGAACTCCTCCTCATATGCTGGCGTAGTCTCTTCTTTTGGTAAATTTTGTCCGCAAGGGTGAGTACTCACCGTACTGAACAAGTCATGCACAGAATGCAGTGCTATTACTACATGCATGGCTTGTTACAAAGGAATGGTTCAATTGGCTGTTTTGCATTTGCTTCAATATTTTGAACTATTACTTACTTAGGTTGAAAGCATCAAAATCATATAACCATTATATTTCTCAAGTTGTTTTCCACATTATTTTGGACACATAGTCCCTAATCAATTTTCTTCATCAACTTTGGTACTCAGCCTCCCACCCCATTTTATTTTCAAACACTACCCCTTGACTGTAATTCCCGAGCATTATCCAGTACCGTGGACTCGGCTATTCGAATAGTTTTGACACTCTGCAGAGGTTGTACACTTTACCCACATACAGTCGCACACCACCAAGGCGATTAACCGTAACAAAGCTTTTCAGAGACTTATATCTTAGCCCAAGAACCTCTCCGTGTTGCCTTCACTATCACTTCCCTCACTCAGAGTCGAAGTATAGGACCGACAAACACCGTTGGATAGGGTACCAAGCAAGCATGTGCATCGCGCTCCCCGTCTGATTACCCCGTGTAACTGCCACCCCGAGGTATCAAAGGTAAGACATCAGAATCCTACTAAATTAGGTCTCCCCATTCAGACATGTGGTTGTACGAGAGACTCAGATCAAAGGCTTGCAAGGTAAGAACCTTAGCTGGCCAAGGCAAGACATCCTTCTCTCAATTTGGCACACAACCCTCACATCACTCAAACCCACCAAATGCCACGCAGGCCCACCTAGCACGAAGCCTCGGTCCACTTGCCCCAGTCTAAATCAATTCCATCCCCAAGTCATTTAACGGTGCAACACATGCCCGTAATCATCCTTCATGTAGAACTGCACAGGTCTCTACACTCCATCATTACAAACAACATTCCACCTTTTATCAAAAAGCATTCTCTATTCCTTTAGTCAATGTTGTTTTTTTTGTATTCAAAAAGATTATTCACGTTGTTTGCATAGCTAAGCAACTATTCACGATCTAGCATCCCGTGTTGGCACATTATTATCAACCAACTAACATTACCAAACTTAGGGCATCAAATGGAATCATGGCATACAAATACTAGTGACAAGGTGGCAATAACAAATAGGTTTATTAACTAATTCACCCAAGATATTTAAATCCATTTTTAGTTGAATTAGCATGCATAGTTTGGAAACAAAATACATTTCAAAACTTAGGAGCAACATGGTCAAAGCATAACTTGTCTTCAAAAAGCTGTTGGTCCTGTTCTGGAGTCGAGTCTTGTGCTGGAAATTCACCCTCGTAACTCTCCGGCAGATCAACGTCTACTCAACACAATTGTACACACAATAAATATATTTTACACAGAGAAAATTCAACTCTAAAAATTCCACAAAATTCACCAATAAATAGATCTTAATTTTACAATTTTTTAGAAATTGGAATCACTCAAATCGGAGTTAAAACGCAAAAGTTATAGTCATTTGAAATCTGAAAATAAATCAAAAAGAATAAACCGAATTTCTTTATTTATTTTTATACGAAAAATTCTGGAATTATAACGTCAGCATGGCTAATAATGACGTCAGCACCGAAAACATTTTTGGCCAAAATAAATATATATTTTTTATTTCAAAATGGTTTATGACGTCAGCATGATGTCACTATCGACGTCAAGACTCATTGTGCCATGATCGACAAGTGGGCCCCTGATCGATGACGCTACCGCCGACGTCAAGATGACACGTGGCACGATCTGGTCGCTACATGTGTCAATGAATTATCAATCCGCGGCTTGATCTAATATCAACCGTCCGATTAAAAATGGACGGCCACGATTCATGCGACGATTCGACTCGGATTTACTTCGGAGTTGACACGTGGCAAGATCTGACCGAGACACGCGTCAGCGCATTATCAACCGAGAGGTTGATCTAATCTTGACCGTCCGATTCAAAACGTACGGGCGAGATCAAAACGACGCTTCGGTTCAATCCTAACACGTGGCCTCACCGTGACCATCAGATCACGATCGGACGGCTGGTATTCATCCGGGTGACGTCGATAGCCACCGACGGTTCTGGCGCCTCGGTTCCCGCACGACACGCGTCAACACGGGATTAGCCCGGTGCACGGCGTGATCTCTACCGATCATTCAAATTTCAACAGGCCAGATTAAATCCACTATGCGCGTTACGCTCGGCTACGTGGCTTTCTAGATGCGCGACGCGTCGGCGAATCTAAACCGTTCGCATCTAAATCCTACGGCTAAGATTTGGCATAAAATGAGCACACGTGGGCAGTCCCGACCTGGGCACGTGGCGCTATCCTAACCGTTATTCCACAGATCTACGGCTACGATTACATCGACGCAAAAGACTACTCTAACAATCTGAACCGTCCATCTAATCCAACGGCTGTGATATGCTAATGAGGTTTACTACTACCAAGACTACGTGGCTCAATCTAAACCATTCACTAATGATCTAACGGCTAAGATTAGAAGATGGAACTCACTGTTGATGGAGAATATGTGGCGCGATCGTAGTCGTTCGGTGGCAATCGGACGGCTGACGAAGCTCCAAATCCCGGTGATGGCGCGGCGAGAAGAAGTAGCCGGAGTTGAGGAAGACGACGTCGTTGACGGCGCTCCGGTACTGCTCCGGCGACAAGAAGCGGCTCCTCCGACGCGGCTCAACACGAGGATCACTCCGGTGGTCACAACCACGGCGGAGACTTACCAGAGCGGGTGCGAACAGCGGCGGAGTGTCTCGAAACTACGACGAGTGCATGTGGGAGCTACGGTAGTCCTCGGAGGGCGTGAAAGGTCTCGAAGGGTGCGGAAGAGAGTGATTTATACGCCGCGCCGGAAGATGAAGCAAAAGGGATGCACGGCGGCGAGTAATGGCGAGCGTTTCCAACCGTAACGCATGGCGGCGGCGGCGTTACCCGAAGACGAAGACGAGACGACGTGGACGCATCTCGTGCGTACACGCGGCGAAGATCTGACGGCGCGGGGCGACGAATCGGCATGGGCGTCTCACAACCGTGCGATGCGAATCGGACGGCTAACGAGCGGCAACGCTAGGGTTTCCGGTTGAGTGGGCCGTATAGCGCGCACAGTAATGGGCTCGGCCCATTACTGTTCATCGGATTTTTATTGATTTGCGAATAAAAACAATTCCAAAAATTCATTTAAATTATTTGAGGCTTCTAAAATATCAGAAAAATTCTAGAAAATATTTTAGGACATTTTGAACTCAAATAAAATATTTCCATTTATATTTTATTAAAACTTTTTATTATTAAATTAATTTCGAAAGAAAGGTCTATTTCAAAAAATCCAATTAATTCCAAATAAATTCTGAAAATTCTCAAAAATTCAGAATAAATTATAAAATTCAAAATAGCCAAATTTTGGGATGTTACACGTGGCAGAGTAGTTATGCATCTGTCAATGTATGCCCTTTGGGATAGGCCTAATATTCCTTTAAATCTATCTCAGTGAATCTCAATACCCAAAACATAAGAGGCATCATCAAGATCCTTCATATCAAAATTAGCGGAAAGAAATCTCTTTGTCTCATACAGTATATCCTTATTGCTGCTAGTCAATAAGATATCATCCACATAAAGCACTAAGATAGTAAATTTTCTCCTCTTAGTTTTAATATATATGCAATTATCCACTTCATTTTTTTTGAAACCAAAATTTCTCAATGTCTCATCAAACTTAAGGTACTATTGTCTAAATGCTTCTTTTAGTCCATAGATGGATTTCTTAAGTCGACATCTCATATGTTCCTTGCCTTTCATGATAAAATCTTCCGGTTGAGCCATGTAAACATTCTCATGCAAGTCACCATTAAGAAATCTAGTTTTAAAATCCATCTGATGTAGCTCTAAATCATAATGAGTAACAAGCACCATGACAATTCATAGTGAATCTTTCTTTGAGACAAGAGAGAAAGTATCAACATAATCAATCCCTTAACCCTTTTGCTACAAGCTTTGCCTTGAACCTTTCGACATTTTCCTTAGAGTCATGCTTAATTTTGTAGAACCATCTACAGCCTACTGTTTTGACTCCATCATAAATCTCTACTAGATCTCATAGACTTTATTTCATCCTGCATGGTCTCAAGCCACTTGGGTGAATCCTTAGTCATCATAGCCTTCTTAAATGAGGTGGGATCATCTACCTTCTGTCGGGACCCGAATCTGCAAATCCGGACCCTCTGTGTATTCAGCACTAGTCCAGGATCATGCTAGTGCACACAGGCTAAACAGGGTTAAAATATCACAATCATACACAACGGAATAATAATAAAGTACTTCAAACATGTAGATAAACGAGTTGTACGACCTTATGATCACCTTACAATAGTTTGCCACGCAGGGCTTACATAAATCAGAGTATCAAGAAAATGACAGCAGAAACTTAAACTTTGTAGCGATCCATCTCTTTGCCATAGGCATCTGACGAGGCTTGCTCCCTAGTTTGCTGGCTCCTCAACAAAATCCTCTTCCCAAGCAGGTGTAGTCTCTTCTTCTGGTAAATTTTTGTCCGCAAGGGTGAGTACACACCGTACTCAACAAGTCATGCACAGAATGCAGTCCTATTACTACATGCATGGCTTGTTACAAAGGAATAGCTTAATTGGTTATTTTGCATTGCATCAATATTTAACATACTATTTATTTAGATAATAAGCAGCAAAACTATATTAATATAATAAGTTTCTCCAATTGTTTTCCACAAAATTTTGGACACACAGTCCTTAATCAATTTCACCATTATCCCTGGCACACAGCCTTTCATCCCATTTTTATTTTCAAAGATCTACCCCTTGACTGTAATCCCCGAGCTTTGTCCAATTCCGTGGACTCGGCTATTCGAATAGTTTTTACATACACTCTGCAGAGGTTGTACACTTTACCCACACGATACAGTCGCTCACCACACATGTGATTGATTGTAACAAAGTCTTTCAGAAACTAACATCTAAACCTATGAACCTCCCTAGTATAGCCTTTCTAACACTTCCCTCACACAGAGCCAAAGTTTAGAACAAGCGAATACTGTTGGATGGGTACCAAGCCGTAGCACAGATATGCTCCCCCACACAGTTACACCCTTGTGTAACTGCCGCCTCGAGGTATCAAAGGAAAGATATTAGAACCCTACTAAACTAGGTCTGTCCCATACTAGACATGTGGTTGTACGAGTAACTCAGTTCAAAGGCTTGCAAGGTAAAGTCCTTAACTGTCCAGGGCAAGACTTCCTTCCAAAAGTTGGCACACAGCCATTTTATTTCACTCAGTTCATCCCATTGCCACACAGGCCCACCTAGCATGAAGCCATCTTGCCACTTGCCCCAGTCTAAATCCTTTCCCACCCAAGTTGTTTTACAGTGCAACACATGCCAGCAATCAACCTTCATGTAGAACCACACAGGTCTCCACATTTCAACATCATTACCAACAATATTCCACCATTTACCAAAATCATTCACTATTCCTTTAGTCAATGTTGTTTTTGTATTTTAAAAGATTATTCACGATATATGCAAAGCTAAGCAACTATTCACGGTCTAGCCTCCCGTGTTGGCATATCATTACATCCAACTAATATTATCAACTTAGGGCAACAAATGAATCATGGCATACAAATGTTAGTGACAAGGTGGTAATAACAAATGGGTTGATTAACTAATTCTCCCAAATTAATTAAATCCATTTTTAATTAAATTAGCATGTATAGTTTGAATCAAAATACATTTTTAAAACTTAGGAGCAAAATGATCAACGCATAACCTGATCTGGAGCTTGGTCTTGTGCTGGAAATTCCCCTCGAAGTTTTCCGGCAATTCAACGTCTACTCGAATAAATAAACACACAATAAATATAATTTCCTGAGAGCAAGATCAACTTTAAAAATAAAATAAAATTCATTAATAAATAGTTCACATTTTTACAAATTTTTAGGAACTAGAATCACCCAAATCGGAGTTAAAACACAAAAGTTATAGCGATTACAAGTTTGGAAATTCAAATAAAAGAAATAACCGAATTAATGGATTTATTTTCCTACTGAAAAATCCGGATAAATTCTTCGGCCGACACGTGGCAGCACCAGAGCTAGCCACGTCGCCTTGGGTCTACAGACCGGGTTCACGGTTCGGCTAGGGTTCACCGTGGACTCAGTCCACCGAACAGTGTTACTGACACATGGGCCCCCCGGGTGACGTCAGCCCTTACGGCTCTTACACTGACAGGCGGGACCCACTCGTGACGTCACGGTGATGTCACCCGAACACAACACAGCGACGACGCCCGCTCTCTGGCTGACACTTGGTACTCGGACATTGGTCCATGCGGTGCAAAGTTCACGCCGCTGATTCGAATCAACCACGGCCCATTACACCAACCGACCCACTCGCGCCACGCGGCACCATCCAAGCCGACCGTTGGATCCAACGGTCCAGATGTGATGCCGCTTCGGAACCCGAGTGGCTACATGGCACGCTTCTACTGGCTAACAGTGCGGCGGAATCTCGCCCGCACGTTCAAAACCTGATGGCTCGGATTGAACGCAGCGACTCTTTGGTTTATGCGCGGACACGCGGCATGGATCCGACCATCGAAACAAGATCTAATGGCCAGACTTAGCTTAATCTACGGCCTAAATCGAGCCCTTGGATTTAGATCCAACGGACATTATCAAACGTATCTTTAAACGGCTACGTGGACTCACTGGAGTGGCTGGATGGAGATCCAACGGTGACGGAGAGTTGCAGGTTTCGAAGATGAGGCGGCAGCGCTTGCTACCAGAGTTGGGGAAGATGAAGTAGCCGACGGCGTTTCCGAGTGTCTCCGGTGGGATGAAGTGTTCCACACAACGCGGCTTGACACGGTGGACTCGGGGTGGGTCTCAGGTGCGGCGGTGAGTGACGGACGGCGGTGGAAAAATGGCGAAAACCGAAGCAAAGGAAAGTCCTACTCCGGTGAGAGTTTCTACGGGCTAGGGAGTGCCTCGGCGCACGCAAGAGGGTGCAATGGGTGCGGAATGGAGAGCTCTTTCCGCGGGGGTATTTCACGTGTACGGAGATGCTTCGATATGCGTGCTGCCAAATCCATGGCTGCCAACCACCTCGTAATGGCGACGGCGGCGCCGACTGTTCACCTCCTGATCGACGTGGCACAATCCGGGCCGTCCAACCCGATGCGAACCGACGTCCCTCGCCTGATTACGACGCGGCTCAATCACAGCCGCCCGATGGTGATCCAACGGCTCCGGGCGGGCGACGCTAGGGCTACTCCCCTCTGGGCCGAACGGCGGGCACAGTGTTGGGCTTGGCCCAACATTGTTAGGTCGAATTTTTAGATTTTTCGAATAAAAACAATTTACAAATTTAAATTAATTATTTAGAGCTCTAAAAATACCCAAAAAATTCTAGAAAAATTCTAAAAAATATTTCATGGCATTTATAACTTAAATAAAATATTTTTATTTATTTTTGGTAAATACTTTTCTATTATTTAATTATTTAAAGAGAAGGGTTAATTTAAATTAAATTCAAATAAATCCAAATAAATCCCAAAAATTCACAAAAATTCAAATAACTCCAAAAATTCAAATTAAGCAAATTTTGGGCCGTTACACCTTCTCTATGTTATTTACATCTTCATTTATGTATACGACATAGTCATTCAGAATGGCAGATCTTCTGTCCGGTGTGGTCTCCTTAGTGGTTCATTGGTTATCACAGGAAGCTATGGAGGCTCGTCATTAGATGTTGTACTGTTAATCCCAGAATCCTCAGGTGAGGGCACAACTCCAGAATTTTCAGTTGGAGGTGTAACTGTATGAGATATAGAAAGGATGGTCTCTTGAATTATCAGTAATGGTACATAAGTCTGAATCTCCTTAAGATCTATTTTTCTAACTTCTGAGCTCCCACTGATTTCATCATTCTCTAATAATACAGTATGTCGAGTTCTACAAACTTAGTGATATGATCTGGACAATAAAATCAGTACCCATTAGATCTTTCAGGATATCCAATGAAATGGAAATTTACTGTCTTAGGATCTAATTTTCCAATATGTAGATTAAAGACTTTAGCTTCAGCAGGACAACCCCACACACGTAAGTATCTTAAGCTCGGTTTTCTCCTAGTCCATAATTTATAAGGTATCTTAAACACTAATTTGCTGGAGACCTGATTAAGTATATGTGCGACTGTCTTTAATGCTTCAATTCACAAACCAATTGGTAAACTAGAGTAACTCATCATGCTGTGCACCATATCCATAAGGGTGCGATTACATCTTTTAGCTACTCCATTTTGCTGACATTCACCAGGTGTTGAATATTGGGCTATTATACCATTTTCTGAAAGAAACTTAGCAAATGGACCGGGAATTTGTCCATAAGAAGCGTGTCTCCCATAATATTCTCCTCCACAATCTAATTTTACTACCTTAATCTTTAAATTATGCTAATTTTCTACATCAGTCTTAAATATTTTAAACTTATTAAGTGAATCAGATCAATCACGAATGGTAAAAATATAACCATAACAAGAGAAATCATCAGTGAATGTGATAAAGGAGTCATACCCATGCATTGAAGTTACAGAAAATGATCCACATATATAGTGTGGATTAATTCTAAGGTTCTTGTGCTTCGTGTGGCTCATTTCTTAATTTGTTTTACATATTTTCCCTTAATACAATCAATGCAATGATTTGAGTTAGAGAAGTCTAATAGATGGAGTATCTCTTCCTTAATGAGACGTTCCATTCTCCCCTTCGAAATGTGATCTAAACGATAATGCCACAGTTTTGATGAAGTCTCATCACTTAAACTTCTCTTTTGCTTATTAGTGGCATTGCACATATTTATTGACACAAGAAATTTAGAGAGAGAAAGTATATAGAGTTTGTCTCATTGAGTCGCGAGACCAACATTATTAGAATTAAAACTCACAATGCATTTATTGCTCCCAAAGATACAGATGAATCCATCATCATCTAATAGAGAAACTGAAATAAGGTTACTTTTCATGGTAGAAACATAAACAAAATTATACAAATAAAAGAGTGAAGCCACTATCTCATACTAATGGTAGTATGCTAACGGCTTCAACTTCAGCCTCCCTTCCAATAGCAACTCTAAGACTTTACTTCCCTTTTCTTAGTGTCCTCACGATAAGGAATCCTTACAATGAATTAGAAACGTGCACGGTTGCACTAGAATCAATCCACCAGGTATTAGGGGAAAAATCAATATAAAGGGTTTTATCAACAATAGAAATTATGTCAGTACCTGTCGACGTTTGTTGTCGGCAATAATAAAAACGGGGCTAGGTGTTGGATCCAAACTCAATGGTAGCACAAGACGCAGGAATTATACAGGTTCGGACTCTCGCGGAGGAGATAATACCCTAGTCTTGTGCTCTGGGATTATATGTGTCTAGCTTATTGCTGATGATCTGATGATGATATTTCTCCGCCCCCCTTTATATAGTAGAGGGGTGCGGTTACAAATGAGAGTCCTGATCGGTTACAAGGTGGAGATTATATCTATATCCTTATCCGCTAAACATGGTAACGACAAGGATTACAATCGTATCCTACCTAATTAAGGTCGGTTGCTATCTTTAGGGTTTCCGTGTTGCGCACGTTGGAAGCAGCCCAAGTGGTATCCGTCTTTATGCAGTCGGCTCAGCCCATTCCCTTCTGAGCGAGCCTCACGGGCCTACCCTGCGGATACCTAGGGTCTATGTACTCCACAGTACCCTTCTTAGCAAGCCACTTCATGGAGCCTACACAATACTTTTGAATGTGCCCACTGTTTTTGCAGAAGCGACAGATGGGCCCATCAGAAGAAGCAGAGTTAGGTGCAGCAAAGGCCTTCTCCTTTGGCTTTGATTTACTTGATTCATCCTTGTGAGAGAAATGCAGCTTCTTCTTAGGCTTAGAATCCCATTGTAATTTTCTTTTGCCATGACCAGCATGGTAAACATGGTTCTTCCTCTCGGCCTTTATTCTCGCCTCCTCCTGGATACACATGGTGATCAACTCGCTCATGGTCTATTACTCTTTCTGAGTGTTATAGTTAATCTTAAATGCATTATACTCAGAAGGAAGGGAGGTCATAATAAAATGGACCAAGAAGCCATCAAAATAGCCATATCTATACCCTTAAGCTTAGCAGCCATATCTGTCATCATCATGATATGTTCACGAACATTGCTAGAGCCATCATACTTAGTTGTGAGCATTTTTATAATTAAAAAACTGGCATATACTTTTGAGGAGCCCTTAAATTGCTCCTCGACTGAGGCCAAGTACTGCTTAGTATTATCAGATTTAGGGATTGCTCCTCTTATCCCAATAGATATTGTGCTCTTCATGATTATTAAGGACATACGGTTGGACCGCGACCGCTCCCACTTCTCCATTGTTAAGTCATATACTTTTTTTTTCTTAGTAAAACTCTCATTATTAGTGGAAGAAGATATGGGAGCGTCCTCACATAAGGCATAGTATAAATCCATGACTCCAAGGACAATCAAAATTCTCTCCTTCCAAGAGGGAAAATTTGTCCCAAGCAGCTGCTCAATGCTGTTCAAGTAAGCAGCATCATTAATATTGTTCATAGCTGAATCAAAACAAAATATAATCAGTAAATATTAGATGAATATAAATGTCTTGTATAAAAATTAACCCTACATTGGTCAGATTAATAACATGCTAATAAAAAGAAAAATTATTCTAACTCACATCACTGTTGGGCAGAAATGAAAAAGAACTAAATTATCTTATGGGTAACACATGATCATAAACAACGTTGGTTAGTATATGATCGTGGTCATGATATAATCCCAATTTTAACATTAAATAATCTCTAACCAAAACTTCCTGTTGGTTCCATTTTAATTAGAGATAATACTCAGAAATAAACATCATGTGAAATTAATTATCACATTAATTAATTTGCCTAAAAAATTAATCATAAAATTAATTTGAATATAAATGCCTAGAAAATAATAAATAAACAATACTTATTGCTATATTTAAAAGACTGAATGAATATATAAAAGAAAAGAGCTAAAATAACTATTTACCTCTGGCCCAAAACAAACATGCGGCCCACCTAACGTGCAGCGCGGCTCGACAGATGCGTAGCATGGCCTGGCCAATGCACATCCAGCGTGGGCATGATACATAGCCCAGCTGCACCTGTGCTCAGAGGCAAAGCGCCACCCACACGATCCGATCAGATGGACCAGATGAGCGCGAGATAGAACAAAAATGCCGTGTGAGGAAAACCCTAGCCATTCGACTTCACCTCCCTGAAAAAATCACGCAATGGCGATGGATCGAGTGAGCGAAGAGGGGACACACCGGTGACGGCGTGTGCGATGAGCTAATGCCACGCGGCTCTAGCGAGGGGGTGAAGCGGCGGCAACGATGTGTGATCATGGTGAATCTGATGTAGCGCATGGCGAGCGGGTGAAGTGAGAACTCCGGTGAGGCCGCTACGACCACACGCAAGTAGACACACAGATTGGTGGCAAAGGCGAGCACCGGGCGAGGTAAGCCCCGAAAACCCCATCTAAGAACTTTAGGTTTTTCTTGACTGGTTTTGGAATTTGGGGAAAAAGGGGATTAGGTTTCTTGATTTAGAATTTGGGTTCGGGATTGGGAGCCAGGGTTTTGGATCCCCTTCCTTCTAAGTGTTAAGCAAAGACAAAACCAGGCCTAAACTGGGCTTAATAGGATCAAGCTTTAGGCTAGGATGCTCTGATGCCAAATGATAAAACTTTAAGGCTAAACCAACACATGAACATCATTAACTAGCCTAAAGCAAGATCACAAAATAATAATAATTCAGAACTTAAATCATTAGACGAATGAACTGACTGGGTAAAGAAGCGGCAACCATTAAAAATTTGGTCGGTGATTGCGAAATCGACAGTGTAGGTCGGTGAAGAAGAGAACACCGTGATCTTCACGGTGATGGTAGGGCCTTTGGCAACTTGGTGCTAGCTTAGTAGATTAGGTAATGTCGGGATTGAGCCAAACTCGAGAGTAGAGCATGACCTCACGAGCACCAGCCTCTCCCATTATATTCTAGTGCCGACTGACGGGACCACAGCCAAATTCTTTTGGTTGCTTCTGATCAGAATGCGCGGTTTGTTGAGGTGGATCTAGCCCTAACAAATCTCTGGTTCTTTAGCTCATGCTAGAGATCACAACTAACAAGCCACCCTTCTCACCTTCTTCTCTGGAGTCAGCCATAGTTCTGCACTCTTCGTCTACCTCCCCTCGCCTCTCTTCTCCTACCATTGGCCAGTGGTGATCTCATCGCCTCGCTGTCCCCCCTCTGCCACCTCCTTGGTCTCCATCTAAATGGAGGGGGGGGGGGCGTAAATTTGTCAACAGCACGTGGACTTGAGCAGCACCGGATTTGGTTGCCCTCCACCTAGCCTATTGCTTGCGAAAGAGTGGAGCGGGATGGAGAAGTGTGAGAGAGGAAAGAGCTATACATTGAATCCTAAGAAAATACTATAATATTTTCTAGATTTTCTCTATTATTAAAGTTAATCTTGGTATAATTTTTGTGAACATTACTGTTCATCCTAGCGCAAAGTGCTACATATAGTAGAGTATTGCTCCAGACTAGTGCTCTTCAGGGTGAAGAAACTGAGACAACTTTAGTTGGTGCAGTTCATAATGTTGTGCTCATGGGATAGCTACCGAGGACACGCAGTGTTACAAAATGCATGGCAAAACTATACGATCAAAGGAAATGGGAGATAAGAATTTAATGTGGAAAACCCTTTTGAGAAGAAACCCATAAAAGCATGAAGACAAATATTACTATATGAGGAGATATTTATAACGATGGTATCTTTTCTCTCCTCTCATCTTGTTTGCCTTTTGTTTGTCATGCTCTATTCTATAACTATAGGTATATATCTATAGTGGAATAAAATTAACTCCGTATATGAGTTGAACTCTGAATTGAGTAGGAAATAAAATCAAAATGAATTCGGATCTTACTTTAACAATCTCCACCTTGAGACGAATTTGCTCATGTAGCCAAAATATTAAAACCTCCTCAAAATAAGTCTTCATGAATAGACTTTGTGTCTTGAAAGTCCAACTGACTAGTTTCAACAAGAAAGACTAGAATAATTTAATCCAAATACTTCTCATAAGCCAAAGCAATCACCTATGGCACTTGATTGATAGCGAATTACTGATATCATCTATATTTCATATGCTCTACCTGAAACACAAAATTCGACAAACAATGCTCGCACGTGTAATTTTCATGTACTTCAAATTATCAACTTTAAAGATAATTAAATTATATGATATGGTTGAAATTGCTCCTGCAAAATTATCAAAATAAAAGGAACTCTCATGTCGTTAATAGAGTACAAATTACATTAGACACTTGAAGTGGATCGGATGCCCAAGCGGAGGGGTGAATAGGGACTCTTTTCGCTAATGGCCAAATTAAAAAGTTATACTTTCCTAGCCCAATCTATACAACCTATACTTTCTAGTGTAGCCAAAACATCTCTGACATAAGTCTAATGAAGTTTTGCAACCTAAGTTCTAATCCTACATAAGTCTATTATCTAGGAATTGAATGACATGGAAGGAAATGCGGAAACGTAAGAGACAAGGAGTACAACCAATTTTTTAACAAGGTCTATGAGATTTGATGATCTCCCCTACCCATTGTTGGAGTACTCTCGCAAGAGTATCACTTCGACTTGAAATTGCGCAAGGAATCAAGCCATCCACTCAAGGTAGTCCTTCTCCATTCCACATAGGTGGACTGCAAATCTTCACAAACCCCCGGGTGCCTTTCCACAAGCTTCTCCTTGAAAGGTCATCGAGAATTACACATCCAAGTCATCTAGGAGATGTCGATCTCCAAAGGTAACAACTAACAATTCTAGACTATCACTTGAACCTAGAGAGATCAAACAAATAAAGTGATACATACTAAAGGCCTATGATATTTCTCAAATATCTTAAAATATGTTCTTGAGTGCTTTTGTTCTTCTCTTGGTATAAGATGAACCTATAGAGTGGCCAAAGGTTGTTACGAAGATATCCATCCTAAGTATTTATAGTCTCCTCGAAGAACCTAGCCATCGTGCTCACTTTCCTAAGACATCAACACAATCGAGATCTTGCGGACCCCTTCTAGATCATCCTAAAACTTGACGTCCAGCAATCAAAAAATTAGTTGTTATAGACCTAAAGTATCATCCGGTAGCTTTCAGATCATCCTTACATCTGGATGATCCTCTTCATATTATCCTTCGAAATGTACAAAAATTTTATCCCATCCCAAAAACCAACTCTTTGTCTCAATGATTCGTGTCATCCGATAGTTTCTGAATCCTCCTTATATCTAGATGATCCTCTCTCCATCCAGATCATACGGAATGTATATAAAATTCAGCTTGTCCCAAAAACTAAGTCTCTGTCTCAATGATCCGCTTGCTTGTTCGGTAGCTATTAGATCATCCAGAATGTGTAACATTCCAACACATTGAAAAATACTATATTCAGCTCTAATGATCCACTTCCTTGTCCGCTAGCTATAGGATCATCCGAAATGTGTTCCCAAATTTCAAACTTATGATGCTGTTTTAGTTGTCGACACGATTATCAAAATGTAATTTTTACCACTCATTTATAGTATAATATATTTATAAAACCTACTAAGATGTACTGTATGTTTATAAAACCTACTAAGATATTGATAGCAAATGTTTATAATTGTTTTACTCTATGTTACACTAAACGACTTGCTTAGTGTGACTCGAGGGGGTAAATCATAAGCTCTTGTTTGGATTTCTTTTATATAGAAAAATTAGTATTGTTACGGTGGTTGTATAAAAAAAGGATTTCCTGAACTTCAACCAGCTATATTTTCATACATTCCTAAGGATCCTGATGTGCACCTAGGTGCAGTTGCACCCTTTTCCTTGACCGCACGTTTACCTCGAGATATGTGCATCAGGATGCAACACTTAAAAGACATGTTTTGTCATTTACATAGCAAGCCTAGGTGAACAGAGAGATTGGTTCAGAAAAGTTGTATTCACTCTAACTAAGGGGGTGTTTGGCACAGCTCTAGCTCTACCAAAATCTGTGGAGTTGGTGGAACAGGGTATTCCTAACTCCAGAAATTTATAGAGCTGAAGCTATGGGTACGTTAAGAATGTTTAGATGGGTCATCTTGTTTACATTTTGGACAATAACTATAAACTTAATTTACTTTATTTTAGCCTATAAGCTTCAGATCTGAGGTGAAGCTGAGATCTGGAGGTCTGCCAAATAGGACCTAAGATTGATTACGATCGGGAAGGCCTTGTTCGAAAGCCGGAATTTTTTTTATTCCTATGAAAATTAAACTATTTTTATGAAATTTCTGTAAAAATTTGTGTGAAAGTCCTGCATTCTAAACAGGGATGTCATGGAAAGTCCACACTTAATTTAAATCTTGGCTGGTGAAGGGCAGCCAGTAATTTCACATGGAAACCTTGGCTTAATTGGTTACGTTGCCCTTTCTTTTCTTTTTCCTTTTTACAAATCTAGCCCCTTTGTAACCGTAATTACAAAAATAGTCTTCTATCCAACCGCGAAAACGTCGACAAGTGATACGTGTTACCTGTTGTGCCCGTATACCATGGCATGTGCATGGACCTCCGGTTGCTCAGCAGACCAGGGTCTGCCGCGCTTTCCCAACTCGACAGCAGGGTTCCAACTCCTCGGGGGTGGTAGTAGCTACTGCCGCACTCGCTCTCTCCTACTGTGGTTGGCCATGCTGCCACAAGAGCGGACTCCTGCCACAGTACATAAGTACGATATATGACAATTTTGGCGTTTCTATAGTAGGAGAGGAGACTATTTTTGCAATTGTATTTAGATGGAGGCTAGATTTTGCAAAAAGAATGTGTCAACGGAGGCTAGAAGAGACAAGGCTTCTTTCATATGTAGCGAAGGAGGTTTGCATCACTGGTTGTGGACGTAAACCCATTTATCAGTGGCAAGTTAATTCTTCCACTTCTTTCTTGAGAACACATTGGCAAGCTAATTCGCATCAGAGCTAAGGCCATGTTTGGATCGCCTAGGACTAACTGTTAGTTGGCTAAAAATTAGCTCTATCATTAGCCAGCTAAAAATTAGCCCACCTATTAGCCTTCCTGTTTGGATGGGCTAATTGTTAGCTCACTCTCACTAGCTAATGGGCTAATTGTTAGCTCAGAGGTTGGCTAAAAATTAGTCCTTCCTGTTTAGATGGATTAGAACTAATTTTTAGCCAGCTAACAATTAGCCCAATGATCCAAACATGCCCTAATGCAACTAGTTCTCTGGAATCCCAGTGTTCCATCCAAAAGAAGGTAAACACTTAGCTCACTCTCCTTTTCTTTTTCCTTCTTTGGCTGATTAAATTTCCGTGCTGCACCAAAGAAATTTCTGAAATTTGATAGTCAAACCGTCAAATCTCAAACGGAAAATGAGATGACTTGAATCAGCGAGGTCCGTGTACCTACGGTGCATTTTGTTCATACGAAACTGATGCGTAGAAACGTCACTTTCTGTCCGGCCAGAAATGCAAATAGTGTAAAATGAGATCAAAGGACTACTCCACAACATAGTACAAAATATCGCCGAGATTTCAAAAATCTTAGCTGAAATTTCGCATATCAGTCAGGGCCGAGATTCTAAATCTCGGTGAGATAAAAAAAATAAAAAATTTGCAAATTACTATAGTGATTTCAGTAAATTTCGGCGGGATTTCGACATTTTGATTCAAGATGATTACAAATTCGAATGGTTTTCATGTTTTTTGGACCGAATTTCACACCAAATTTTTTGTAGCAAATTTAATGCCTTTTATGAAGAATACATGTGAAATTTTTGTAAAAAAGTACATATACAAATTATGTAATCCTAAACCCTAACTTGAATTTTGGGATTTTTGGGCAAGATTTTGGTGTATTTCAGTGAAATTTTAGGTTTTTAACTGAGATGATTACAAATTTGATCGGTTTTCATATTTGTAGGACTAGTTTTTAGACTTAGCAAAAATTTTGGGCAGTCAAGTTATAGCAAATTTCCAGAGTTCTTGACACATAAGAACTCAGAAGTATGGTTCGTTGCCATAATTCTTCACTTATAAATGTTTTTTATGTGCTAATACTTAGTATTTTGCATTCAAATCGATATAAAATTTAGATAAATGCTTGCAAGATTTTTTATTTTTTTTTCCAATTTTTTCTAGTCTTGGGAGACCATGTCATAGGGGGGTTGAAAAGGGTTGAAATTTTGGTTTTCCTGGTCTCAAAAATACTAGATTTGAAATTTAGTTTTTGAACTTTGGCCAGATTTCTGCTGAAATTCTAAATCTTGTTGAAATTTTGAATTTTGGACTCCTCTGAGATGTGATCCGAAAATAAAATTTGTTACCTTGCTCCACAAACCCCATACTATTTCAAATTACTTGTATGGTGTCTGCAGAAGCCAAATATCTTCTTTCCTTTTGGGGAAAATTTTGCTGATGTCACTGAAAAAGTGTGCAATTTTGATTCTGCACTAGTCTTTTCACTTTATCCTTCTTTTACTATTTCCGTCGATTGACCATCAGTTTGACCTAAGGGGGGTTAGTTTTGGACTTTTTGCCCTCAGTCCAATGGAATTACTCTTCTTTCAAATATTATTTAATTTAGATGAAATTTAAGTAAAATTTTATTAAAAATATTTTATTTGAATTCCATATGCTTCAAAATATTCCAAGTATTTTTTCTATTTATTTGAAGCCATTAAATAACAAAAATACTTGGAAAATTCCAGAAAAATCTTGTATAATATTTTGAAGCATTTAGAATTCAAAGAAAATATTTTGACAAAATTTCACTTAAACTTCATCCAAATTAAATAATATTTGCAAGAAGGGTTAAGGGCAAAAATATCTAAAACTAACACCCGTTTGGTCATACTGACATTCAACTGATGGAAATATTAAAAGAAGGATGAAGTAAAAAGACTAGTGATAAAAATAAAATAACAAAAAGGCCGAAATTGCCACAGTAGTATCAGCAATTTTTTTTTGACCAAGCAGAAGCCAAGTATCACATCACCTTTCTTGCGTCTAATTTTGTTTGCGAGGAAGCCCAAAAGAGCGGCCAAATCTGACTGGGTTATTGTACTACCCTTCAAGACTTGTCTAGTTGACCGTAGTTGTCTAGCCTCTACTCTCTGTGTAGTGTAGACTGTAGACCGAACAAAGCTTCTCTGCTTTTGGGGTGAGAACGTTTCCTTGTGAAACGCTTACGGGTTTCCTCCCGTTAGGCTCTGACCGGTAGGCCCCACAGAACGGTCGTAAAACCGATATGTGTAAGCGAAGAGAAATCTTCGCATACACGCTCGAACACCGGGAAGACGGACAGACTGTAGTTGTCTGACTTGTTTTGAAAGGCACTTAACTCGCCCCGTAATCGGCATACATTCTTCGACGCAGAGCGTTTCCGGATTTCCCCCTTTTCGTCTGCGCAAGCAACCAAATTCTCGAGAAAGGGGAAAAAAATTAGAGGAGATTGTTGAGATCCCAACTAGACCTCCGGCCATGGGCGTGCCTTTCTAGGTTGGCCCTAGGCACAATCACTGAGTAAGGCCTAAAGCGTGACACGTATGAATGATGTGCTATGTATAAAAACTCGGTACGATGAGCGACACAGCCCAGCATGACCGACTGGATTGTGCTTGGGTGGCCGTCATGAAAGCAATTTTTTGTAAAAATATTCCTATCTATAGTTCAGTCTATCATCAATCATCTTACTCTAGCGGTCCAACCTATCATCAAATACTACATCCCCTCTTCGCCTCCTCCCACGACACATCCAGCACAATCGTTATCCCCTGTACCTATGTCATCTTCTCTGTCTCTCCTCTCACCCTCTATCGCTACTTTCTCCTCGCACTGCCGCCTCCTGCATCGTCCCGCGTCATCCCCTCCTCACCATTCCCCACCACCTCGGCGCCAAATTTAGCAGCCTTCCGTCATGTCACCGTTGGATACGGTCTTGCGGCACCGTACCACCAGCTTCGCCGATCGTTTAGAGAAAGAAGATGGCAACGACTAAAGAGGAAGAAGATTGCAACAGCACCGAATATCGACGATTCTCACCGCCTCGGTGCCAGATCCAATGGTTTTTTTTCCTAATGAATAAATAAAATTTAGGTCCTTTTCCTAAAATAATTGTGTGTACTAGATGCTTGCCGATGGTCGATGCTCGCTCCTCGTCTTTAGTGCCGTCCACGGTGACGAACCGATGGTGACGACATCCACGACTCGACACGTCCAACAGAACAAGATCTGAACTAGCATGACACGACAGTAGTATGGTGTGCCCTGAGCCTTGTCGAAAGCATGTCAGACCAGCATAGTACGACACGGTACACTGTGGCCGGAAGTCCATTAGGCCTGTGCCAGCCCAGCCCAACTCCCACCTCTAATGCCAACCTATGGTCAGCTGTGGTTTTGGCAAGCTGTGAGAATTCGGTGCTGTGGTAGAAATTTTTGAAGAGCCGTATTTCACAGGGAATGTTTGTGCCAAGCCGTGCTTGGGTAAAGCCTACATGTAGGCCAATGATTCTGCGCAGCAAAGAGCAGTCACGACACAACGCAGAATTGCGAAACATCTTTCGCAGGGGCAGTAGCACTGCCATCATAAGTCTGCACAAGAAAAGGAACCATCGTATTCATGGGTCCACGACATGCAGCCAAATCACACAACGCCGTTCGAGCCATTCCATTTGCTTGCTTTCCAGGACAATCTAATGCTTTGTACATAGAAATAATGCAAAAATGCACAATTGAGTTCAGACAGTACAGAGTTCATCTTTCAGACGCTTCAAGCGCCATGCCTTCATCCAGGATTTTTTTTTTTGTCCTTTTTGCAGAAATCAGAGAGATACACAAGGGATGGCAATATGTAGTAGATATGAAAGAACTGAAGGAATTCTTGTAACGCAGGTTTGGGGGGTTTGGGAAAGAACCAAGAGCAGCATTTGCATTTTTTGGTATTTGCCCAGTTTTACATCGCATCGCTGAACAATCAGTGAAAAGAGGAAGAAGATAAAGGAAATTAGCAGACCTCACCATTCCCTCGTGGGTAGCTGCTAATCATCGCGCTCTTCGTCGTGAGTACGCGCTAATACTAGGTATTGGCAGTGACATGGCTCGTCCCAGATGCTTGGTCATTACAGGTTCTGGGTGATGCGTATTAGCTAGCTTTCACTAAATTACGACCACCGGATCAACCTCTAGATCTCTTTGCTTTTGCCCTTCTTAGTCTCGGATGATTTCTTGTCTTGGTTCTTGGATCCAGTGTTTACCCAGGTGTAGTCACTCGGGATCGTGAAGGGGTCAGTGTTGTCCGCGACCTGTGACAGATTCACGGTCTTTGATCTTGAGTTTTTCGAGCCCCATCTCAGATAGGAGCTCTTGTGGCTGTCTGGCTTAGGCATGATGGACCCTGGGCCTGGGCTCACAAAGAGGCTGGGGCTTGACATCGGCGTGAAGAACTCCTCCGGCTCAACGAGAGGGACAAACTTGGTGAAAGTGATAACTATCCTCACGGTCGGAACGACAGGGATCGCAACCTGCATTAACAATAGAATCATCGGTTAGTCCCAAGCTGCATTACATCAGTAAATAATGAAATGAGTATGAGCAGCGAACCAAATCCATGTTCCCAACAATAATTCTTGAAACAAAATGATGGGTAGTCCTCCGAACATGGTGAAGAAGCAGAAGGAAATTTCGGCGAGCACTAGTGTGTGCACTTTAATAAGTAGGAGTACTTTTGTGAACCATGGAGTAAGCTTTAAATTGTTCCATCTTTCTTATCTTAAACCAGTTTATAGCACGGCAAGATAGTTATTGCATGCTACTGCTCCTACTACAGTATCATTTACAGCAACGCCCTAGCATTGATCCAACCTGGAAGATGCCACTTGCCTTGGCAATGCACTATGCAGATGAGCATGTGCACTGAGTGAACTCTCTTAAAGTTTTGCCCTAAAAGCTGACTCACATTTACACACGTCGAGGTTACACTACTAACGTGCAATAAACAGTGAAGAACCAATCATATATGGAGCAGTGTCATTCTCCACAGGTGAGGTGACACTGCTGCCTCTAGCTACTTACTATCCCTGATACTATAACAGCTACTACACCGTCTCAATTGTAGACGATAAGGAATCACTAACCCCCAAAACCACCAGATCGAAAGACAAGAATTTTAATGCACATCGGAAGTAAATTTCAGATGGTACATTAATTTAACTTTGTTTTGTTCAGATGCTTTTCGAGTTTACTAACATTCATTTGAGCAAGTGAGCAATGCACTTTGTTAATTACTACCAAAGAAATCTAAATTCTTGCCGAATTTGCAAAGCCACTGAGACTAACGAAGTTGCTTCAGCAGAAACAGTACAGGAATTTGTGTTCTTGCACGAGCAGCAGAGCGGAGTGATTGATTGAACGTTACCTTCACTGGGAATGTGCCCGGCGGGAACTTAGTGGTGAGCAGCTCGCGGAGGCGGCGCACGGCACGCACGCGGCTGGCCAGGATGTCCAGCAGCGGCAGGAACTCGTCGACGCTCAGCGGGAAGTCCTCGGTGAGCCAGACCGTCGTCCGCAGCGTCTTCACCGTCTCCACCTCCTTCCACTTGACACCACCCCGGTCGTCGCGTGCCGGCCGAACAGGCCGTCCTCGCCGCGGCCCACCAACGCGCAGGTCGGAAGCCGACGCGGCACGTCCACGCTGTTCCTCCGCCTCTGCGGCGTCCCCATGTGCGAGGGCGGCCCTGCCACGCTGCGTCGGCCTGGCACGTAGCAGCTGCGCCGCGGCGGGGGAGACGGGATGTCGGCGACCAAGAAATCGCCGTCCTCGTCGTCATCCCGGATCTCCAGCGGCAAGAACTCGTCGTCGTCGCCCCCGGCAAGCTCAAAGGTGAAATCCTTGCGACCGGCGCTGGATGCCTTGAGCGTGCGGATGGAGAAGAAGATGTTGTGGACGTCGAACACCCGCGCTTTCCACTCCCCGACGCTCTCCGTCTTCTCCTTCCGCAGCCAGGTGGTTCTCGGCACGAGCCTCGCGGAGGTGATGTTGAGCCCCGGCCGGTAGGCGGCCGAGTCGGAGGTGACCGAGTCCTCGTCGCCGCCGGCAGCGGCCGCCGCGAACGCGTCGTGCACCTCGCCGCGGCCGCGGTGGAGCACGAGGAGTGAGCCCTGCGGGAGGCGGCGCCCGCCGGCGTCGGCCTCCTCTCCGAAGAAGAGGAACGAATGGTCGGCCCGGCGAACGCGGAGGCCGTCGAAGCCGGCGAGCGTGGTGTCCGCGCGCAGGTCCGCACCGCGCTTCCATATGTGGTAGGTGTCCGAGGGCGCGGCGCGCGAGAGGAGCGGCACGACGGAGCTCTCGAAGTGGAAGTCCATCTCGAGATAGAAGTCCTGGACCCGGCGGAGCGCGGCGGAGAGCGCGGGAGCCCGGCGCCGAAGCTTGGCCCAGGCGGCCAGCCGGTGCGCGCGGAGGAGACAGGCGGCGATGTCCTTGCAGCCCAGGCAGAGCGCCTCCTGGAGCGGCGTCCACCCGGCGTGGTTCTGGAGCGTGGGGTCCGCGCCGGCGGCGGCGAGCGCGGAGGCGACGGAGGGCAGCTTGAGCCGCACGGCGAGGTGGAGCGCAGTGTCCCCCCCTGGCACGTCGCGTCGGTCGAGCGCCGAGGAGACGGACGCCGCGAGGCGGGCCTCGCGGCTGGCGTCGGCGGCGGAGAGGATCCGCGACGGGTGGGATAGCGGCGGGAGGCCGGCGAGGATGGCCGCTAGCCCGACGGTGTCACGCAGCGCGACGCAGTTGTGCACCGGGCTGTGCGCGTATTCGGAAGGCCGGATCGGCGCCGACGACGTGCGCTTCGGCCGCGCCGCCGCGGGGAGCGGCGCGGGGGAGGGGTCCTGGACCGACATTGCCTGCTTCCTTGATTCTCGCGGCTTATTGGGTTCTTCTCCACAGCTTGGCTGCCTCAGTGAGAGTGAATGCGCGTGGCGATCAAGTGTAGTGGGAACTGTGGAGTAACTGAGCTGAGGTGGGGTGGTGGACAGTGGGAAAGAAAGGAGACGCAAGAGAATTAAGAAAGGAGACGCAAGAGAATTAGAGTAGACATGTCCAAACGAGCAGAGCCGAGCCACGATACTATTGGTCCACTTCGAGTACGGTAACCGTGGCACGGTGGGCCGGTATGGTATGGTTTGAGTATGGTATGGCACGGTACAGTTCGGCACGATCTATTTTAGTTGGTAGGTATGATCTGTTTAACTCGGTATGTTCCGTTTAACCAATTTAGTTTGAAAATGGTCGTTTTATAGTCGTTGGAGCCTTAAAAATTGAAAAGAATAAAAAATAAAAAAATCTCGAATTTTTTTCTATAAATAGATGGCTGCCTCCATTTTCACACCAGCAATCTTGCATTCTCTTCTATTCATTCTCTTGTGGAAATTCTTTTGCTCTTAGTAGTAATTTGGCAAAATTCAAAATAGTTTTGCCAAAAATTCAAAAATCTGAAATTCAGCTTCCAACTTTTGTCAAGAAATCAAGGTAATAATTGTGATATATTTTTCATTTTGTTAGTATTTTAAATCTTATTTTAGTACTAATAATGTAATTATTTTTGGCAGTTTGCTTTATGGAGTACGACAATTTTTCATCTTTCCCAGTTTTTGTGATTTTAGGATTTCACCCGAGGAGCTTCTTGCATCCTATGAATCTCAAGAAGCTGTAGGAGTTGTGTCATCTTCAAGCTCTATAAGTGCTACTGTGTCAGCAAGCACCAGGTGTAAAGAACAAGACGCAATACATCGGGAATCTGAAAAGATTTCAAGTAAATTTTTAGACATCAGACGGCCCAGAGTAGGTATGCTGTTTGTAAATATTGTAAATACAAATTAATTGTGAAATATTCAGGTGGTACGGGGTACTTGAAGAGACATGCTAAGAGCTGTAGAAAAAAACGGGGATGGCTTTGAGAAAGACGCAGCTGCAGTACAACCCCGACGGTATGGTACATAACTGGGACTACAATCCTGAGATAACTCGTGAATCTCTTTATCATTTAATCACTTCTCAAGATCTTCCTTTAAATTTTAGTGAGTTAGTTGAATTT
This sequence comes from Guadua angustifolia, assembly GCA_036346375.1. Taxonomy (NCBI): domain Eukaryota; kingdom Viridiplantae; phylum Streptophyta; class Magnoliopsida; order Poales; family Poaceae; genus Guadua; species Guadua angustifolia. The sequence continues at coordinate 16,306,309 of CM070512.1, read as the reverse complement.
GAAAATTATATTAGGACCATTTGTAATCCTAAGTTTTCTCCAATTTTTAGACAGACAACAATTAGAAATTTGATTAAATATTATAATAATTATCACAATAAACTAAAAGAAAATTTAGTACCTATACTTTTTTTGTTTCTTTGACATCTGATATATGGAGTGGTAGAGTTAAAGAGGATTACCTTAGTGTAGTTGCTCATTTGTAAACAATGAATGGCAACTAGAAAAGAAAATTATAGGATTCAAATTAATTGATGTAGCACACACTGGTGAAAATATTGCTGATTGTATTGTAAAAGTTGTGAAAGATTTTGACCTTAGTGATAAGATTTTTACAATAACATTAGATAATGCTTCTACAAATACTTCTGCCATGAACATTCTTACATCGCATTTCAATTCATATGCTGAATCTTTCTTATTACATCAGCGTTGTGCTTACCATATTATTAATCTTATAGTTAAATCTGGTTTAAAGAGGTTAAATCGGTATCTTGAATCTTTTCGCATTACAATATCTTTCTTAAATAATTCTAATCAATAAGTAACAACATATAAGACTTATTGTATTACAATGAATGTGCGTCGCATAAGTTTGGTTTGGGTATGCTTGTTAGATGGAATTCTACTTATTTGATGCTTAAGAATCTCATACCATATGAGAGCATATTTTTTATTTTTATTAACATGCACTGTCGTACATAAGATGGTCAACCGCTACTCACAAACAACATTGATATCTTGCTAGATACTTGCTGTAATTTTTAGAACTTTTTTGAATCCACTGTTGCTTTATCTAGAGTTTATTACGCAACATCTCATTTAATTGTGCATCATATTTTAGAAATTGCTACCCACTTAAAGAGCCACGAAAATGATAATATCTTGTGTGAAGTTGTTTATGCTATAAAAACTAAAATTTTGAAATATTGGTAAGAAATTCCTATGTTATATGCGTTTGCATTTATTTTAGATCCTAGAGCTAAACTTCGAGGATTCTCTAATATTTTCTCACTTCTAAATGATGCGGTAGGTACCGATTATTTTAGTTATTTTTCAAATGTTCGCGCTAACTTATCTCAAGTTTATGATAAGTATGATCGAAAATTTGCTGGAGTTCGCATATAGTGACCTCACCTGTACCCACAACAGGTAGAAAACTGCGTGGGGAAAGATATGAGATGCAGATAGCTCCTCCTCAAGGAATTTGACTACAACAACGACAAGTTCGGACACATTAAGTGGTGGGGATCTAGCTATCTATCTCAACAGCAACACTGTCAATTACCAAAAGCAGTAAGAGGACTTCAACATTTTGCAGTGGTGGCACGAGCACAAGATAACATATCTGGTGCTTTCCATATTAGCACAGGATGTGTTAACAGTCCTGTTTTCACGGTTTCTTGAGTCTACTTTCAGTCTATGCAGAAGAATAATCAGGAGAGAAGAACAAATTTGATAAGTGAGATGGTGGAAATACTTCTCACTGTGAAAGATTAGGAACAAGCTTATCAATGAGCTCAACATATTGCAGAAAATTCTAAGCTCGCGGATCTGTGTGCCTTAAGCATTTTTGCAAATATGTGTTTTTGACATTTTAATTGCAGAAAATCTTTATCTAGATAATGAGGAAGAATAATTGTAATATTCACTTTTTTCCTATATCACTGAGTTATAGGTTGTACTCTTTTTTCTTTGTCAAGGTTTTCTTGTGTTGAGTTTTTAGTTGGCAAAGTTTTTAACGAGGCAACCAAACATCAATAAAGCTCATTATTTAATTCAAATTATTTATCTCATTTTAGAATTTATCTCATATTTTATATTTTTCTTAATTTATATATTTTTAAAAAGTTTTTTTGCATCCTTCGAGTTTTCATAATTATTCTAATTTTTTTCATATTTTTCTGCATTTTTCATACTTTTTCTATTTTTTCTCAATTTTTTGAATTCTTTTGGCGTTAACGAGCTAACGGGCCAGCATGGCCCGTTATGGCCCATCAGACTCATGTCGACACGGCACGGCCTATTATCCCCGCGGGCCGTGCTTGGGCTGGCTCTTCGGCCCGTGGGCTGGCATGGCATGACCCATTTATTACACAGTCGAAATGGGTTGTGCCTAAATGGGTCGTGTTGTTTTTAATCGGGCTAGATGGGTTGGGCTAGGCCGAGCTCAAGTGGTTCAACAATGTTAATAGGAAATTACTATTTTGCCAATCTGTGTGCCTTAAGCATTTTTGCAAATATGTGTTTTTGACATTTTAATACGAAGAGAAAAATTGGAGGATAGTTTCAATGATATAGCCATTTGTCATTGGATCAAATCAAAGTGACCACACCTTATCCTTTAGTTGCCTCTTGTCTTCTCTCTCTTTATTCCCCATTCCTCCCAATCCACTCTCTATCCCTACTTATCTCTCTCTCGCTCTCTCATGTGTTCGATCACATAGGGTATACCTTGAGCTAACGGAGGCAGGTGGGCCCCTCATCCTTCAATTTTCTGTGCTGCCTATCCACCTCCCCCTTCATCTTTAGAACCATCCAACCAGTCCTTTTTTCATCTTAGACTCTGAATCTGGCACACACGACAGCGTAGTGCACCACCTCTAGCTCTGAGTGTAGCAACAGGTGGCGGTGGTGTTGCTTGAGACACGGATCCAACGATGGAGCAACTTGGGATGGTTGGATCCAGCGACAACGCAACGCAGAGCTCAAGCCGGAGATAGGAAGAAAAGGGAGAGATGGAGGCTTGGTGCAAAGCTTGGGCGCAGATTTGGTGATGGGCGTGCATCGGTCAGCTCCATGGTGGCTGCTATAGTTAGGCTGGGGCTGGAGAAGAGGCTGCGTTGATGGCGGATGTCGGGTGACTCTATGGTGGCGCAATAGTGCTGTTGTAGGTAGGAGCTCACCGGAACTAGTTGAAACCAAGTGAAACCTATTGAAACTTTCTTGAAACTTTTGGTTGAAGCATGTCGAAACTTGTTGAAACTCTTCGACTGAAATTCACTGAAACTTGAGTTTTGAGACTTAATGAAACTTGGCTTTGAAACTTTCTTGAGTTTTCTAGAAACTTCTAGAAACATGTGAAACTAATTGAAATGTGAAACTTCTAGTATTGTAGTTTGACTGAGCCCGTGTATGGCATTAATTAGTCTTAACCTGAACCTGTTCATGCAGGCGTAAATCATTGACTTGAATGTGAATCATTGCTTGACTGTATAGTTGATCACTGGTCATGACATGCATGCACGTGGCATATGATTAATTGTGTAATTAAAGTTTTCTCTACATACATTAAATAGATATGCATGTTGAGACAGTATTGTTACAATTACCAAATTTTCAATTACCAAATTAGACCTTCAATAAGTAACAATCTACAAGCCATTTGGTCAGCAAGCAGCTTACCACCTAGCAAAGCTTCTTCGTCCTCTGAGCATGTATGCATCTACCACTGCAATACTAAAAACTAAACGCCGGTGCTAAAGAAGGTACTTAGAGTCCAGCGACTAAACGGTGGGCTAAGTCCAACATGGACCACCACCTGTTCGCTACGCCCCTAGCGGCAATCCAGCGGCATACTAGAGATGAGCAATGTACACAGGGTCGACGACAACAATCTGATCATCCTTGTTTATTTACAGTGGCGGGAGCAGTTGCATTTAATGTGTTCTCGACACTGTTAAGTCATGTAAAGAAAGCCATCCTCATCCTTGTCATCTTCGTAGATTGCAGACATCAAAGAAGCTGCAAGGGAGAGGATTGACATAACAAAATGTGATGAACATCATATGACCAATGATAAATCATGAGCAATGTTTTAAATCATACCAGTTGGTGCCAAGGTGTTCTTCACAAAGACAAAGAGGGCCTTTTCTGAGCTCAGCTTAATCCTCTTCCTCACCACGTAGGCAAATTGGCCAACTATGAGGTCAGCAGGAAAAGGTACCTGCATATAGGAAAAGAACGATAAGCATAGTAATGAGACAATAATAATGCATCGTTAAAAAAAGAAGACAATAATGCAGATTCTGAGCATCAAGAAATAGAAGACATAGGTTAAAAGATACTTTCAGGATTCAATTAAATTAACAATGGAATACTGGAATATATCTACATATTCTCTGCCAATAAGCATATGTATCTATTTGAACATGTAAGCATACTTTTGAGCAATTTAAGCGTTGATAGTTGAGAATGCATATGAGAGATTTCTAGACAAATAATTCTCCTCTTAACCAAATTAAGTTCCTACAAACTCCCCTTTGACCAAATGAGGTATTAACCTCCCACAAATTCTCTCCCTTTTGACATTAAACACCAAAAATAGAAAACGAATCCAAAAAAAGATTCTTTTTAGAGTGAAGAGTTTGGCAAGGAAATACCACTTTGAAGAAGAGAGAGCTTGGCAATAAAATATCACTTATAAATATTAAGAATTTTCAATAAGATTCAAGAATTCCGCAAACTTCTTCTCTATATAGCCCAAAAGATTAAACCAACTTGAAAAGATGCCATAGTTTAAGTTAAGCATGAAAGAGATATTTGAAACACATTAAAATAAACTCCTAATTTTATTAGACTTTTCAATTTGCAAATAAACTCACAAAAGGAGTTTTTCAGAGCCTAATAGCACTTAAGTGAGGAAAATATCCAAATGAGTTTCAAATTTTTATGAAACAACTTGTAGAAAGTTGCTAAAAAAGCTTTACTAATAATACCACTTGAGGAAAACATAAAGCTTGTAAGTATCAATTTTAAAGTGATACTAATTGTAATGCTCATTTTTCAATTGATACCATAAGTAAAGATAGTTTTTCAAATGATACTATTTGTAAGAGATACCACTTGCAAAGATCACTTTGCATGAGGATACCATTTTTGAGAAAAGTATTGAAATTTGTTTTAAAATAAGCTCATTTTCTCAAAGATCAATACTATACATCAATTCGAGATCAACTTGATACTATGAGATAGCTAAAAAGGAGAGCCTTTTTCAAATATACAAAACTTGATTAAACAAGCTCCAAAAGGATTCTAAGATAAATCATGAAGCTGATACATTTAAACATACTCAAATTTTGTTTTGAGAGGTTCTTTCAACTTGAAGCCAATATGAAGATATAAAAACCACAAGGATTTCACAAGCTGAAAATTTTAGGTTTCAGAATTTGATATTTCATTTAGGCTTCAAAAAATTGCTAAAAACTACACAAATGAGGTCTTAAAATTCTGATCAATTTTAGTATGATATACCAACTATTTTGGACCAAATTTCATTATAATGAAATCCTCAAATTATGATTTTATTTTGAGGTACAAAAATCACAAATTTGTTCAAAATCATGCAAAAGTCTGAATGTTTAGCATTTGATTAAAGAGAGAAAAGCCCATAACTTTTTCAAATGAAGTTTAAATTCTTTGGAAACTTTCAAAAACATACTTTGGACTCCTAAGAAACTTTTCCAAAAGGAATTTTTGAAAAAGGAGTCTCCAATCAGAAGATATCCCAAATTTTGCTTTGGAGGTTGGATTTTTGGCTTAAAGAGAAGAAAAGTCAAATCTTTTTCAAATAAAGTCCAAATGGTTTGAAAATATCCAAAAATAAACTTTGAACTATTTAGAAGATTTCTTAAAAATAATTTCCTCAAAAGGTATTTTCTTTCAAAAGATATAACAAAATGTGCATTTGAGGCATAAAGAGAAGTTGAATTTCTATCGAAAGTTCAAAATGTAATTTAATTTGGATTTCTTGAAGATTTAAACTTTCAAGGATTCGTATGAGTTAGAGATACTATATCAAGCCAATAAGTATAAAGAAATTCAACTCAAACAATGAAACCTACAATATGCAAGAATAGATCATTTTGGGTCAAATAAATGATTTTGACCAAATTCAAATAACTATAACTTTTGAACGGTTGGTCATTTGGAAAAACTTTAAACTAAAGAAATGCTTGAAATGACAAACCCTATGAGTTTTTTATTGACCACTTTTTCAAAAATTCAATAGATTTTAACTTATGAAAATATCTCATTTAATCCAAAATCAAGATAACACAAGATCCATTTGAGGCCAAATTTGCTATTATATTTCTAAAATAGGAATTTTTTACTTTTAAAACATTGAAAAATATTTGAAATACATATTTGAGAAGTTTTATAAAGATTTTCACAAATATGAGCCTTTTAAACACATTTTTGCTTTTTGACCAAAATGGCTCACATAAAAGGATACATATGCATATGGTTTTCAACATTATTTCAAAAAGTATCAAATGAAGCAAATAAGAACATATTTGATTGGAATTAGTATGTATGAGTTTAAAATACTATTTTGAACCAAGATATGTCTAAAATCCGGTCCAAGAGGTGAAACTCACAAAATGCTAGAATATGACCAATATAGGTCAATATTGGTTTTTGGGCTAGTTTCAAAATTAAATAACTTTTGATAGATTAGTCTTTTAAAAATCTATTGATTATGAGAATTGTTAAGAATGACCAACTCTAAGTTTTTCATTTTGGAGCTATTTTCAAAATCCTTTTACAATTTATACTATGGAAATTATAAGTTTAAATCCAAAACAAGATATTAGTAACTAGATTTTGAACTTGAAACTCATTTTCTTTTGAAATTAGTTTTTATAAAGCCAAAACTCTTGAAAAATCTTTTAAAAGCATTTGTATATATTTTTCAACTAGTTTTGACAATATTACCAATAGTTACAATTTTTTTACTTTTGGCTAAATGGCTTGATTTTAAAAATATATTAGCACTTATATAAATATGGGCACATATTGGGATGTGATATATATGGTTATGATTTAGCACTCCACTGTAATATGCCACTTCTGAACTTGCTCAAGATTGCAATAAAGACAACTAAGATACAAGAACAAGAATATGAACAAGCTATTCAAATTGATTTTTATGATAATGTAATATAACCTACACATGGCTATAACATAAAGTTATCAATTTAAATACTTGTTACCGAGATGGCATTAGCTCAAGATTGGAGTGATCATCCTCATGCTTGGCTCTATTTTGCAAATGATGAAGTCCTCTTCCTTTTGAAAAAGCCAAACTTCAAATGTTTCTCTAAGTACCTAGAAATCTTTTAGATACTTGTTGGTACCCAATTTTTGTTGGATCCAAGAATATTAATCACAGGAGATTTATAAACCCAAATAGTCCTAACATTAATGATATTGGATGAACTAACATGACTAGCAAAAGATTTGCATTTGTTATTACTCCTAAGCAATTTATTAGCATGGTAATGAGGAGGCTTAGAAGTCCAAACAATTATAGTAATAGTTTTATCCTTTCTAAGCACATGATAATCATTACTATGCAAGGGCTTAAAGGATCTAGTACATCTAGCAAATGGTTTGCAATTGTTATTCCTCCTAAGCAAATTATTTGCATTGTTTTGTGTCGTCTTAGGAATACTAACACATCTAACAAATATATTTCTAGTTTTACTCTTCCTAAGCAAATGAATATCATTATTTTGAAAGCACTTAGGAGAATTAACAAATTTGACAAACACATTACTATTTTTTGTCTTTCCAAAGTAAATAATGATCATTAAAAATAATTGACTTAGGAGTATTACCTTTGGGATAATCCTTACCCAAATGTCTCTTTTCTCGGCAATTGAAGCACTTTTGACCATTTGGACCTCTCTTCATCTTCTTATGATGCTCAATGCCGGTTTGCCTCAAGGTTAATGGTTATGGCTTGAATTCCAATTTGTTAAGGTGCACGAAGGCGAGGTGTCCCTTCTTGTTGCATCCAAAGCACTTAATGGTTTTCAAGTGTCTTGCGTTGTGTTTTGCCTTACTTCTCGGAGATGTACCCAATCCCTTTCTTGTCGTGCAAGACTCCTTACTTGTTTAAGATATCGTCAAGGGTGGCCTTCCCTTTGTAGCATTTCTTTAAGTCATTATCCAATTTTATAACTTGAGCCTTGAGCTTGATACTTTCCTCTATAAGATTAGTCTCACAAGACATAGAAAAACTTGACAAAATTTTATTAGAGCAACACGGCATATCATCACTAGAAGTGGACATATCAATTTTTGATGAAATACTAGGATTAACATTTAAATATGGCATTTCATCAATTAAATTACAAGTAATGCCTATGTCCACCTTAGGCTTAATGATTTCCTTGAGAAGGAGGGATTCATGATTTTCTTTAAGTACATTATAATCATTTTGAAGCGAATCATATATAAGCTTCAAAATCTTATACTTTGCTTTCTCCTTTCCAAGATATTCATTGAGCTCCTCTAACAAGTTCATCAAATCATCATAGGAGGGCTCTTCGTCATCGCTTACCTCAATTTTACCTTTTGCCACAAATCAACGCGATGGTGGAGATGGAATTGAATGTTCATCATTGCTTGAGGTAGAAGTTGGGGTTGATGGTGTTGTCGATTCTTCATCAATTGAGATAGAATTTGAAGTTTCATCCCTCGACACCCATTCTTCTATACAATCTTCACTAGGGGATGTGAACACATCATATAATTCTTGAAATTTTGTCCATATTTCATGAGTATTCTTGAGATTGCATATTTTATTAAATACATCTACGCTCACAATGCTAAATTAAACATTAGTAGCTTGAGCGTCGAGATGTAGGCATTTTTCTTCTCCTTTAATTTGAGCAAATTTGTTCAACTAAAGAGAAAAGTCCATATATACGATCTTCCATATTTGAGGGCTCGTAGATTTAAAATGAGAAATCATAAATAATTTCTATGAAGGATAATTAGAGCTATAAAAATTATATGAATCGGTGTAGTGCACTAAACCACTAGTCGTCATTCTTATTCTCTAGGCGGTAAAGGCTAATAAATGAGAAACCAAGCTCTGATACCACTTTTGAGATCGAGAAAGCAGACTAGAGGGGGTAAATAGGCAGTTTTAAAAATTTCTTCTACTATTAATTAAAATCTCGCCTAAGAACAAATGTAAAAACCTAAATAATAATATATCGATGTGAAAGCGATAAACTAAGGTTTTGACAATTAAAGTCTAAGTCAACTAGGCTCACTAAGTGCACTAGTTAATTATGTCTCTACTCAAGAATATACAATCCTAAAGGCAATTAAGTAATTTAATTCTAGAAATGGAAATTGTAATAATGTAAATAGAGAATTGCCAGCAAACACAAAGAGACACACCGATGTTTTACCATGGTGTTCAGAGACTTGCCGGTCTCCCCTAATCCACATTGAGGCAAGTCCAAACCACTTTGGATTGACTCCACGATTTGAGTACCCATCTCGATTCCACTAGTGGTAGCTCTTTTCTCCTCTGGGTAGGTGAGCTCCAATGTTCACAACTTTACTGGTTCTTCTCACAATCTCTTTGAGAAGATCACCGCGCACATTGCCTCCATACGTCGTCTAGGTGTCGGCATACACCAAGAGTAACAAGTCAAGCCTTATAGCTTGAGCTCCATCCAGTACAACACATGTACAATGGTGATCACCAAGTGTAACACATGCACAAGGCTTCCTCAAGTGCAACACATGCACAAGAGGCTATCAATCTACTTCTAATTGTAACAAATGATTTTAGAGTTCACTCTTAACTCAAAAACCAAATTGAAGAGTGCAACACATGTACAACTCAACCACAAAGAGCAATAGACTCTCTAAAACCTCAACGACCAAATGCCAGCCCCCAAGGGTACTTTTATAGCCTTCATAAGAAAAACTAGCCGTTGGGGGCAAAAATGCCCAGGAGACCCAGTCATACCACCCTAGGACCGGTATGACTGGCATCTGGTCCAACGGCTAGAAAAAACTAGCCGTTACATAGAAAATTCGGTCATACCGGAGAGGGTCCGGTCATACCAGACTTTAGCGGTCATACCGGACAAGGTTCGGTCATACAGGCCTACCTCAGCGCCAAATGTTCTTTCTATAAAAAACACATCGAGGAGTCCCCGGTCATACCGGAGGCTGGTATGACCAGAATTACCCCGGTCATACCGCAGATCGGTATGACCGGAGTGACCTCGATCATACCACTGGTCTAGTCATGAAAACGCCCATAACTTTTTACTCCAAACTCCGATTTAGGTGATCTTGGACTCTATGCGAAGCTTATCAAGAGGGCTATAATCTTCACTCATTTTTAAAATTTAAGAAACCATATATATTTTTAAAATTTAAGAAACCATATATATTTTTAAATATCACCAAAATAAAAATTCCAATGTAGTCACTCAAGCCTAAAATCTGATTTTCTCGAAATCCCTCACAAAGACTTGACCAAAGGCATGACTACAAGCTAGAAAGAGTCAATAAGATCAAATATTGAGCCATTTGATGACCAACTCATAATCAAAATAATTTGTAAAACACATTTGCAAATAAACCGAGAACCTTGGATATCAATCCTCTAGCCATGTAAGGATCAATACATGATCCCGACACTTTGCAAAATACATTTACAAATGCCAACACATGCTTTAAGATTGAAACCCATAACCTCTAGCTTATTTGCAAAACACATTTGAAAATAATAAGTCAACATTTTGCAAAAACACATTTTGCAAACACTTAGCTCATGAGCTCCCTTATTTGCAACACATAAAAATACTTAGCTCATGCAAAAACCAAATAAGAGAGTGAGTTAGAGTGAACCGGATTGAGTTCATCAACTCATGATAAAGCTCAAGCTAAATGACTCAATCCCTCTTAATAGTATGGCAACCTATACTAGCAACCCAGTCTCCCATCATCGAGACCGGTAAAAGACTAGGAACACATCCTTAGCCCTAACTAGTTATACCTTTGCCTCTAGCATATTTACTTGGAACTTTCATGATTTCCATCATTTTCTCTCCAAATCGGGTCCGTTCTTCTTGTTCATCAACATATGATGAATCTTCTCTAGCTTTACTTCACTTCGGAATTCATCCTCAAAGCTTATCAATACATGATAACTTCTTCTTTTCGATTCTTCATTTTCTTAGACTCAACCTACTTCACAACTCATGGAAGATTGTTAGTCCAACAAACATGGTTGCCTTAATCATTAGTTGCACTCTATTAATAGATAATAGATGCCCCTTGATCGATTGAGCACAACCCTAATCAATTTGAATGATTTAAAGATGTCTTGAGTACTTTGATGCAACTAATATTTCATTATACTCAAGAATTTTTCGCTTGTTCTTAGCCAACGAAGAAACACTATCAACACATGATGAAGCATTCTTTCAATCAAAGACAGCCGAACTCAATTTAAATTTTGTTTAAATTGACATGAGTATATATTAACTATACAAGTTTCATATACTTATTTTGATGGTTACTAAGTAATGATCCAAATTATGTTGGAGTGGTGAAAAAGGATCAATACTCTTAATACCATCAACAATAGAATAAACTCCATTAAATATGTGCATACAAATAATTAAACTTGAATCAATATGCACATATTCAATTTTTGAGATTGCTTTGGAGTTTATCCTATATTACCATGAGTATACTACAACTACACAAGTTAAATATACTCAAGGGATTGTTTCAAAATAATGATCCTTGATATAGAAAGATGAATTAGATCAATACTATTGAAACATCAAGGTAAAGTATGAACTCTCCCTAAATATGTGCATTCATGTATATATGGAAATGAAAACATCATGCATATCTTGAGGTCTAAATAATGGTAGAGTTCATTCTTTAACTTGAATCCAAAATATGTATTAAGATATCGTAAAATGAATTGTAAGACCCCAGATTTACCATCCGGAATCTCCTGTGTATTTCTGTACTAGTCCCAGATCAGTTGCTAGTACACACAGTGAAGTAGTGATAATCATAACCAGAACAGAATGAAGTAATAGCATAAATATAAAGTACCAGCCACATGGCTATTTATTACATCTCCTGGTCACATGACCAGAGTTCACAGCAGCGGAAACAAAAACAACAAGATAAAACCCAAAAGACACCATAGGCGACGACTAGAGGAGCGCGCGCTTAGTTATCTTGGCGATCTCCAACGAACTCCTCGTCATAGAACTCATTGTCTTCGACTGCATCTTGGTAATTCTCTGATGACAAAATTTTGTGTAGCATGTGAGTACAAACGTACTCCGCAAGTCTGGGACATGCAACATGTAGGGCTTTCCAAGGAAAGGTTTAATAGGGTTCTTTTGCATAAAGCCAAGTTTCATCAAACTACACTTAATAATAATTTTCACAATGCACATTTTAACAAATATTTTAACAATTGAATATATATATTATTCTAGCGAAGGTTCTATCCACCATCACTAGTATACTAGCTCATGACTCTATCCATCATAATCAAAACAGGTTCCATCTACTTGATTGGCTCAATCCGCCAAATAAACATTCGAGAGTTCTAACCACTCCCGAATCCCAAAACATCAATTATTTTGAAAACCAAAACCAAGTCTACCAGTATGAAAGCATTCTTCGCTCTGCCTTTGACCGTAGGCACGGCTATTCGAATAGTTTTACTCTCTGCAGAGGTGTACAGCTTTACCCACAAGGCATGATCATCTCCTTAATGCCAAGCGCTACGAACACACTTCCTTTGGTGTGTTAGCAGAGAGATCATGACAAGGCCTTTACAATGTATACGTCTAACCCGATTCACCCGCTGAGGTTTCACCGCTGTTAGGGTTCCATCCACCCAGTACATAAGCCTCCTCTTGCGCCGTATGGGAAAATACGACTTGCCTCCATCCGGCACCCACATTCCACCATCTGGTGAGTCTAAGTTAGGTTTCTACAAATTATTCAGCCAAGTCGTACCCATTATAGACATGTGGTTGCACGGTAATGCTTAGAATAGGCAGTCATAAGCGTCGGTCCTTAAATTGATTAGGGCGGCTTTCACAAACCAGAACCAGTGCTCCATCCACACCCGCCCGACAAACCATTCCGCCCCAATCAAAACTATTTTTATTTTATTTCTATTTTACAATCACAGCAGCAAGCACCTTACTACAGTTTTGATAAAACACATTTCAACAACATTTAGAATTTAACCCACCATAGGCATTTTAATCAACATCAATCCTAAGCACAGTCTAAAATACTAAACAAGGTTAATCACATGATATATGATTTCATGATTAAAACTTAAGGTTACAAAGGCATGGTAATCAAATAACAAGGATGTCATTTCGAAATGGGTATAACTAACATCCTATATCTTAACATCATCAATTTATATAAAGGCAACGTATCACATGCACAGGCCTTCCGATGTACACACCGTGCACACCAACTAACAAAAGTCACAAAATTCTGAAAAAATTATAATGTATTATAGATTGCCCTACCTATCTATGAAATTTAAGATCAAATTCATTATATATCGAAAGTTACAAAAAAAGAAAAAAAATTTGACAAGTTTAAACTCTCTAAACTTGTCAGAATTTTCTCTTTTTTGTAACTCTTGATATATAATGAATTTGAGCCTACAATTTTATACATAGGTAGGGCAATCTATGAAGTACATCTAAAATTTTTTTTAAAATTTTTTGTGACTTTTGTTAGTTGGTGTGCACGGTGTGTACACGGGAAGGTCAGTGTGCACAGGATACGTTGCCTTATATAAATAGCCATGCAAGTTGTAAACATTTTATAAAACAATTATAAACAATAGGATCAACGTGCGTTAAGGAGACTTGCCTTCGTCGACAAGGTGCACTGCGTTGTTCAGAAGGTCTTCTCCTTCGTCGGCGATGACGACCGCTTCTTCGACTACGCGCAAAACGGTGCACAAAATGAATAAAATAAAATAAACAGAAACAAAAAATTATAATAAAAATATTGGCAAATAGAGGATGAATTTAGATGAATTTAGCAATTCGAACCACTCGATTCGGAGTTATGACGGAGGAGAAACAATTGTTTGAATTCTGTCGGATTGGAAAAATGGAAAATCGGGAGTATTCCTTTGGCATCTTTTCTTTTTCTCCATTTTTTGATTTTCTTCTCTCTTCCATGTGGGCCCCACGCGTCATTGGCTATTAGCCTTCTTCTCCAAATGAATGAACAGAGGAGAAGCAGGGAGGGAGCAGCGCCATGGCCAGAGGGGAAAAGGGTGGCTCCGGCCAGTGGGGGCTCGCCGGCCGGCGGTGTAGCACCGCAAGTCTTCTTTGCCTGGTTTTTTTGGCCGGAATTGTTTTCCACCTTCTTGACTCATACTTCAAGCCGTCGCGCGGTTATAATTCTACTAAAGGTTTTGGGTTTTTCGGCGAAATGCTTATCGGAATGGGCGTTTTCCTTAGTGCCGTTTAATTTTGCGGCATGTTGTCTATCCTGACAATTGTCGTTTCGCGCCAGGAATTAAATTGTTTGCGTCGCGCAAATGGTTAAAAGTGGATTTTGGTTTTCTTAGGAAGGGTCTTTTTGGGAATTTCCCTCCCTCATCTAATATCTCTCTCTCCTCAAACTTGTGGCTGAGAATCCTTAGAGGCAAGCTCCTTGTTTCTCCTGTGCTGCCGACACCCCCAGCCTTCCTCTCATTTCTGCGCTGCAAGCAGCTAGCCGGCGCCACTTCCTTCTCTTCCCTGCCGGCGCCCCCCTCCAGCATCAGTGCGGCAGCAGCCAGCTCGGCGCCCCTCCAGCAGCAGCGCAGCAGCAGCCTCGGCGCCTCCTTCCCTGCAGGCCGGCGACACCCCTACCCCTGGCCGAAGCCCTCCGGCCAGCCTCCGGCTCTTCTCCGGCCAGCCTCCGGCCGGCGTCGGCGACCCCTTCCCCGGGCCGATGCAGCTCTCCCCACCCCTCTTTGCTCCATGGAATGCCTTGAGGTAAAACCCTAGAAAAAAATTGGAGAGCTAATTGCTTGCATGCCAAGTGTTTGATCAAATGCCTAGCTAGATTTTCATGAGCTTGAAGTGATGGTCTCTCTTCTCCCTAATTTGCTTTGCTAGAAAGTATGGTTGTAGTCTATTCTTTAATCTGGGATGGCTGCATGTATTGATAAACCTTGTTGAATAACAATTCTTGGGGATGGAATTGATAAGCATTTATGATATACACATATGATTGTGAATTTGTTTGGTTAATAAACAACTGCATGTTAGAGTCAATATGCTGTAATCATGATTTGTCTGCTTGCAATCAAAGAAAAAAAAATATGTATAGCTCATTGAGTGATTTCTTGCCATGCCATGATTCCGAGTATCTTACATGTATTGAAATGGCCGAATTCTTAGTGGGAAAGATGTCTTGCTGGTTAATGGTTTTGATCTAACCATTAGAGGCATTTTTGGTTTGTAGTAATGCTAGAAACCTCTTATGCTGATTAGTTCCTAGTATAAATTTGTGGATATGAGTGAATAAAATAGAGAGTGTGTGCTATTTGTTTACTAGCTTCCCTGCACTCGTAATTTTCTAGTAGCAAGGATTAATTTAGTTAGATCTGGAATGCCGATATGTGTTTAGCTTATAAGTGGACATTAGTTTTGAAGAAGTCGTTATGCAAGAGAGTTGTTTCTTTTATCGCTTGTTTTTTTTAGTGTGCATAGAGTTGAGTCGATGATTATTGTTTAATTGCGAGAAAAGGGTCATCAGAGTGGCCTCATCCGTATGCCACTCCATTCTTCGTCGGTAAAAGGCAAGTGCATTCCCTAAATTGTGGCTAAGAAGATTAATCAAGTGTTTGCTTTTAGCGTAAGTAATTGCCGATGCATACGCAAGAGGTAAGCCTTGCTTGGATATAACTACAAAGTGTTTCCCCTTATGAAAATGTTTATGATGATTACAAGGTTAAGGGAATGAAGGCAAGCACACCGTGTTATTGAGTGTGGATGTGTGTTCTTATTTGATGCTCCTCAATTTAATTGTTGCTCTGTTAGTTAGATGAACTCTAATGGAGATCGAGCTTTTAGTAAGGTTGTTTTTAGTGAGAATATTGGTTGAGTGATTGGGACTAATATGAGATTGGTTCAACCGGTTAGGTCTTTTATAAAGATAGAATTTTTTTGTGAGCATTTAACCGCCAGTGTATTGTGTGAGCATGGCTTGGAGGCTGTAGGATATATTTGTATGATAGAAATGTTGTTATGAGTTGCCATGCCTTATGGTTGAATCTGCTTGTACAAGTACCGTTAGTGACTTAGGAATGTGAGAATTGGCTATGTGTGTGTAGGTGGTTATGGTATGATTGTGTAGGCATGGAATGAAAAGTTGCATTTCATTCATGAAAATTGCATTTGTGCATTCATAATGGAAGAGGTGACCCATGCCGACAGGGCCTCTGTGTTCACACGTAGTGAACACGAAAGTCCTACTCGTAGTCCCATTCATCGAGGTGAATGGGAGCGAGACAAGAAGAGTAGGCACCTTCCATCTACGGATGGAAGGGACGTGAGGGTGCACACCGACGCGGGTGGGCACTCTCAGAAGACTCTGTGACGTGCATGGAAATGAGCATTCATGTGCATTGCATCAAAAAGAGCACTCATGTGTATTGCATTTTTTTTATAATGAGTGTTGTGGTAAATGGTGTGTCATAGTGATGGTGATTATGGTAATTGAAGGTTGGGTTGTGGACTCAATCCAAAAAAAGGGGGAGATTGAATTGAAGTTGATCAATTAGCGCATTTCCTTGCCCTGCTAACTATGTTGTATGAGTGTCGTGGAGTGAAGTCGAGTTATGAACTCAAATGCAATTGGTGAAAATCGCTTGAGTTGCAACGAGGGTAGTTAAGTCGGAGGCGCCAGGATTCGAGTCAAGTAATACTACGTGGTGCGAATGGCTTTATTAACAAGTTGATGACTTGATTGCGATGATTTTCGGTTTGGTCAAGTTTTTGCCTTAAATGGGTAAACGCGTGTTGTCCTGATGTCGTTTTATCTCAGACATTTGCTCTTATGGTCGAAGTTCTTGTTTTACTTTCGATAATCTGGAATTTGCTACGCTTATGGCATTGCCGAAGTCTTGGACTCACTCTTGTTGTTTCTTGTTTTAGGTACTTTGAAGATGACTCGTCGGGGTGGGAGTAGTAACACGCATTACCCATCACGATCTCCAACAATTTAATTAACCAATTCATCAACCGATGTAATTGATGTGGTTGTAATTTATTCTCCATCGTGATGAAATTCATTAATTTCTGCTGGGTATGTGATTGATTGACTAAGGACCCGCTAGAATGATATTATAATCGCCATTCGCTTGTCTGCCGAGTGGATGTCCTCTCGAGCTAGAGAGGTCATGCCGAAATTTTGTAAATTTCGTGACTTAGCTTTAAACCTGGTTTAGAGAGGTCCAAGGTCGCTTTCAATCTTTTAATAATGGTAAAAGGTTTAGTGTTTCATTCGCTGAGTTATTAGTTCAATTGGATTTCTTTGTCAAGTTTTATTTTTCGGTCTTGTTGGAGACACTCGACCAGATGGTTCCGGCGTTGTAAGCATCATTTAGGTCTTTTGGTAACATTCGCGGCGCTTACGCCGGTGTTACAAAGGCAATAGCCGCTTACCGGTGGCGTAGAATGCACAAGACGGCCAGTATGCAGCGCCGCAGTGGCTAATATTATGGCGAGGCACTACGGCGGCGATCGAGGGCGACAGGTGCGCGCTCTACGACGCCAAGACCATGCGATAATTTATTGCCGGCGAGGCCGGGAATGGCAACGATGAGGTGAAACCGACGACCAAAATCGGGCCGACGGCACAACGGTCAAAAACACCTGAAATCGCAATATTTCTCGAAACTAAGGTGAGCACGGGATAGCTAGCATCAAGGGGAGTCTATGGGTGCAAGGAATTGAATTGAATCGTACCCAAACGGGAGAAATCGACGACTAATCCGAGCGATTTAACCGATTTACCTAACAAACTCAAATACGGGTCAAACCGCAATGAAAATCAAATCCGATTGAATGGTTGTGATCATGGAAACAAAAGGCACAAAGTGACGCGGTTGGTTTACTTGGAAACTCACCGGAGCAAAAGATGGCTCGCCGGTGTCTTTGGAGAACGCCGAGCGTTGGGTTTTCTCGAGTTTTGGAAAGGGAAACGACATCGAATCAATCGGGCAAGGTGAGCACGGATAGAGGACAAGAAGACGAAACTTTTGAGTACTCAGACGTCCGGTGAGGTGAAAACGCCGAGATAATGGTGAACAATAAATTGTCATTAACGCTTAATTGTGGCCGTTTCGCTCGGTTTAAGGATGGGTAACGGTAGGGCATTTGTTCTCCATTACGACGCCGTCGTGATGCTTCAGCTCTCACTTGATTTGGTGCAGAATATTGTGAGATATAGAGGTTTGAAGTTGGAGCTAGATATGAAGTTGAGACTTGAACAGTTGCTGTACATTTGGGGAGGATGAACAGTGCCAATTCTAGAGTGCGCGAGATAAAATAGATGACAAGATCTAAAAATGTCGGAAAGATCCAAAAAATCCTAAAGAATAAAATGGAACCCAATAAAATTGGTTTCGCTAATTTTGGATGAATTTTGGAATTTAGATTATTTCAGGACGAATAAAATGGTTTTGATGAAAGTGCGAAAGATAAAATACCAGAGAGATTCTATAAATCTTGGAAAAATTCCCAAAATCATTATAGAATATTTGGAACCTAATGCAATGGGTTTTGAGATTTTTGAAGCATTTTGGAACTGGGGTGAAATTTCGAATAAGGACCAGAATTGAAATTTTGACTTTGCGGACGGTAAAGGATTGAACTTCAATTTCGGATGGATATGAATGCCAGGTTAATTAGAACACCAAGAAAAATCCAAATTTTGAATTTAATTAATTTTAAAATAATTTTTATAACAATGTAAAAATCTGGATGTTACATGAATATAGTGCATTCCTTGGATTTTCTATTTTTTAATGAGATAAGACTAATCAGAGATATACTCAATAAAAGAGCTAGTCTCATATTTAGATTTATCAATATGATCATAAAAATTATATCCAAGAAATGTAACAAGATATGATACTATGAACTTTAATGCATACCTTTGATATTTTGACCTTTTTCATCCAAAAGAGACTAATAAGAGTTGAACTCGACAAAAGAGTTAGTCTCATAAAAAGATTTGTCATTAATTGACAATTGAGACTAATCAATATTATGATTATCAAAAGAGTTAGTCTCAATATTGGATTTATCATTAACACCAAAACTAAATTAATAGAGCTTGAATTTTCACATACGCACCGGCATAACATCGCTAAACAATATGTGCAATAACTGTAATCAACATATGCAACAAAATACAAAAAAAGTTCAATGCCTTGAAAAAATTGGAGAAACTATAAAAATTCCCACTGAAAATTGGATGAAATATCATAAGTATAGAACTAAGGTATGGTTTAAAACTAGTTTGGGTATTTGGAGCAAACAAACTCATGGTGTTACAATGTTGTGGCTTTGAAAAACTAATGGCAACATTCAAATATAATTGTTGCAACAAATAGCACAAACTACATAGAAAATTCTAAAAAATGCTATTACAACAACACATATTAACACGGGCAACATTTATAATAAGATGATACATCATCCTGAAATCCCAAACCCAACATTTTGAAATTTTGTTGCAACAACTAAAACAAATAGGTGCGATATCTCAAAATTCTTACTCCAACAACTCGAACAATCTGTTGCAACATCTCACATCTCGATAGGGCAATGATCTTTTTCTCCTTCATCAACAATGGCCATGATGCTCATGGAGTCCATGAACGCTTACGATGGAGCGTGGTTGGTCTAGGTGTTACTCATGAGGACAACGAGAGTAGCCTTGAAAAGGTGGGACATCACGGGACATTTTATCAATGGTATATATAAATAAGGATATTTTATTAATTGATCTAAAATAAAAAGGGCAGATTGATCTGTAGAAACTCTGAATAAGCTCGATCAACTGTGTTTTTCTTTTCTTGAGACTCGCAAGCTCAACAAGTTGGTAACCAAAGATCTGAATATAGGTAGTGTTTTCATGGCACGCGTTCATCTGAGCCCGTTGCGATGATGCACTACCAGAAAACCGAGATTTCGTGAGGGTGCTATATTTTCATGAGAGTTACAAACAAACCGCCACGAAACAAAAATATTTCGTGAAGGTGGTGCATAAACCCTCGTAAAAAAATACATTTCGTGAAGGTGGAGCATAAACCCTCATGAATTGAAGTTATTTTCGTGAAGGTTTTCATAAACTCTCATGAAAGTAGCTGTCCCGCCACGAAAATTACGAATTTTCATGTGGGTTATAGTTTTCGTGAGGGTGCTATAGTTTTCGTGAGTACTAATTTTAACCACTACTAGAGTAATGGATCTCATAAGAGCTCTGAAGTTAAGCGTGCCTGAAGGAGAGTAGTAATAGGATGGGTGACCTCCGGGGAACCCTCATGAAAAAATTTCGTGGAGGCTTTTAACCCTCATGAAAATATTTCGTGGCGGTTAAGCACCATCACGAATTATTTTCCGTGAGTCAATCCTCGCCACGAAATTTCTTGTGCAATCTGGCGAGCCCATTGTTCGTGAGAGTTATTGTGTGACGGCACCGCCACGAAATATGTTCGTGAAGGTGCACCGTCACGCAAAATTGAATTTCCTGGCGCCATATTCGTGAGGGTTATTGCGTGACGGTGATATGTCACTAATTGTTTTCATGACGGTTTTGGCGCTTTCGTGACGGTTTTTTAGTCCTCACAAAATCTCGATTTTCTGGTAGTGATGCTGGACTGATCGATCAATCGATCTCACACTACGTGAACTATAACACCATGCATTACGATAATTCTCACCCCAAGAGCAGCCAGGAAAAGGAATATGATCAATTCCTTATATGTTACGGGATTTTTCGCAAAATTCATTATTATGTCATTGGTACGTGAGGTTGAACACTGAGTAGCACACAAGGTTTGGTGTAGGGGGGAGTTCACCCAGTGGTGGAGGTAGGATTTTGTTAAGTTTTAGATAGAAAATTAATACTATTATAGAAAAGACTATATTAGATTCCTCATCGTAGAAAATATAATCTTAGACGGTTTTGAAAGAATAGTATGTGATGGAACAACATTACACATACATTATAGACGATTTTTAGTTAAAACTGTCTGTGATATAATACATATCAAAAATAATTTTAATCAAAAACCGTTTATAAAAAATCAGCGTTTCATTCAGATAGTTTTAACGGAAAACCGTTCGTGAGAAGTTGGTTTTAGGACAGAACATCTGTAATGAAGGAGGAGTTTTGGCTCCCCACCTGGCCACGTCGCCCGTTTTACTGCGGCCGTCTATCCCCTTTGTCCGTGCCATCCGGCCGTCCGCGCGGCTTGACCTGTCCACATCGACGAAATATGCCTCTACGGATCCCTCGAGAAGCTTCTCCCATTTTCGCCGTCACCATCGCGCTCCCCTCCTCCCGCAGTCCCGCACCCCCCAGCGCTCTCTAGTCTCTACTGCGTCCGCGACGAGCTCACCGACTCCTTCGCTCGCCCGGTTTCCCCGGCCAATGCACCTACCTACGAGGCAAGCTTCTCTCCCTTCCTCCCCTTCCTTTCCCTCTCCCCAGACTCTCCCTCTCCCTCGCCGCCCACTTCGACGGCTTGGACTCCGGTGACCTTTGCTCCCCGCGGCCGACCTCAGAGCCGCCGACGATGACGACGAGAGGCTCGACCTCCCGCCCCCTCCACCCATCTCCCTCTCCACCTACAGGCCGACCCAAACCCTAACCCCAGCCCGACCCCCGCGCCCACGACTCCGACCCCCACCCCGTCGTTCGATTTCTGGGACACGGACGAGTTCGAGGGTATACCCACTACAGAGGCAACCCCCGACGAATCCTCCTCGCTGGCCGAGGCCACTACTTCAGATCCCTCCATTGAGGTCGCGACTGAGACAGCACCGTTGCTGCTAGGCCGACCGGCATAGCTGCTCAGCGCGCGCTCCATCGAGATGACCTGCGTCAGCTTTCTGATCCGCTTCCTCCTCAGGTACTACTGGGAAGCGGCAGAACGAGCAGGTTCTTCCCTGGTGCGTAAAATCCCTCTTTTCTTGCTTCCCATCCTCATCTCTGGGGCTTTCTTGATTGCAAATTGGGGATTCTTGATGCGCGTGTGGTTTGGTGTGAGACAATCAATGAAGATATTTGCGTGTAGTTCGTAGCTGCACTTGATGAACAAATATGTATGATACTCTCCGTTTCCCAAGTGTACGTCTAAATTTACTTCTTTGTCATCTGTTATGCGTTCTGTCTTACACATTCATGACATATGATACATTAATCACCTTTCCTTAACCTATTTTATAGATATTCAAACAGTTAATGGTGACTTTTCGGATATGCATAGCAAGGATCTCTCATATGCTGAGGTTTGTAGACCCTCCACTTCTGTAGTTATTTATTTCTTTTCGGGAAATGTGTCAAATGGATATAGTAATCTATCGATAACTTCTAAACTCCACATGAACAAACATTTGGTTGCTTTTTCTTTGTCTGATTGGTGCAGGTCCGTGCTATTCTATTGGATCCCTCTTGCAGCCTTGCTGGTTCTGGAATCGGTTGTTGATAAACTTTAATGTTATATAATGTTAGCTAGTATGTGCTGTCTTTCTATTTTCAGTAGTTTTTTTGGTTAGCTAGTGTGTGTGGGCTTCGGTTGGTGATAAACTTTAATATTCTATAATATTGATTCCCAAATGATCATCTGGCCCTTATTAAACTTAACTCTGTCCTGTTGATCATGATACTTTATGCTCACCTTTTCTTGATTGATGTTGGACTCAGGCCACAATCCCTGTCTATGATAATAGAACTATCACAAACGGTTTTAAGAATCGTCTATAATAATTGTATATCACAAACGGTTCATGCTAAGAATGGTTCAGAAACCGTTTATGATGTGTATGATGTATTGTTATTAATTATTATAGATGTTTCTTGCTAAGAACTATTTGTGATATGTGCATTATAGACGGTTCAGAAGTCATCTATGATACGCTGTTATTATCACTGACATATCCTTATAGATGGTTCACAAAACCGTCTGTGATGACTTTTCAGAACCGTTTGTGATGTCTTTTTTTATAGTAGTGTAAGTTGCTATAACTAACTAAATACTACCTACATCAAGGTACAACAGAAGTACATCACAAATGCATGACTAAAAATAAATTTGAACTTCATGCTTAATGATACTACAAAACAGACAAAATATGGCAAAAGCATAATAGCGTAGTGAAGTAATACAAACATTAATACCTAACTAATGAAGGTTAGGTATCCGAGTCAATCATATCTTCATCAAGAATAGTTAGTACAAGAATGTGAATCTTGGAAGATAAAATTGCATACGTAAATTAGTGACACAAAATTACAAAGTTAATTATTGATGTAAATTGCAAAACAAGAATGTAATATACTTATAGCACGATGTAGTTTTTGCCAACACGATCTTATACTTTGAAAACACTATAAGATCTTGTTATTTTCAATGCTTGTAAATACATTATACCATGCTATCATTTATCTATCTGCCATTCATCTTATTTCGCAACTCAATATTAATAATATTCATAGCTGAGAATGCTCTTTTTACTGTTGCGGTTGCAGTGGAAAAATCAATGTCGATTCAATGGGGGCGATATACCAATGGAAAAATTATGTGTCTATTACATTAAATTGAATTCAATCCACTAATCCCTAATTGGTTAATTTGGGAATATGGGTAATGCAATGCGACAAAGTAAGAATTAAGAGAAAATTATTTAGAGTTGATAGCGACCAATGGATAGCTTAACTGCTTGAGGAGGGAAGAGGGCTTGCCGTCTAAGAGCCTATGCTACCATTGCGCCCCGACCTTTAGGTCTCGTCTCGTCCACAAGAGAGAGAGAGAGAGAGAGAGAAAGAAGGTTGATTCTGATAGCCGATAAGGTTTCTTACTTCTTAACTTTGTGGGCTGTGGGCTATCATAGAGAGTAGTGCGCCAATGTGCTGGCTTGGTGTGGTGGGGAGGATAAGAACTTGTGGAATGAAATTTAATTATATATATAGCGGAGTTTTCCACTGCTTGTTGACTAGGCCTTAGGCCATTGTCTCAGTGGCTCGAGGCTAGAGGTGGGCATTGTGCCATGCTGGGCAGGTATGCCATAGGCCTCCAGGGCTGCATGTCTAAACTGTGTTGTGCCGCGCCATGGCCTGGCTAGCCTATCGTGCTGTGCCATGCTAGCCTGGCTTGCTAACTCCGCGGTAGTGGATACAAATATTGGGGAAAAAGAACTAAATTTTATTTATTTTTGAACAGATGCGTCATTACTGCCTCATTAAAAGCCTTACATTCAGTGTGGGGTACCCAGTGTGGAGCGGCTCGGTGCGTATGCTCGGTGTCAGTGAGCATGTACTCTTTAGTCTCCATTATCTACCTTTTAGCATCTCCGTTGTCTCCTCTCTTTTTTTGCATATGAGGACCACAAAAGGCGTTGACTGTAGAGCGGGCTATAACATGACGTAATATCATGACAGAGCGTTCTACACCATACTATGTTTGCTTCATGCCCATCGAGTGTTTCGTGCTATGCCTGCCCAAGTATGGTTAATAACGCAGACATGTCATACCATGTCGGGTCAGGTCTATGCACATTCGTGCTGTTTTGTGCCTGCTGTGCCACGAGTCAGCTAAAAAAGCCCAGCCCAATACTTAGGCCTACCCAAGGCCTATCTCGGTTCCTGCACTTCACTCGAAAGACTAAGGTCGAGGATCGAGCATGCAGAAGACAAGTCAAGGGCTCACATGATAAGAGATGCATGGCATGCAGCCCGCAAGTCCATCAAGACCACAATACAACGAAATGCATTCGGTCACATACTTATGCTTGCTACTAACCTGCGCTTACATGAGATCAAATGAAGCCAACGAAGGTACGAAGCATGTCACAAAAAGTTACACCAAATGCTGGTCCTAAAAGTACAACGTACTTAACATACATCGATACATGCGTTACAAATCTATTAGAAAAACATGCATATTACATAGTTGCTAGATATCAAGGTTACATCACGTGCACGCTTGCTTATATATGCCAAGTTACCAACCACTTAAAACTAGTTGGATCGGGCGAGCATGCATGCCATGCATTATATTGCATGCTTGATGCCTTGATTTTCTACTGATCTGAGAAGGCGGTCTTAGGGAGCACGGCGTCCCTGACCTTCCTCATATCCCTCCCCTTGCTCCTCCCGCTCCAGATCTCCGGCGACGAGGCCGCCGCCGACGCCCCGCTCGTCTTCTCCATCTTCCTCGCCAGCCACTCGTGCGGCGGCAGCTTCTCCTCTCCTTCTGTAAAAAGAAGAGGCTAATAGGTTAATCAAGACACAGATTGATTTGGGTTTTCAGCACACCAATAACCGTGCGCAGCTCTGCTATTTATACACATCGTATTGCAGGTTCGGGTACAGTAGTCGGATTACAACACGGAGACATTATCCATAACAGAATAACATCCATATCCGAATCTAACACAATCTATTAACCAATACGGTTACAGTAGGATTATCTTTAACATGCCCCCTCGATCTCAACCTATCTTAATCAGATTGAGATCGTTGAAGAATCGTCGAAAAGTATGTCGAGGAAGTGGTTTTGTCAGGACGTCAGCCACTTGGTCTGAAGACGAGATAAACCAATCTTGAGCTTCACAGCAACACGCTCGCACAAAATGAAAGTCTATCTCAATGTGTTTAGTGCGAGCATGAAACACTGGATTTGCTGTGAGGTACACTGCTCCTATATTATCACACCAGAGTTTCGGTGGCTGACGTAAAGGAACCTTCAGTTCATGCAACAGAGATTCAAGCCATATGAGTTCAGCTGCAGTATTTGCTATGGCTTTGTACTCAGCTTCTGTGCTAGACCGGGAGACAGTTGGTTGCTTCCTGGAGCTCCATGACACCAGGTTGGAACCACAAAATACAGCAAAGCCTCCGGTTGAACGCCGATCATCAGGACATCCCGCCCAGTCGGCATCAGTGAAGGCGCTGAGATCTTGTGAAGAAGAGCTTCGTATTTTTAGCCCAGTATAACATGTGCCCTTCAGATAGCGCAGAATACGCTTGACGGCTGCCAGATGTACATCTGTAGGACAGTGCAGAAACTGACATACCTTGTTTACTGCAAAGGAAATATCTGGTCGAGTAAGGTTTAAGTATTGAAGAGCTCCTACTGTACTCCTGTAAGTCGAGGCATCATGAGCACTGAGAACTCTGCCATCTTCTTTCGACAACTTGTCAGTGTGTGACATTGGTGTGTCTGCTGGTTTGCTCAGATGCATATTAGTTCGACTCAGCAAATCCTGAACGTATTTTCCTTGGGTGAGCACAATTCCATCATGGCAATGTGAGGCTTCAACTCCCAGGAAATAATGCAGAGTCCCAAGGTCTTTAACAGCAAATTCACATGATAACTGACGAAGTAGCTGATCTGCAGCCTTGACATTGGAGCTTGCGATAATTATGTCATCAACGTATACCAGCATGTAGATTGAAACTGTGGGCTGATGCAATATGAAGAGTGACGAATCTGATTTTGACGGCACAAATCCAAGTGCCAACAGCTTCATACTGAGCTTAGCATTCCACGCCCGAGGCGCTTGCTTGAGGCCATATAAAGCTTTGTCAAGTTTGCATATATAGTCTGGGTGTTGAGTACTCTCATAGCCTGGTGGTTGTTGCATAAAGACATCTTCAGAGAGCTCCCCGTGAAGAAAGGCGTTTTGGATGTCGATCTGCCGAAGATGCCATCCTCGAGACACTGCCAAAGACAAGACAAGGCGCACCGTTGTGGGTTTCACCACAGGGCTGAACGTATCACCGTAATCAACACCCTCCCGCTGTGTGAAGCCCTTTGCGACTAGTCTGGCTTTATATCGATCTAGTGTACCATCTGCTTTGTGTTTTACTTTGAAGATCCATCGACAGCCAACAACATTGTGCTGAGCTTGCCGAGGAATGAGTCTCCACGTGTTGTTTCGTAGCAAGGCCTCATATTCAGTATCCATTGCTTCCCTCCACTCGGGAAATTTTGCAGCTTCCTCATGTGACACAGGCGACGCAGGACACGGATTGACAGACGCCAGAAATGCACGCCTGTTGAGCGGGTATCTCACCGTGCCATCAGTGAACATCTTGGGTGTACTGATTCCATGACTCAGTCTTGTTCTCATTCGTGGATCAGCTGGGGGTAAAGCAGGTGGAGGCAGTTCTTCTGATTCAGCATGAGATTCCTCTTGTTCTGCTGAAGTAGACTCACCAGCAGGAGCTTCTGATTGATCATCTGGTTGCTGATCACTGTCATCAACGTTAGAAATAACTGCAGTAGCATTGTCAGTCGGTACAACAGGAAAAATGCTTTTCTGTGTATGATCATTATCTATGCCTGGTTCAGACAATGGGAACGCAAGAGGTGACTTTGAGCAAATTATGACAGGAGCATTGATCGCAGGGGAAGAAGACTCAGGTGCAGAACTATGGGAGGTAATGGCAAAAGGAAATATCTTCTCATCGAAGACAACATCCCGTGAAATGTATATGCGCCCGGTGGTTTTGTTCAAGCATTTATACCCTTTATGCTTGCCACTGTAACCAAGAAAGACACACTGATTTGACCGAAATTCAATTTTTCGAGCATTGTATGGGCGCAAGTTGGGCCAGCAAGCACAGCCAAAGACTTTTAGCAAGGAGTAGTCTACTGGTTTCTTCAGAAGCCGAGTAATTGGTGCTTGGTTGTTGATCACTTTACTCGGCATTCTATTGATAAGAAAACATGCGCTAGGAAGGCATCCTCCCGTAAACGGCGGATCAAGATTGAGCCAGAGAGCAAGTCCTGCCTCTACAAGATGACGGTGTTTCTCTCCGCAACACCATTTTGCCGGGCTGGTATGAGGACATGAGATTCTATGCCAAATGCCCGTGGAGTTAAAATAAGGACTAAGCTTAACATATTCTCCACCACCATCAGTTTGCACAGACTTGATTTTGGCATTCATTTGTTTTTCCACAAGTTGTTGAAATTGGAGGAAAGCAAATTCAACATCTGATTTTTGTTTGAGGAGATACAACCAGGTGAAACGACTGAAATCATCAATGAAAATAACATAGTATTTATGATTGTTTACAGATGGTATGGTAGAACCCCAAACATCTGAATGCACTAGTTCTAGAGGGGCTGTGGAGACTCTGTAGGATGGTTTATACGGTAATCTATGGGCTTTTGCCTGTTGACACGCATCACAAACATGCGTCTCTTTATTCAAAGGAAAAAACTTTAGGGAAGCTAAAACAGATGATACAATGGTTGATGAGGGATGGCCAAGTCTACGGTGCCATAGCTCAGGATCGACTTTAGTGGCTGATAGAAGAGCTCTTGGTGACGAAGCAGGCGTCACGCTTGTAAGGGGATAAAGGCCTCCCTTACACGGTCCTTGATGGAGGACTTTCTTCGTGATTTGATCCTTGACAAAGAAAGAATTGGGGTGAAATTCAACAAAAGCTTTGTTATCAGTGGCTAATTTTCGAACTGACACAAGGTGTTTTCGAATACGAGGAACATGAAGAACATTTTTGAGTTTTAATAGACTAGATGAACCAGGAAAAGATAAATGTCCAATACACGAGATAGGCAAACCTGTTCCATTGGCGACCTGCACTTGCTCATTGCCGTTATACCGCTCTCTGGTTGTCAGCCTGTTCAGATCAGAGGTTATGTGATCTGTTGCCCCTGAGTCCATGTACCAATTGGCATCAACTTGATTTGCTTGAGCATTGCTCGATTCTGGAGGGTAGTCGCCGAGTAACGATTCCAAAGCAGCTTGAGTGCTTCATGTCCTCGCTGAAACAACTGACATGTGGGAAGAGGTGGCGATTCTGTCCCTGCATTGTTGTTTGTGCGACATCGCTCCGACCATTGTTACCTCGCCCTCGGTTTGATCCTCGACCTCCTCCTCCTGGCCCACGCCACGACACCACCATTGTTGCGGCCTCGCCATCCACTTCCTTGGTAGTTGCTTCGTGAGGCTTGATTTGCGGAGGATGTGAACCGTTGTTGCATTCTCGTTGATGCATTTTGTTCAAGGAGAGCTTCATAGCTTGTGAGATATCCATAAAGATCTCCAATGGAGATTGGATCTTGTCGAATGCATACGATGCCACCAAAGCTTCATATTTTGGGCCCAAGTCCCGCGAGGATATAGGAGACAACATCCTCCTCGCCGAAAGTGGATTCCCAAAGGGCGAGAGAGTATCCGCGATTTTTGATCTTAGGAAGTAATCAATGACAGTATGTCATTGCGCTTTGAAGTTTGCAAGTTGTACCCGAACTTGGACTGTTTTGGCTCTTGAACGAGTCGCAAACATTCGCTCGAGTTCCTTCCAGATCTCGCTTGCCGCTTTTGTGAAACAGACGCTCCCGAATATCTTCTCGAGAGGGATGATAGAAGTCCACTTATTTACAACTTGATCTTGTCACGCCAGATTAAGAATGCAGGATTTGGAACATTCTGCTTCTTCTCCTTCGTTGGTGATTTGAACGGTGATTTAATCGCGCGTGTCAAGCTTGGATCCATCAACATACCCCATGAGATTGTAGCTCATGAGACACGGCACCATCTGTGCCTTCCACAAGAGGTAATTTTCTCTTGAGTTTGATTGTGACTAGTTGCGCAAAACGGTGGAGTCGAGGTTGCAGTAACTCCTGCTGATGCCGATATCGCTACCGTTGTCGCGATTCCAAGAGCAGAGCTGCTTGCAGGTTTACATGGCTCGATACCATGTAAAAAGAAGAGGCTAATAGGTTAATCAAGACACGATTGATTTGGGTTTTCAAAGACACCAATAACTGCAGCGCGCTACTCGCTATTTATACACATCGTACAGGTGTTTGCATGAGTCGGATTACAACACGGAGACATTATCCATAACAGAATAACATCCATATCCGAATCTAACACAATCTATTAACCAATACGGTTACAGTAGGATTATCTTTAACACCTTCCTCCTCCTCCTCGTCGACTCCCCCTTCGCCTCCGCCCCGCCTCGACGACCACCCGACGGGAATGGCCACCGGCGCCGACGACTTCCCCTTGTTCCTCGCCACAGCAGCGCCTTCTTCTTCCCTGGCCACGGTGGCGGCCTTGTTCTTGGCCCTTGCTCTGTTCCTCGGAGGAGTTCGAGCAGGAGCAGAACCGGTGAGCGCCGCCGCTTCTTTGCTGTGTTCCTCTTGCAGCACGTCCCACACTTCTCCCTCATCAAGCTCGAACTCTTCTTCTCCATGTCGGCCTGCCATGGCGAAGCTAAGCTTGCCTAGCTATGCTCTAGCTTTTTCTTGGTGTGTAGCTAGCTCAGCTGTTGCGTCTCTCTGAAGCTGGCACTGGCCGAAACATATAGTTGTCACAGGCCGCACCGGGACAAGATTGCACTGGCTGCGCACCGACCAACAGACCCACAGGTGCTTTCACCATCATTATCACTTAAATGCTTTGCTACAATCAAGTACTCCAGAACCCATGTTAAGTTACTATTTGCTTGTGCATCGAAAATTTCATATCAAAGGTGAAGCATTAGTGGTGATTATTAACCATTGATAAGATGTTATGGTCATATATATGCATGACAAAAACTTGTGTCCATGGGCGCGTGTGCACGTGTCGTGTGGTGTGGTGTGGTGTGGTGTGCGTGTGTGGTGTGTGTCCTTGCACTCATAAAAAACTTGCATCCATGTGGTTTGAAATCGAGTGTCTACATAACATTTTTTTTGGGGTATGTCTACACTACCACAAAATAGTATATAGGTGACACTCTATTTATAACGGTTCTTTTGGATCCGTCACAAATACAATTATCAGTGGTGGCTCTAAAATTCAAAATGGCGAAAAGACTATTTGTGGCGGCTTTTGTTTGGAACCGTCACAAATAACTGATTATTTGTGGCGGTCTTTCTTTGAAACCGTTACAAATAATCTTGGGACTATTTATGGCGGTTTTTGGCTGGAACCGCCATAGATACTGCCACTGATTATATTAGTATTTGTGGTGGTTTTTTTGTTAAAACCGCCACTAATATTATTACTCCTATAAATACCCCTGCAGTTTTGCCATGGTCATCTTCCTCCCCGAGAATAAACCTAACTAGCTGATTTCAGATTTGGTTTGGCAAAGATTTTTGTGCTTCTACTTCCTATAGTTGTTCTAAGGTGTGTAATTTGTTCTCCTCTCTTTATTTGTAGTGATGTAGTTGCAATTTAATGGTTAGATCTAGTTTAATTAAGGTTTAGATTTAGTTTGTTTTTATTTACCTAGCATTTTTTAGATGATGAATTTATTACCTTGCTCCATTAGATTAAGTTGTGTACCTTTTTTAGATGATGAAGTATGATTAAGTATATATCAAATTTATTTATTTAAGATTATTGCATATTAACAAAAATTAAATTTTAGTTAATATGGTAGATGGGTGATCTTGAAATTGACTTGCATTTTGAAATGATGAATTTATTATCTAGCTCTTTTGGAGGATAAATTTAATTTTGGCTAGGTATGAGCATATATAAAAATGAAGTAATTAATTTTTACCATTAGTGCGTTCATATATATCTTGCTCTATTAGTGGCTATTGTTAGCTAATTATGATCAAGTATATATCAAATTTATTTAATTAAGATTATTGGATATTAATAAAAATAAATTTTAGTTAATATGGTAGATGGGTTATCATAAAGTTGCCTTGCATTTTGAGATGATGAATTTATTATCTAGCTTATTTAAAGGATAAATTTAATTTTAGTTAGGTATGAGTATATATTAAAATTAACTAATTAAGATTGGAAAATTTATTAGCATTAATGTTGTACCGTTAGTGGATATTGTTGGATATTGGATTAATAATTTATTTAATTAATATTATTGGATATTAATAATTGTTTACATTAATTAATTGTAGATGGACCGTAGATAGATGTACAATGTGAACCATTGCAGCCAAGAATACATTGACGGCGTATCTGCTTTTCTGAGAGCCGCCGAGGAGAACAACTTACAAAAGAAGATGGAGTACATACATTGTCCATGCATTGATTGCAAGAATGAGAAGATGTTTTCGAACAAAGACCATATCTACTTGCACTTGATTTAGAGGGGTTTTGTACCTGGTTATACATGTTGGACAAGGCACAGTGAAGATGACATCGTACTTCAACGTGATAACGTCGACGACGACAGAGCCGACAATGTGGCAGCTAACATTAGTTATGTATTCGATGAGGATAGATTGGTCATTGATGACGACAATAATCTAACTCAAATGTTGCGCAATGCAGAAGAGAACTACACTAGACAGAGAGAGTTTAATCAATTCAAGGGTTTGATGATGGATTCGAAGAAACCTTTGTTCCCGGGTTGCAAGGAGGAATACACAAAGTTGCACACCATGCTTTTACTATTGAAATTAAATGCAGGTTATGGTTGGTCCAACAAGAGTTTCACGGCGTTGTTATATCTCTTAGTGGACATGCTTCCAGAGGGAAATGTATTGCCTAAAACCATGTATCTAGCTAAGAAGGTTGTATGTGCCTTAGGATTGGAAGTAGAAAGAATACATGCATATTCAAATGACTGTATACTCTATCGCAAAGACTATGCAGACAAGCATGTATGTCCGGTGTGCAAAGCATTGCGATACAAGCATAAGGGTGATGATAGCAAAGGCATCGAGGTAAAGAAAAGAGCTCCCGCTAAAGTGGTGTGGTATTTGCTTGTAATACCACGTTCGAAGCATTTATTTGGAAACAAAAGCATGCCAAATTGATGCTGTGGTACTCGGAAGAGCGTAAGAGGGATGAAAAACTGAGACACCCTGCTGATTCTGCCCAGTGGAGAACCATCGATAGGCTCTTCAGGGAGAACTTCCGAAACAAACCAAGGAATATAAGGTTTGGTTTGAATATGGATGGAATGAATCCTTTCGATAATATGAGCAGCATTCACAGCACTTAGCCTGTGACTCTCTGTATCTACAACCTTCCTCCTTGGTTGTATATGAAGTGAAAGTACATTATGATGTTGCTGCTGATCCAAGGGACGAGACAACCTAGCAAAGATATTGATGTATACCTACAACCATTGGTGGAAGATCTTGTAACACCATGGAACGAAGGTGTACAGGTATAGGACGAGTACAAACGAGAGTACTTCACTTTACGTGTATTGTTGTTCTGCACCATCAATAATTTACCTGCCCTAGGTAACCTGTCTGGTCGTACTATAAAAGAAGCCAAAGCATGCCCCTAGTGCCTGGATGAAACTGCTAGTGTGTGGCTCAACAACTCGAGGAAAATAGTGTACATGTGTCACCATAGGTTCCTTCGCATGAATCATCCGTACCGTAATATGAAGAAACAATTCGATGGAACCAAAGAGAACGGTTTAGCTCTAAGGCCTCTTCCTGGGGAAAGGTTTATGATATGGTTAAGGATCTTAATGTTGTACTTGAAAAGGGGAGTACTGATAATACATCGAGGTCCAATACTGAGAAGACCACGTGAAAGAAGAGATTCATATTTTGGGATTTGCCCTATTGGAAGGACTTAGAAGTTCGACACTGCATCGACGTCATGCATGTAGAGAAGAATGTATGTGACAATGTGCTTGGTCTTTTACTGAATATTCCTAACAAAATAAAGGATGGACTTAAGCCTTTTCGGCAGCTTATAAAACATCTCGCTAAATACAAATTCTATGCAGATCAAACTAGAAATAATATTTAGGCTGTATACTACCATAATCTGGAAAAATATTCTTATTACATCTTGCTTTTCAACTAAATCCGGCTAGTTCAATAATCCTAAGTATTAATCATACACTTTACCTTACTAATCCGCATCAATATAACGTAAACCTTAGAATACCATATAAGCTATTTCAGCGATGAATATAATATCTCGTCTAAATCCTAAAATTTATAAAATTAGCTTATGAATAATTCTCAAAGTAAAGACTACCCTATTATGAAGAAATAATCTCATTTTATTATGCTTTGCATATCAATCTTGTTAGCAAAATTACCCAAAGTATTATGATTTCTAACCCACATCAACATTTCTTTAAAAACTACTTTCTACTCTAGAATTAACTATGAATTATATTTTGGGTGGAAATGTATTTCTTATGGAGCCCGAACACGAGCTTATAATGGTGGAGACTTCCAACCCGAGCCCGAGCATGTACCTTAACATCCACCCAACCACCGAAGATGTTGAGGCCTCCACTGCTGCTGTAGATGATGCTCCTATTGCAAGACATCGAGGTTGAGGGAAAACTAAGAAGTTTGAAGGCCGGTATACCATCTCGGAGGTCTCAGATACTGGGCCCTTGTTGCACCAAAAAAATCAGTAGCAAAATACAGGTTAACATACGGGTACATCGTAAGGGACAAAGTGCCAATCACCTATTTGGATTGGCACAAAGTGCCTTGCACCACCAAAGAGGATCTATGGACAAAGCTCAAAGAAACCTTCGAATTCCCTAAAGAAGTCCAAGAACTCGTGCGTCGCGATACGTTGATGACAATGGATGTGGTATGGAGGAACTTTAAGGCGAGACTTAATAAAAACTATGTGAAGAAAAACCAATCAGCCGTCGCCATATTAGGATGAGTTTGTGGCAATGAAGCAAGATGAAGCAGCAAAGAAGTCTAGTGAGGACCACATAAACATCGCAAGGAGGAATATTCACCCCCACAGACTAGGCATGAGTGGGTATGCGAGTAAAATTCCTCAATGGGAGAGGTAGGAATTAGAAGCGGTCCGATTGACTGGTGCAAGTCCCTTGACCAGACTGCCTGACCGAGTCAAGCACAATGTGCTAGCGAGGGCATCTATCACGTCTGGTGGAGGCTTATCATTTAAAAGCAGTGATGACAATGCAATGTCACAAAGAGTTCAGGAGCTGTACGTCGAGTCCAGCTAAGGAACTTTCCACTTAGATAGGGAGAAAGATGAACTAATAGCGGCCTTGGGAAATAAAGAGCACCCTAGTCGGACACGAGGCATTGGGGTTAAGGTTCACTGGAAGATGGAATTCTCAAAGGACGGAGACTCTTATAAGAGTTGAAAGAGAGCTAAAGAAGAAGCGTGTGGAACAGGAATTGGAAAAGATGAATGAAAGGGTTCTTCGAGAAATACAAGGCACCATAGAAGAACAAGTTCAACGACAAGTACAATAAGCTATGAACCAGTCGCAAGTCCACAACCTTCTCTCCAGCCCTACGAATCGTCACAGCAATTGCGCGTCTACGCCATCAGCAGAACCGGATAACAACCATTATCCTATGGACAACATATAAGACCCCACACCCTGCCAGCTCAACGTGCCCGTCATGAACATATTTCTACAGGCTAGTACAGGAATAGCTTATACATGCTAAGAAGGAGGTGTTTTTCACAACTCCCGGATAGCGCCAGGTTATGCAAAGGTCCAAGTGGGCATGGTACTTCCACAGTTTACCAACATCGGGCTGGAAATGCCCTCCAACGATGAGGTTACAACTATAGGAAGTGTTGTCCACTCATTCATTCAGTGGCGCAAGCGTGACATCGTCTTGGACCATCTAGTACCAGCCTCTCCTATAGTAGAACTCGCGCATCCGTCACTAGCACCTGAGCGTGAAATGGTGATGAAGCAGCAAAGAAGTCTAGTGAGGACCACATAAACATGGCTAGTGTGAGTACTTCAAAGGACAAACTTATAACCCCTGATCCAAAGAAATGGCACATTAGATAGGCGTATCAGCTAGATAGGCAAGCCAGAACAAAGTATGATGTTATGTGAGAAAAAAGTAAGGGTAAGGCGAAGTCTGAAGTACAAGATAACCAAGAAAGATTGAAATTCAAGTTGAGGAAGTCGTTAGTCACCCATTCGAAGTTAAATAGTCTAACACTCATGATGTAGCGATTATATATCTAGTGTATGGAGCGATCCAACCAAGAGATACTCCCGAAGGTGATCACTGTCATTTTCTAAAAGGAACATTTTCACCATGAGGGGGTGGCTACTTTATGATAGAATTCGATAACTTGCACAACTTGTACTATCACGACGCCCTCGACATATCTTTTTTGAGATGCTGGTCACGGTAAGTGTCTAATATATAAATCATGGTCTACATTTATGTAATACCGATAAATGTAACGTCTAACTTTATCCTTATCTAGATACGAGATGATCAAACTAAGAAGAACCAAGGGGCTAGTGGGATTCCTCGACCCATGAATGGTTTGCCAGGCCGAAATCATAAGAGCACTAAAGGAGGTCGAGGAATACGTATATAACACTTTGATCAAACTACAAGACAAGAAGTTTATACTTTTATCATATAATTTTAAGTAAGTTTCTCACTTGCTAGTTAAATTACTCGTTGATTTCATTCTTTACTCTTATCTTAGGGCTAATAACTATGGCATCATACATGTGTATGTACATTCCACTAGATTCTCATAGTAATTACTCTAGAAAAGAGTAAGATGTTGATCATGGACCCACTGGATAAAGATAAAAAACTACGACTATTGGAGGGGTAAGCTATTTCTGATCAAAGAATTCCTTCTTTCAAAACTTAGATGGCGTAATCTTTGGTCAACTTATTATAGATTTACTATTATTTTGCAGCCAACTGTATCGACACAAGTGGCCTCCCCTCTCAGTTGATGCACTCGACTCCAGCGGCCTCCCTCTCCCAGCATTGTCCGACCCATTAGACTTGATGGGATTCACTTTGGACAAACTGGATGATCTAGAGATCATCGCCACGGATGATTACTCTACTGACATCAAAAAATCCTTGAAGTCTCGATGAAAGCATCGGCCGCGGTCGCCTCAGCACTGGGTATGCAAGATATGCTAAACAATCTTTTTCATCAAGTCATGCAACCTGAGGCCAACCTTCTGAGCAACACACAACCCCTCCGAGATGCGATGGCTGTTGTGGAAGCCGACCTCCCTCCTGAAGCTATGAACGCACTTTTGAACGTCTGCCATTTAGACGACAAGAAGATGGAGGTTGAGGCAGCCAGGGCCAAAATAGCTCAGAGGGAAGCTCAAGAGGTCGATCAGAAAATTCTGGACAAGATGGTGGCAGACGCCAAAAACAGGAAGAAAAAAATTAATGAAGACACTCTGGCCCTTAAATCAAACAATGCCAGCATCCAAAAGTTAGAATCGGCTAAGAAGCTCTAGGAAGAAGAATTAGCTAATGTTAACAAACAACTAGCCGATGGACAAGCCAACCTTACCGCCACGCCCGCCTCCCTCAAAGACCAAAAGCATGAAATTGGCCTGGTTGTCGCAAAAATCAAGGAACAGTCGGCTAAAATAGTCTCTGTACCCGACAACACCAAAGCGGTCCAGCAGACTATCGATGGAATTCAAGAGATCATCACTAAGGCAGCTACTGCACTATCGGCTTCAGGAGCAAGGCTTCCTAGCTCTAGCCTGTAAATTCTTGGTCCTAACTGTTGGTCTGTGGCACAATCAGTCTTTGAAAACTTTTGTAATGTCTAACTTATTTCAAATCGACTGTTTAACCGATTATATGTCATTCACTTTGTCCATGGCCAATGAGTTTGTTTTGTAAAATGGTTTTCTACCATGACTGATTAAGACCCAATCCACACGCTAGGATAATATTTCTTTAAATACTTTCCATTAATCACTCTAGGCAAGACAACTCCTTCCAGTGTTTCGATTATATAAGAATTTCCACAAACAAGTCGATGTATTTTGTACGGCCCTTCCCATGTAGGAGACCATTTACCAAATCGGTTATCCTTAGAGCCAACGGGTAGTATAGTTTTCCAAACCAAATCAGTTTCATTGAAGGATTTGGGCATAGCCTTCTTGTTATATGCCCTTGCAATTCTCATGTAGATTGTTGAGCATCGAATCTTTATAATCTTGAGCTGACAAATCATTTTGTCTGGCCAGCTGTACTGAGTCAATATTAATTTCCATAGGCAAAACGGCCTCTTGAGCATAAACTAGCTGATATGGTGAACGCTTTGTTGATCCATGATATGCTAGCCAATATGCCCATAATGACTTCGATAAAGTTGAGTGCCAATTCGTTAGTTTCTCATCAATTTTGTTTTAATTAGCTTAATTAACGTTTTATTGGATGACTCATCTTGTCCATTAGCCTGAGCATAATAAGGCGATGAATTGTGCAACCTTATACCTAAGCTCTTGGCGAAATTTTGGAACTCCTCAGACATGAATGCAATACCTTGATCGGTTGTAATAGTTTGTGGGATACCAAACCGATGAATAATGTGCCCATTGACAAATCCGATAGCCTCGACATTCGTAATCTTCTTAAGGGGTATAGCCTCAACCCACTTGGAAAAATAATTTGTTGCGACCAAAATGAACTTATGGCCTTTGCTAGAAGCTGAAAATATTTGGCCGATAATATCTATTTCCTATCCTCTAAATGACCATGGTTTAATGATCAGATGCAAAACCAATGCTGGTACGAGTTGCACGTTCGTGAACTTCTAACAAGTCTGGCATCCCTTATAATATTGAAAGCAATCTTCCAATATTGCCAGCCAAAAATACCCTGTGCGCTTAAGTATCCATTTCATCTTATAAGCCGATAGATGAGATTCACAGATTCCTTTGTGCACTTCTCCCATCGCTACTCTAGCTTCATCGGCTCCAAGGCATCTTAGTAGCAATCCTTCCAATGTCCGATAATACAATACTCCATCCAGAACAATGTATTTCTATGCTTGTTATCTAACGTTGCGTTCTGTCAGTTTAGATGGATCAATTAGATATTCTTTTATTTTTGTCCTCCAATCAGCAGCATCAGCACACATTATTGCTTTATCAACCGATTCAAGCATCATATATCGGCTAATATCTTTGTATCCTAATGCCTGCTGGTAGCAGGGCCAACAAATTAACCCTATCATTCATTTCCCGGGGAATGTGTTCAATGGAAAATAAAATGAACAAGCTGATTGTTTCAAGACACTGCTCTAAATACTTAAACAATATCTCATAGTAATATTGATATTCCCCTTAATCTGCTGTACGACTAGTAAAGAATCACCATAGGCCTTAACAGCATCTACTCCAATAGTCTCTAATAGCTGCAGGCCTTTGAGTAATGCCTCGTATTCCGCCTGATTGTTAGAGCGTCGGCTATTTAACCGAAATGCGAACTCAAAATTATGCCCCATAGATGAAATCAGCACTATACCAATGCCATCACCTTCTCGACATACCGATCTGTCAAAGTATAGCTGCCAAGGGGCAACGGAAACTAGACCGGCAGTGGTTTCGCATCCTGTTATAAAATTGGCTATCACTTGTCCTTTCACTGCCTTAACCGATTCATACGATAGG
Organism: Guadua angustifolia; assembly: GCA_036346375.1. Lineage (NCBI taxonomy): Eukaryota > Viridiplantae > Streptophyta > Magnoliopsida > Poales > Poaceae > Guadua > Guadua angustifolia. The sequence goes on along the minus strand of CM070512.1, from coordinate 16,266,859 downwards.
CCAAACTCAATTAGCATATAAGCCGATTTACCAAGTTGACCTCATAAAATCAGGGCTGATAACATGTACTTTATGACATCAGCTTTGTAGACCACTTTACAAGCCGATGCTAAAATGTAACGACTTAACTTTGTGCAAGCAAAATGCAAAGACAAGCATAATTTCTCCATAAACAGTACCTCATTTCAGCATCCAAGAGTTGTCGACTTAAATAGAAAATCACCCTTTCCTTGCGTCAACTTCCTGTGCCAAAACTGCTCCAATGGTTTCCCTCTCGGCCGATATGTATAGCTTGAATGGGATTCTTTTTTGCGGTGCAGCCAATACTGGATGATTGATCAAGTATTTTTTAATGTCATCGAAAGCCTTTTGTTGATCGGCTCCCCAAACAAACTCCTGATTATCCTTCAGCTTCAATAATGGGGTAAATGCTCAGATTCATCCCGACAAATTTGAAATAAATCACCGTAAATAATTGATTTTGCCGACCAGCTTCTGCTACTCATTTTTACACGCCGGCGGTTTTGTTTTGGTTATGGCTTTAACCCTCTCTTGGTTAACTTCGATTCCCCTCTCATGGACCATAAAGCCTAAGAATTGTCTAGCCGATACGCCGAACGCGCACTTGAAGGGGTTCATCTTCAGGCCATGCGCCCTTGTGTTATGGAAAACTTTGTCTAAATCGACCAAATATTGCGAATCATCTTTTGATTTTACAACAACATCATCTATGTAAATCTCGACAATATGGCCAATCAAATCATGAAATATTAAATTCATAGCTCGTTGATAAGTTGCACCAGCGTTGTTTAAGCCGAACGCCATAACCGTCCACTCAAACAACCCTAAAGCACCAGGGCATTTGAAGGCGATTTTAGGTATATCGACTTTCGCCATGAATATCTGATTAGATCCAATGTTTCTATCAAGAAAGCTGATGATTTTATTACTCGATGCAACATCGATAAGTATATTGACTATTGGCATTGGATACTCGTCCTTCGATGTGGCTTTATTTAAATCTCTAAAGTCTACATACACCCAGAGTTTACCATTTTTCTTCATGACAGAATGATGTTAGAGACACTTCAGCATATCGACAAGGCCTGATGAATTTGGCCTCCAATAATCGCTCTATTTCTTCTTTAATAACATTGTACAAAGCCGGATTAAAACGTCGAGGATACTGTTTAAATGGCTGATATCCCAGTTTTATAGGTATTCGATGTTCAACAAGCTGTCGGATTAAACCAGACATCTCATAGTATTTCTAAGCAAAACAATCTCTATAATTCTTAAGAATTTTCACTAACTTTCTTTATATGCTACATCTAATTTTGCACTAATAAAAGTAGGTCTCTTCCTGTCGTCTTCCCCTATGTCAACTTCTTCAAGCAAATCAACTGAACTGAATCCTTGGCCTAACTTTTTGATTTCTTAAAAATCTTTGATGGCTTCTGTAGCTACCTATTATCTGCCGATAGCCCTGCATTTTGTCTTGTAGTGCCTTCATCACTTGTTTCAACCCCATATGCGTAAAACTTCATTTGCCCGATCAAACGTACCTAGCTTGACACTGATTGGAATAAGCCCTGTTTTACCAATGCAAATGAAATCACAATCATCCAGCACCTTGCCTGATATACATTCAGCTTCTTCATGTGGCAAATTCGTAATCCGAACTAGCCATTGCAATGTGGGCCAATGTGTTAGCTGGTACAACCTCGACTTCTCCATTCCATTGGACAAGTAATTGATGCATAGTCGATGGGATACAACAATTTGCGTGTATCCAGTCTCATCCAAGTAACATGTTGTAGTTGCCTTTGGCATCAATAACAAAGAAGGCAGTCGGCAAAGTTTTGCTGCCGATAGTCAGTTCTGTGACCATGGCGCCTTTGGCTTCGGTGGGATCACCTGTGAAGTCATTCAAAACCATATTAGTTTTGATTAAATCTTCGTCGGACTTACCCAACCTCTTGCAGGTGGTATACGACATCAAATTGACGGTAGCACCTCCGTCCACCAGCATTTTGGAGATCGGCTTGCCATTTATATGCCCTTTCAAATACAGTGGTTTTAGATGCCGATGAGCATCATGTGGCTTCTCATAGACTGTGTCCTGAGCCCCCAAACATAGCTGGGTAAAGGTTTCCTTAACCGATTCAGTTTTAATCTTGAACTTGGCTGGCATTGTGAACACCATATTGATGTCTATCAGAGGTGTGTCATCCTGAATCATGGGCGATCCCTGGTCATCGGGTGAGTCGGTTTCTTCCTCAACTTGATCTTTTCTCCATTCTTTTTCAAGGTTTTGACCAGTCGAAACTCATTAAACACTTGTTCCCTTTGCTTCTCCTGCTCAACTTCCCTGATCTCCTGAGTCCTTATCCTTTGAAGCCACCTGCATTGTGATCAGCTAAGACCCGATGGACACCACCTTGGCCTGGGCTCGATCGGCTTGCGGACTTTTCTAGCCAGATCTTCTTTTATCGCGGTGTTGTGCTCCACATATTCATTAACTCGATTTGGTAAAGTAATCCTCTCCCGGATCGGCTTTCTGTGCCTTTGACTAGGACGATCTCGTATTGGCCCAGATAGTCTGTCTTTGGCCGATTGTCTAGGCCAATCATCTCGGGGATGGTGTTCCATTAGGCATGAGTATGTTGTCGGCAGTGCTACCCCTCTCTTCTAGCAGAACTGCCAAAAGGGGCACCTTTCATGGGCTCTCTCTAGATTCTCAGGCCGGTACAAATTGTCTGGCCAACGCGGGCGGTGTTGTTGCCGATTGTTCATTTTCTCATATTTCTCCAACAACTAAGAAAATGTCAGCTTAGGTTTATTGATCCATCTTCTTGGTGGTGATCTTTCGCCTTGTACCATCTGCCAACTTGCAGGTCTCCCTTTGGCTTGATGGTCTTCGATTTCTTGACATCGCGATCGGCTTGTATTTGTAATGAGAAGATTGTTACCTTGAGGGTCTCACCACCGCTCGAACTGGATTGGATGTCGACATGTCGAGCCCATTTTGGTTCTTCATACATAGGTTCTTTCCCCTTTTGCAAGCATTGCACCATGTTGATGGGGAACGGTCGATGTCTACTTGCATGGTCGGCTCATCTGAAAACTTTAGCCGACCATCTTCAATAGCCGTCTGGATCTATTGGCAAAAAATATTGCAGTCGTTAGTATTATGAGAAAGGGAATGATGCCATTTGCAATACCTTCGCTTCTTGATCTCATCAGCTGACAATATGATGTGTCATTGGGTAATCGTATTATCTTTTCTTGCAATAATAAATCAAAAATACAATCACATTTGGACACGTCAAATGCGTACTTGACCTCTGACTTATTCTTAGTCGGCTTAAGCCATAAACAGACCAAGGATTTTTTGGAACCTTTAACCCATTAGGCTATATTCACCTCTGCTTCATCATCTCAGATGACTCACTTGAACAATAATCAACCATATTAACCTTGGATTTTTTTCTTATTATTACCATTTATTTTAAATTTATCCTTGAACCCCCTAATGTTAGGGTTTTAGCTTTCTTGAGCCGACACACGATAGAGTAGGTGACTTAGGTCAGAAAATTCTTGTCCACCAAATTTTTCCCTAAGCGAGGGAATCAACCCTTGGAAAGCGAAGTCGGCCAATTGATTATCAGGCAACGTGACACTAAAGCACCGATTTCGAACTTCCCTAAATCTTTTAATGTAATCAGTTACCTATTCCCTGAATTTCTAGCGGACAGAGCTTAGATCTAAAATCCTAAGTTCCAAACTACTCGAGAAAAAGTACTCATGAAACCGGCTTTCTAAATCATTCCAAAAATGAACCGAATTTGGAGATAAACTGGTAAACCAGGTAAAAGTAGCTCCCGATAAAGATAGCGGGAACAGTCTAATTTTCAACCCATCGGACTGGGCAGCTTCACCACATTAAGCAATAAAGCGTCTGATGTGCTCTAAGGTTGTGACCGAATCATCTCCAGAAAACTTGGCAAAATCAGGAATTTTAAAATTATGTGGATAAGACATGCGATCTATATAATCAGGGTATGACTTTCTATAGCCGATGACTCTACCCTTCGACTGTAAGCCAAATTGATCTCTTAACACGACAGAAATTTGGTCGGCCCAGTTGACGTTGTTAGTCGACACAGTACTAGGGTTGTGCCAATTACGATCATAACTGGCATCCTGCCCCCGAATGCAAGCTCGGGCTACCGATTGGATCGAGTCGATTGATATTGAGGGAATTGGTCATGTCCATCGGCTCTCCTGACCGGTGGCTTTGGCAATAGGACGAAGGGTTCTGTATAAGTTACTACTCTATGTGGAACCGAATTCTTGAGTGGGATCGGCTCGTGGTGCTGAGAGTAATTATTAGATTCAATCGGTTGTGGAGCCGATTGTGGGAAGATGTGGAATGGAGCCGATGGCGGCAAATTAGCCGGCATGTTCAGCTTCGCATCATCAGTGTATGCCTGGTAATGGGTGACCCCGCTAGGACAAGGGTTGCTAGGTAATAAAATAGTAGGCTGAGTCGGCATCAACGAGGGGGTTGTAGCCGACGGTTTTGTACCGTCCACTGCGCTAGTGTTTTATGCTATCGAATAGACAGGATATGTTGGTAGCGCTTGTGGCGGATCGAGCAGGCTCCCGAACGAAGCTAGCTCTTGAGCAATAGTTTTCACGCTATTCACTATCATCGGCTTGAGGGTAGTAACCAAAGCCAACGATTGATTGATTAATGCATGATGTATAGATTGCTCGATCATAGCCGATAATTCAGCCTGTGCAGGCACGTATCGACTTATCGGGCCACTGGTGATTCATGTGTTGTCGAGAGGATTCAGTGTTGGTAGAGCGGTCTTCTGGGTGACACCACGTTGGGTTTTCTGGTAGCAACCCAGCATCACCTTCTCCAAAGCAGCTTTTTGATCTTCAATTTTTTTGCGTTGCTCTGGGGTCAAATCATCCAATGTGGAGATGATTATGGCCTCGGTGTTGAGGTCGGATGGTGGAATCGACTTGCCTGACGAAGATATCGGTCCCACCGGGCGTGCCAAGAGTGTGTTGGTGTCAAAAACTTGAAGTAAGGTTTTCGGCTATAGCACACCAAATGAACACCTGGTTAAGAGTGTGCCAACTGATTTGACCCTATAATCGGTAAGGAGAAGGTATGAAATTCACTCAAAGCTGATTTTGCATGGATATCGACTTAGATCTAATCAACTAAAAGCCGATCAAATCGAGGATGAAGGGTAAAGGTAAATACTCTGAAAAAGGCGATCGTAACAAGATCAGAGAATCAGACCTAGGGCATAATCGACAAAGATCAATAATCGATGATGCGCAACTTTATTGATCAAGATTAGATTACAAGAAGACTAAATTATAGAGCTACTCCTAGTCGACAAAAAATAAACACAGGCTTGATTGATTTGTGTGTATGTTCTTCTTTCACTGGCCCTGGTCCATCTTTTATAGTCATTGGTCGATCGAGTCCTATTACAATACGTCTCAAACATAGAATCCGTGTCGGCCTCTATTCCCTTAATAATCTCCACTATTTTCAAATATCTTCAAGTCATGCCCTATTTGTATTCCGTTGATCCTGAACCACCGATTTTAACTATACCTACCAAATTTTAGTGCAAACACATACATTTCAAAAATCAACTCAGATTATATATTACACACTACATACAACGTATCCATTTCACAAATCAACTCAGATATATTAACCAATTGAATCTATAACTACAACTCACAAATTTAGAACAAAAGGTTCACAAAATAACCCAATTGATAACTAACAAATTCTCAACTCATCAGGTTAGGTTGAGTTGCACTTATCTTCTGGATTTATGACCTCACGCATCAAGAAGGCATAGAGTTGTCCTTGAATTTGTAACAGATTAGCCTATTCTAATGCAGATTCAACGCATTTCCAAACCTCTCGATGGGAAGAGTAAAGTTTTGGATGTATGTACATTGATAAGTGGAAATAATTATTGCAAGATTAAGAAACCTCTAGGAAATTAGTCTTCTTTGCACCAATGAGGATTTGCATGTTGTGGCAAACGTAGAATCCACATTGGTTACTAGCCTATGGTTGCTGGTGGCACTGCTAAAATATAATTAGTTAGTTCCGGAGATATTATTATGGAGTGTGAAGGATTATTACGTACTAGCGGATACCAAAAACTTATGAACGTGATTCAACTACGATGAGTCCTTGTGTGGCCCACATGCAAGGATATCCAATCGTAAAGCACATGGTAAATATCGCTTGATTTAGCACACAGGTGCTCATTGTCATTATAGTAAAAATAGCAACATTAATCAGTAACAAGAACTAATGAGCCTCGTGCTTGACAAATTATGTCCAGAGAATAATGAAAGTACCAGCACTTAAATGGCCTACTGCAATTTCAAACTAATGCACTATCTTGAGAACTATTAAAATATTGAATCACTCAAGTCTATCAGCAAACGAGATATAGTTGAGCTCTCTGATTCGAAGGAAGTTCCAATTGTTTTCTAAATGTTTCTATGTTCAAATGCAGAATTAAGTGCAGGGAACAAAAGCTCTAATCAATTTCTAATTGCTGTCCAGTAGTGCATTACCACTTATAAAAAGGCCAAAATAATCACTTAAGCAGTACTAAATAAATATATTATGCTTGCAATCAACACTAGTAAAAGATATAATATAGCAGAAACTAGTGCTCACAAAGACAAGCAAGGAAACACCGAGGACAGAAAACCTCACATATGCCGATAGCACTCGAAGTTACCGTGTTGGGGAGAGAGAGACCAGGGGGACGTCGATAACTTTGAGGACATAAAACCTCAGGTCGGGGGGACGCTAGGGAGGGGGGAGAGGCCGGGGGCGATGCCGAGGGGGACGCCGGGGGGAGGCTAGGGGGCGACGCCGAGGGGGAGGCCAGGAGGCCAGTGGAGGGAGACGTGGGACGAGGTGGGTGCGGGTGGAGGCAGATGGCAACTAGGGTTGCGGAGTAGGGTTGTGGGACCAAGGTTGCATTTAGGAGAGGCCTAAGCCTCTTGTAGACAAACCGAGTCATCACAGACGATTCAAGGAGTGAACCATCTGTGATGACTTTGTAATTTAACTTCCCTTGGCAAAATATAGTCATTATGGTATTTGTGGTTGACTTTGAGATGAAATTGTTAGTTTGTGTTTACAGAGATTTATAGTAAATACATCTCATTAGTTTGCTAAGTAGACACAAGGCATTACTCTTGAGCTACTACAATATTATATCTTATATCGGTTCAATTTATTAAGTTACAAGTATCATTTTTGTGTGTAAAATTGCTTGTTATTAGATATTGTCACTTATCAACAAAACACATGATTCAAATCAGATTTGTTTATAATATGAGACTAGCCCTTAATTTCTTATTTATCACATACTGTACAAAGCTCATCCTTTCAATTATAAACTCAATTACCAATTATTTTTGATTCATTTTGTTGTTTTTTATAGTTTAGGGTTTATGGTATATATAGCCATAACATTGCAATCTTACGAGAATCGTAAAAAATATCTACACTTACAAAGATTACATGCCACAACACAACATCAACGAGAAACTATCCTTGAAGTAAGGTACATATTGACCGGATATATTCATAGCTAGCTGATTAACATTAAAATACATATACACTTAAAATAAACATGATGACCACATCATAACTCCGCTTGCTTAATCTTTTTTATAAAAATTAGTATTTCACGATGATCGACACGTGTGTAGCTAGCTTCCTCAGGTTGTTGTTCTTGGACCGTTATGTCATTTTTGATAGGAGGAAACTCATCAAATTGATTGTATTTTTCCTCATCTACTACATTTCTCACTCCGACAATCCTCCTTTTACATGAAGAACTATGTGGAGCTTTATGTTGGATGGGCCGATTACATAGAAGACTTGAACAACTTGGTTAGCAAGTCAAATGGTTTGTCTTGGTATCGTTCGAGATCCACAGTAGTAACGCCATACTTATCAACCTTCACCTGCTGTAGGTGTACCCAATAGTACCAAAATAAGAGGATTTTGAAAAGTATGTAGTCGAGCTCCTAAATTTCCTCAATGAACCTATAGTAGCAGCTCCTCCTCGACCCAATAGTATTGAGCATATCTATGCGAACACCGTTATTCTGGTTTGTACTCTTTATATATTGATCTCTCGTGTAAAATGTGTACCTATTTAATTCATATCCTTCCCATGTTACAACCGTAAATGTTAGCCCTTTTACCAACCAAGTCAGCTTATCACCTCATGAGCTTCCAATGATGAGTTGTCGCTGCTTCAGCCATCTGTTGAATTGAAGGTTATACTGTCTAATGATCCAAGATTCTTGTAGCGATGGATTCTCTTGTTCTAGCCAATTCTTGAGCTCGTCGATATACAGGGTCACTACAACAATGTGTTGTAAAACCGTGAAATAGACTTTAGCACACACAGCTGGATCAAGTATGATTGCTTTCCTTCTAATGGTCCTGATACTCTTGAGCCTCCCCTCATGGTAGGATCAAGGCACACCTATCGGTTCAACCTGAGTAATGTAATCCATGTAGAATTCGACGATCTCTTCAATTGCATAATCTTCAACAATGCTACCCTCCGGTCAAGATCGATTCCATAAGTAGGACTTGAGAATTTCCATGTATCTCTCAAAAGGGTAAATACTATGTAGGAATACGAGCCCACACATCTTGATCTTCCTCACAAGGTGAACAATGAGATGATTTTGAAAACCGATAGAGGAAAATATATCTGAAGATTATATAGAGTCATCATCACCTCGTCTTGCAGAGTATCTAGTCCTTTGAGATCGATGAGTTTTTGAGCAATTGTGTTAAAGAAATCACATAGCCTTATAATTGTCTCTCAGATCTTGATCGGTAAAATACTTCTAATTGCGATAAAGAGCATCTATGTCATAAGCATATGGAAATTATGAGACTTCATGCTAGTTAAGTTCAAATCTTGCATCGAAACAATTCTCTTCATGTTGGAGGAGTAACCGGATGGAACTTTCACACCATATAACTATTGGCACAGTTTAGTTCTCTCGGCCTTGGATAGAGTGTAACAAGTAGGTTTGCACTATGTTTGGCCTTTATTGGTCTCTTTAAGTGCTAACTCAGGTCTAATACCCATATCGGCCAAGTCAAGCCGTACATTGATACCATACTTTGTTTTGCCCTTAATGTTTAATAAGAGACCAATCAAGCTACCATAAACATTCTTCTCTAAATGCATGACATTGATACAGTGCCGAACTTCTAGGTGCTCCCAATAAAATAGGTCCTAAAATATTGATCTCTTCTTCCACATGCTCTTCTTATGGGTCCTCGATTTACGTCTCTTTTCAAGCACAACATCCAAGTTATTAACCATATCATGAACATCTATCCCTCTTAAAGCCTTGGAGCTAAACTATCCGGCCCATGAATGAAGCTTCGATGCTTTAAGACAGGTGGTGGTCGTTCCGACACAATTATTGTGCTCCCCACTTGATTTTCCAGCCTCACGTCCAGACCAAGACCACTCCTGCCAAATTTGGTCGAAATCATCGTCGAAGGTAAAAATTGACCAACTTCGATCAATAATCGGTAGATCCGAAGGGAAAATCGAAGCTATCATGGCTGCGTCGATTATCATAAGGAATCGTCAATTTTCAATAGGAAGAGAGAGATTTTCGGTATGTTTCTTCGATTTTTGACTCTTTGTGATGAATAGCAGTTGATGATGTCTCATTAGCATGTGGTTAGGGTTCTTTGTAAATAAATGGAAGTAGATGTTGACTCATTGCAGTATATGTCACATTGCATATGAGAACAGCACATTACCATGTGGTTAGGGTTAATGTGATTGAGGGTTAGGGTTAGGGTTAAGATTAGACAGGGTTAGGACATGATTAGTGTTAAGTTTAGCATTAGGCAGGGTTAGGGTTAGGAAAAATGTTTAGTAGTTGTGTGTGTATATATTATATAGAGAAAATTGAAATCGTTGAACCACTTGTATGAATACACCAATTAGTAGTACAAAAAATATGTGTGTTGTGATTACTTGCTCAAAGTGGTTAAACAAATTGATTTGGAACTCAAAAATTTAAAGTATGAATCGTTAGATGCATGTATGGATTAATGTATGATGTTGCGAGAATACTTGATGATAATTTAGGCAAGACTTGTCGGAATTTTTATTTGTAGCATTCATTGATGTAATGCCTTTTATTGCTATCGCATACATATAGTTGTTAGCAAGAACTGATGTAATGCCTTTGCTAGCACATACATATAGTTCTTAGAATTAACTTGATGTTTTGTATTAACTGGCTTCTTGTTGTTTTGTATTAGCAGATAGCAGACCAGGATGACGTTGTGTGGGAGCACGGCTATAAGATAGGGACCGGATTTCAAAGCAAGTACTATTACTAAGAGAAGAAAAGAGATGGTGCAACCTGACTAAAGCACCACTTGGTAGGTCATCATACGAATGCTATCCATTGCAGTCAAGTTCCTTAGGAGATTTGCGAATACTTTCATTACGACTTAGACATGACAAAGGATAAGAAGGGAATGAGGGAAGATAGGCTCAGAAATGAAGCAGCAGCTGGTGATTCCCCGTCGAGAAGAAGTGTATATTTAAAGTACACGGGTGGTGTTGATAAGGATGATTAACTCTAGCATGCCATGGCTGCCTCTAGGGTGGAGGCAGAATTTACTAATCAGGCCGATTGTAGGTATGAGCATGGTAATGGTAGTAGCACCTCTAGGGGGCTAGAGGAGGGGGGAGGGTGTGTTGTTGAGGATGTTTCAGAGTTTCTCACAACGAAAAAGACCAGCTGTGGAGGATTACAACCTTGGTACGGGCGTGGCCCTGTGCAAACAAGGATTGACACTAGGAGCTAAACAAAAAATGGGAGGAATACAAAGTAGGCGATTGACTCCACTTGGGTCAAAATTTTCCACACGGCTAGTTTCACGGGGAGAAAAGCAAATAATCCCTAATTCGTTAGCGCCGTTATGAAACTCAAAAATGGAGTAAGTGAGCTTTAAAATTTTAGCCCAATTGTACACGATTAATAGCTCATATTTTTATGCTATGTTTAATTTACAGGCAATGGTGTCCCATCTCCATCTGGGAGAGACATAGAAGGAAAAAATTTGGACACCAATGAATCAAACATATGGGAGAAGATGGCCAAGTTCAATAAGGAATGACCTACGTATGGCATAACAATAATGTGCGATTCTTGGACTGGGACGACACGCATGAGCATCATCAACTTCATGATATACTACAATTGCACCGTGTTCTTCCACAAGTCCATGGATGTGACGAGCATAACTCAGGATACCTTGTTCTTACGCAAAGTACTTGCTTTCATGTTCCTCTTATGAAATCTATTTGAAGTACGCATCATGTAATGTGAGTTTTCATTTTGTTTGTTGACGCGGAAAATTACCTCAATGATCGACGAGGTACGTCCAGCGAATATTGTGCAGATTGTCACAGATAATGGTGCCAACTACAAGAAGGCATGCAAGATCATGGCACGGCAGTACCGCAACATCGTGTGGCAGCGTTGTTTGATACTTAAGCATATTGGAGAGTTTCCTGACCCGCTTTTGTCATCAAGAGTACAAGGAGAATCTCTTAATGGTTGTACAACCAGTCGAAGCTTGATGCTATGATGAAGAATCACATTAGGGGTGAGTGTAAGATCGAGGATGCCGACTAGACGAGGGTGAATAGGCAGTTTTAAAATTTTCTTATGATTAATTATAATCTCGCCTAAGTACCCTTATGTCAAAACCTAAATGATAATAGATGCGGAAGTGATAAACTATGGTTTCAACAATTAAAGCTTAAGTCACCTAGGCTCACTAAGTGCACTAACTAATTATATCTCTAATAAGAAATTACAATCCTAAAGGCAAGCAAGCAATTTAATTTTAGGAATGTAAATTGTAACAATGTAAATAAAAAATTGCAAGCATATACAAGGAGACAAAATACTTTTTACTGTGGTGTTCGGAGACTTGCTAGTATCCTCTAATCCATTTTGAAGCAAGCCCAAACCACTTTAGACCAACTCTATGAATTGAGCACCCGCCTCGATTCCACTAGTGGTAGCTCTTTCCCCCTCAGGTAGGTGAGTTCTGACCTTCACAACTTTGTTGGGCTTTCTCATAATCTCCTTGAGAAGGTCACCTCACACGACGCCTCCACACGTCATCTAGGTGTCGGCAAACACTAAAAGTAACAACTAAAACTCTCTAGCTTGAACTCCACCAAATACAACACATGTACAATATTGATCACTGAGTGCAACACATGCACAAGGCTCCCTCAAGTGCATCACATGCACAAGAGGCTCTCAATCCTCTCCTAATTGCAACACATGCAATTAGAGCTCACTCTTAGCACCACTGCTACAGTCACTAAAACGCTCATAACTTTTTACTCCGAACTCCGATTTAGGTGATATTGGATTCTATACGAAGCTTATCAAGAGGGCTACAATCTCCATCCTTTTTTAAGATTTATGTAGCTATAGATACTTTAAAATATCATAAAAGACTCCTTTGCAGTCATTCAAGTCTAAAATCTACTTTCTCGAAATCTCTCACGTAGACTTGATCAAGAGCGCGACTACAAGCTAGTAAGAGTTAATAAGATCAAATCTTGAGCCACATAACCATCAAATCATGATCAAAATAATTTTACAAAACACATTTGCAAATTCTAATCACATGCTCCAAAATCAAATGCATGAACGCTAATATTTTGTAAAACACATTTGGAAATATAAATCTGGCAAGCAAGAGAAATTAAAATCATATCTTTGAGCCATGTGATGATCAACACATGATCAAACACATTTACAAACCCTATTCACATACTCTAAGATAAAATTCAACTACACTATATTTTGCAAAAACTCATTTTGCAAACACAAAGTATAAACCTATCTTAACCTTTGTAATGATTAACATATGATCAAGTCACAAGCTAAGACACTAATGAATGAGCTCTCTATTTGCAACATATGCAAATATCTATCTCCATGCAAACAATCACTTAAACCAACTTGCATAAGCTATTTCTCTTTTTGCAACAAATGCAAATCTATAGCTCTATACAAAAACCAAATCAAGATTCAATAAGAAGCAAGCATAAGCTCCCTTATTTTCAACACATACAAATACTAGGATTGAGTTATCAAAACATGATGAGACTCAAACTATAAGACTTGACCCTTCTTAATAGTACGGCAAACTATACTAGTAACCCGGTCTCTCATCCAAACACTAAGGCTAGTAAAAAAACCAGGAACACATCCTTAGCCCTAGCTAGTTATACCTTTGCCTCTAGCACATTCACTTGGAGCATTTATGAATTCCATCTTCTCCTCTCTAAGCTGGGTCCTTTCTTCTTGTTCATCAACACACGATGAACCTTCTCTAGCTCCACTTCACTTCGAGATTCATCCTTGAAGCTCATCAACATATGGTAACTTCTTCTTGATTCTTCATTTTCTTGGACTCAACCTACTTCACAATTCATGGAAGATTGTTAGTCCAACAAATACGGTTGTCTCAATCCTTAATAGCATTCCATTAACATATAATGGATACCCCACAATCGATTGAGTACAATCCTAATCAATTTGAATGATTTAAAGGTGTCTTGAGTATTTTGATGCAACTAATACTTAATTATATTCAAGAACTTTCTGCTTATTCTTAACCAACGAAGAAACACAATCAACACAAGATAAAGCATTCTTTGATTGATTGAAAGACAACTGAACTCAATTTAAATTTCATTTAAATTGACATGAGTATATATCAACTACACAAGTTTTATATACTCATTTTGATGGTTAATAAGTAATGATCCAAATTATGTTGGAGTGGTGGAAAGGGATCATACTCTTAATACCTTGAACAATAGAATAAACTCAATTAAATATGTGCATATAAATAATTGAACTTGGAATCAATATTCACATAATCAATCTTTAGATAGCATTTGAGTTTATCCTATATTAATATGAGTATGCTACAACTACACAAATTACATATACTTAAAGGATTGTTTCAAAGTCTTGATCCTATATATTGTTTGGCAAGAGGACATGTATCAATACCATTGAAACATCAAACCATCAGGTTAAATTGTGAACCCTCCTAGATTTGTGCATTCATGTAATGTGGATGAAGTTGGAAACATAATGCACATCTTTTAATATATAAACACTGGAAGAGTTCATCCTTTAACTTTAGTCTAAACTATACACTAAGATATCATAAAATGAATATGAGTGTTTACCTTGGGTTTTCCATTTTTCAATGTGATAAGACTAAACAAATGTATACTCAATAAAAGAGTTAGTCTCATAAAAAGATTTGCCATTAATTATCTTAATTATCAAAAGAGTTAGTCTCAATATTAGATTTATCATTAACATCAAAACCAAATTAATGGAGCTTGAACATTCAGCGAGTTGATCAAGTAGAGTGCTACTCGCTTAAGAACAAACTACATATTTTTTAACAGTTTCCTTCGTCATGGATGGTCTCAAAGGAATTTCTAGTATCGCACTTTGTTGATACCGCGGAGGGGAGGTTTGTGTACTCTTGCTTCTTGAGCTTGGATTAGTGGGACAATATTTGATCAGTTGTTAAATTTGTAGAGCCGTTGTATGCCTTCTTGCAATTCGTCGATCAAAATAAGGTGTCTACATTGAGTGAGGTGCTACTACAGTACAATATAATACGACAAGAATATAATAGCTTGTTCCATAAATCTCCAACTACATTCGAGCTATACATGAACATTGTGGACCCAAGAATGGGTGACGTAATGCGAAATACTTATATGAGCATCGGTAATACATTCTTTTCTTCCACATAATATCTTATTCTTGCACATACGTTATGTACTTGTAATGATATATTTCCTTAACCTCATGCAGCTGCTGCCTTGAGCCCCTAATCACACTAATCATACGGTATGTACCACACCTTTTTGCCAGATCTCCGGGATGCTTTTCATGTGCTATGAACGCTTTTCACAAGGCAGATTTGTACAAAAGGAGGGTTGGAACATTCACAAATGCTCTAGCTGAGCAGATGACACATGATCCTAAAATTACTGTTGGTATTTTTCTTTTGTCATCTTAAATGTAATGGCACTCTCGTATTTTCACCTCGTACTTGCTATTCTCTTTGTTAACTTGTAACACATTGGTGGGGTGTGTTCTGTTCAGACACACCTATGCTCCAGAAGTTTGTGTTTCGATTGGTTTCTCATTGCGCTTCTTTTAGCAGATGCGAGAGTAATTGGAGCATGTTCACGTTTATCTACACTAAAGTTCACAACCACCATTCCTACAAAAAGCTCCATAAGTTGGTGTACGTTAATTACAATCTGTGGCTTAGAATTTGAGCTAAAGAAAGTCAAAGGTACACAGCCGAAGACAACCCATTCCAGTGTCTTATGGACCTTACATTGTGTGTCAATTAAATTTCAATCCGACAATAGATAAAGAAAGGGAGGTCTAATGTTGACCTCTTACTTAAAAAGGTGGACACTGAAACTAAGAGCAACACCTCCTCCCATCACACCTTGTGATAGACATGGTTGTCCCTGCTGTGTTGTGAAAGAATATTGGGGCTGCAAGCATTCCTGAATGGCCAGACAAGATAGTTGGTTACAATCATATGGGAAATAGGAAGCACTAAGTAGTGACGATGAGGGAGCAAGCAAAAAGGAGAGCTCCCTCGAAAGGAAAGGAGAAGCTTCCCATTGATGAGGAACATTACTTAGAGAGTAATGACTCGACTGATAGCACTCTTAGGCCCTGTTGGAGCCTGCTATACCAATAGTCCAATGACAGTACCTCTAAGACGGATAGCGATGGTGGTGAGTCCGTTGATGGTGGCTCCATCCTTCTCACTTCCCGCTCAGAAGAACAGTGTCCCATAGAATTTACAGAGGGATCATAGTATACTCATGCCACACAGAATAGAGACCATGACGCTCCACAATCACAGAGAATGACTACTGTAGGCAAGCGAAGGCAGCATCTACATAGCCATGATGTACCTCAACATAGCTCCAGCTTGTTTAGCTTCATTAAGACATAAGGGGATTATGGCTATGGCTTATATGGCCACTACGACTACGCCATCTTAGAAGCTCATGCACAACCTCCCATCCAATAGGAATATAAATGGTAATACCCTGAATTTTATTCCATATTGTAGCAACAGTTGTAGGATCGATGATAACCGACTAAAGAGGGTTGAATAGATGTTTTTTTTAATTCTTTAGCTCTTATTGCAATAAATAAGTAATCTAGCAGGAATTATAATTTTGGCAATTAAAGCCTAAATTATCTAGATTTCACTAAGTGTTCCGACAACCTAAGTCTAAGTAAGAATATAATCCTAAGCACAAGATCAACACACTATGCTAGGAATGAAAATTGCACAAAAGATTCAAGAATTCAAACCACAAGAGAGAATTAGACGCGAAATTTATCCGATAATCTTGGAGACTTGTTAGTCTCCCCCAATCCACGTTGAGATAGTTTGATCAACTTCAAGCCGACTCCTTTTCACAATTGAGTCTCCCTCGATCACTTAGTAATTCTTCCCTCGCTCTAGGTAGGTGAACTCCGACCTTCACAAGTTTGCTGGGGTTTCTCACAACTTCCTTTGAGAAGCTCACTGCATACAACACCTCCAAGCCGCCTCCAAACCATTGCTATAGTGACCCGGCACTACCGCCCGTGCGGGATCGGTAGTGCTGGCCATGTGGCAGTACTAGACCCATGAGGGCAATAGTGCCGGTTGAGCAGGATAGGAAAAACACCCACTCTATAAAAGAGCTACTGGCCATATGGGCTGGTAGTGCCACCCCTACGGCAGTACCGCACCCATGTGGTCGGTAGTGCCGGCCTCCCTGGTGCAGAAATGTCTCCCTCTATGATGTATCTTCCGTGCTTGTGCTGATACTGTTGACAAGGTGGTAGTACCGCTCCTGCATACATGATAGTGCTGGCAATGCAAAGTGAAGACAGGTTTTTAAGTAATTTTCTAAGAGATGCAAATGATCAAAATATGAACATAAATTTGAGCCATTTATACTAATTTAAACTTGAAGCTACTGGCCAAGAGTCCCTCTTAGTAGTACGGCACCTAATCTAGCAATCCGATCTTTCTCCAAAACACCGAGATCAACAAAAACTATGAAAAGGTCTTTAATTTTATACCTTGGTGAGTTATATTGATGCATTGATCTTCTTTTGGCTTTATTTCCATGCTTCATTGCATGCCATGTATAGGACCAATCTACTTTCAACAATCTCAAGAAAAGTATTAGTCCCTTAATCATGATTATCATTAATTACCAAAACCAAACCAAATTTAGGGGCTAGATGCTTCAACAATGGCAAACAACTAACCCATGGACGGGGCAAAGATGACACGAATGCAAGGCGAAGTTGCTAGCTACACGAGGACTGGTAATGAAGTTTATAAAGGAGTACAATATAGCTAACCAAGTGTACAACCAATAATACTACCTGTAGCCCTAAAGGTAATGTTTTATTTCATTGCAACTCGATTGTTTACTAACATAGTATTCATGTAGGTCCAACATGGCTTATGTGCGACAATGAAAGGTCAGTGAAATTATGCCAAGTGTGAACATCCATTTTTGGTGAGAAATAGTGATTTCAAATGTCATATGCCATGGTATTAAAATAAAAGTTATTGAAATGTGCACTTGTTGGATTCATTTGTTAGTGGTATTGAATTAAAATGTTATTTGTTGACATATTATTGCTAAATGCCTGCTTTACGAGTTGAGACTATCTAAAATATAGCAAAGGTCATGCTGAAATTTTCTTATTATTTTTAATATATTTTCATAGTTGTTCTATTATTGCAAAATATGTACTTTACAACTTAACGTTGTCTTAAAATGTAGGAAAGGTCATACTAGAATTTTGTCTTATTTTTTCATTTTTTATATATTCCCAACTTGTTTCTTGATTTTTTGGGTCTTTACAGATTTTTATAATTTTACATCATTTTTCCCAATATTCCTTCATTCTCTTGATTTTTGGTAGAAACTAGTCGAAAATTGGCTTTTATCACTCGATAGTCGAAGATTGGATTTTTGGTTTGAAATTGAAATTCGTTCTATTTCTATCGATTTTCACTCGATTTTCGATGATTTTCGTTTCGAACTGTTAGTGATTTTCAATTCTAAAACGGTTTTGCAAACCCTGGGCACGAAGTGGCAAGACATGTCAGCGCTGTAACACCCCGGCGCCAATCGCACCGCGAATGCTACCCAAAACTCTAAACACTCAACGACAACTCAACAGAATTATCTAAAAACAACCGCTAACTCTAAAACCTACTGAAAACTAAGTCAAGAAAAGATCAAAATTTCGCATGACCTTCCTAGAAAGGAGGACATCCACTCGCAGAGCAGTAAAGCAATAATAAAGATAAGTCAATCATTCAATCACGGGTTTACATTCTAGCAGGTCCTTAGATATCAATCACACATTCGCTAATAAAAGATAAACTACGCGACGAAAAATAACATATTACAACCCCACTAAATACAATCGGGCTTTATACATTAATTAAATGAGATGGCGACAGGTCGTGACGTGCTTCTACTCCCAACCCGACGAGCCAACTTCAAGTACCTAAAACAAGAAACAACAAGTGTGAGTCCAAGACTCAGCAAAGTGCAATCAAACATAAAAGTAATGAATTCGATTAGAATACAACGACTTCAAGACATGCAGTGCTAGTTCCTTTAATTAACATCCTTAAATAAAGGGAGCAATTTGAATTCATATAACTTCAAAACGTAAGAACACGATTACTTCACCATTTGCTATAACCATTACTTACTTGAAATTATCCAGTTAAAGAAGCCGAATCTAACCCTACTTACCACATCCAAATCGGAAACATAAATAACCTTACTCATGCGTCAACAATCATTTCAGGATGAGTCCATGACTCAATACTCAACCTGTCATTTCCATTCTCCTCAATTAACATTTCCCAATTGCAACACACAATGAAATGCTTTTATGCTCTCATCCTTTTTCTCATGAATCATAAAATGAATGCACCATGCATGCTCATAATGCACATTGTCATAGCGATATCAGTATAGCTGGGTGCACACTGCCGGTGTGAACCCTCTCATTCACAACCATCCGTGGCGGGGCCTACTTTATCGACTCGCTCCCATCCGTGGATGGGACTACGAGGTAGGACTTTCGTGTTCACTACGCAGAACACAGAGGCCCTGATCGACATGGGTCGCCTCTTCCTTTTATGAATGCATATCATGAATGCAAGGATGCTGAGATAAAACTCATATTTCAAAGATGCAAAGATAAAACTCATATTTCAAAGATGCAAGATAGATACTCACTTTGTCATTTGCCATAGCTCAGACTTACTGTGAGGGTCGAGGGCGACACGCCTTCCTTTATCAATATTGGAATGGCTCCCAAATTTAACTCAATTGATGCAACAAGTATAACAATTTAACACTCTCACCAACATTAGCAACTTCATAATATGAACTATTTCTTAGATATGCTCATAATCACGTATATATATATATCATTTACGTAACCATCGGCCATTACGTATGCTAAAAGCAACAAACTGGTAATCCTCTCAACCACGATCGAGGAGATGCACTTGCCTTTTTATCGACGGAAAATGGCGCGGCAGTTGGAATCTTAGCTTTCGCATGACTTCCCAGGATTAACGAAAGCCTGAATTTAGAACATATACACACAATATAACTTACGACAACAAACCATCTAAACAAAATCACTAGAACTAGTGCCATTTAATCTCAGGAAGAGGCAATAACTCTAGAGTATAATCTTTCTTGCTGTGTCTTATGCACGCCAGTAACTAGTTCATCGGAATGTTCGAACATGAGGATATAAGCAGCAATCACGCATTACTCACTAATTTGAGGATACAAGACATCAATGCAGCTATATGAAGAGAATCACTACAACTCATATCATGTGATCTCAGGAAAATGCAACTTGTAAACACATGCACTACTCTCCGTCTAACATACAAAACAGTAGCAGTCATTTCATTGCCTGAACTACATATTGGCCACATTGCATAGAAGGTCAAGATATAATCATGCGCAAATGAATTCCAGGACATCGGGCACACACACATTTAACTTTAGCATTAGCTAAACCAAGAATTATGGTACAAGTATAAGACCATCTAACTACCCATCTATGCAAGCCTCCAACAATTCCATCAGCATAAATGGAGACACCAATGCAACCAAAACTAATCAGTTGGAATTCAACAAGCTAATGGTGTTCATTAACTGTAAGATTATAATCAAACATATCATAAAAGGGGCATTCAACCCACAGCCAATCCAGGCAAGAAGCTACAGTAAATAAATATTACCATCTCAGTTACACAAGCCCCAGGAAGAGCAATTTCAGCATATGCCCTTCTTAGATTCAAACACACAACACATCAGAAAACACCTCAACTTTTCTTTTTAATCAACAAACTCAAGAAAAGTCAGCATCATTCACAAGAAAACCTAGCTAGGCATTAGCTCAAACACCTTGCATGCAAGCACTAACATCCCCAAAGACCTAGGGTTTTACCTCAAGCTTTCATGGAGTGAAAAGGGAAGTAAGGGGAGGTCACAGTGGCCGCTTTGTCGGAGAGGAGGCGCTGGGAGGAGCTGCTGCGGCCAGGCGCTGGCCACCACGGCTCGGGCTGCTTCTTGATCACAAGGCCGCCAGACGTTGTCGACGCTGACGCCTGCTCCTTCCGGCTTCTTGCTGGCCGAGCCAGAGGGCAGCAGAGGAGGCACTGGCTGAGCCGGAGAGGAGCTCGGCTAGGAGAGCAAGCGCCAGGGGGTGGCTCGGCCAGTAGGGAGAGGAGGGGGGCGCCAGGAGAGAGCTCGGCTGGGGGAGCAGCAGGGAGGGGAGGCGCCGAGCCTGGAGGAGAGCAGCAGGGGGTGTGGCGCCAGGAGGAGGAGGTTGCAGGGCGGTGGGAAATCGGGAGGAGGAGCCTGTGGGAAGGATGGAGGAGGCACGCCTGGGAGAAAAGAATGGGACAGCCGAACAGGACCAGGGGCCTCCCACTCCTTTTTCTCATTTTCTTTTATAAATACAACTAGGGTTCCTCTTTAACTCTTCTTTCTTCCTTTTAATTAAGTGGTGAACCAAATAAAAGGCTAGGAAAAGAGGAGACAGTAAAAGCTACACAAAAACTAGAGACCACAAACCCACAATCTCCAAGGATTTAAATTCCAAAAACACGGCGAAACGAAACTCCTTTGAGTAAAACTTGCCGCAGAAAAATTACGGCACGGAGAAATACCCTTACCGAAAGGCATTCGGCAAACTCAAATCTCTTTGCTAAGATTCTTGAAACTACAAAACGACAAATCTTTTGCCCTTCCGAACAAATCCTTGAATTTAAGAAAACAAAAACAAAAAAAAATCAATTCCGGCCAACAACCCTGGAAAACGATCTGCGGTATTACAAGCGCCATGAGGTCTGACGCTGAGATGGTAAACCTTAGTGTTATTCGTGCCTATGCTAAATTTTTTTTTTTTTTTGTCATTCATTTCGGAGAGGGGCAATTTTTTATAGTAAAATGAAAAAGTCAGAATAGGAAAAAAAATATGAGAAGCAAAGGGAAATGCAATGTAGATACAACATGTAGATGGACGGACGAGGTGACAAGATGGGGTGGCGGGAGAAATGATCATTTTCTAATTCATTTCTCATCTTTTTTGAAAAAATAGTCCTTTTTTCAAATTTTTTTTTGCAAATCTAGTCTCCCCTTCACCATGAAAGGCGATGTAGACGACACTATCGCTTGCCGTGTCCAGAGAGCATGGGAGGTCGGGGTGCCGCAAAGACGCAATGTGGGAGGCGAGCGGCATAGAAGTGGGCGCTAAGCGTGGCAGCTCGATGCGCAGAAGGAGATCGAGCTGTGGAGGGGGAGCGCGGAAGCGGCCGTGGCATGCAAGGGGGCGGGAGCGGGTCACGCGAGGAATGGTGCCACGAAGGGGAGTACAGGAGGCTTTTCCACGTTAAAGGAACATACAAGGTGCATTTCGTGATGAATAGGAAGCTAGATTTACCATTATACTTTGAAGGAAGCCGTTAAAAAAATAGGGGAGATACTAGCGCTCGGACGTCCGATCACTGTTCATCCTATCAGACGCCTTTAGCAATATTTTTTTCTACGCGTGCAATATTTTTTTCCGATGCGTGCAATATTTTTTTTGAACGTTTGCAACATCCGTTTACTATAGCGAATTTCACTGTTTGTCAAAAGAAAATGTTGTACGCGTTGGTAAAAAATATTACACGGTATACAAAAATGTTGCAGTGTATTCAAAAATTTCGGACGTTCGAACATAAGCCATTAGAAAAAAATAGAGGTGCTTGAGCAGCGATCGGCCGTGATGCGCAGGGAAGCTGCTCAACGCGGAAAATACAGATGCGCGTACCACCCTTGTCTGCAGGAAGCCAGCATGAGCGCAAGTTGGATTGTGAAAGCCCGGCCGGCCGGCCAGCCGGTCAGCCGGAATTTATTCTTTTGAGAGCGGGGAGAAGTGCTGTGAGCCAGGATCGATGTGATTGATGTAAGGCATGGCAGGTGAAGAGAGAAGTAGGTTTTCAATGTGATGGACCTGTTTCTTTTGAGACCGTGGGCTGTAGAGTAGTTGTAGACTAGCAGTACTTTCTCTGCACAAATTTAGATCAAAAGTTTTTGACATGTTTTGTTACTACGTACAATAGCAGGCATACAGCGTGATTGATGGGAGGCCTGGCAGGTGTAGAGAGCACTAGGTTTTCGATGTGATGGACCTGTTTCTTTTGAGACCGTGGGCTCTAGAGTAGTACACGACTAGCAGGACTTCCTCTGCACAAATTTAGATCAAAAGTTTTTGACATGTTTTGTTACTACGTACAGTAGCAGGCATACAACTTTCAGTGAAATTTGGTGAATTTTTGCTAAAATTTTAGATTTCAAGCTACCACTAAATTCAAATTACTAGCTGAATTAAAAAATTTAAAATTACTACGATACCTTCATTTTTAACAAAATTTCATGATTTTTGACTAGTTTTTAACTTTTATAGTCGGATTTGGTCCAATAACCTTAAAGAAAGTCATATTTTATAAAAATTTGTTGAAAAAATGAATTTTTGAGACATTTTAAAATTATGGCAGAAATATTATCAAGTTTTTTAAAATTGAACAAGCTTAATAATGATCTGAAAAATTTATGGTACTATCTTTAGTAATGTAGGATCATACAGAAATTTTTTAAAATATTTTAACTTCATTTGTTATCTTTAAAAAATCAAAAACAGAATGAACAAAATTGGGATAATAACCTTGTCAGAATTTTATAAATTTTCTTGAGTGTGATCATGATCTAAACTTTTTTTGAGAGCTTAATAATTGCCTCAATAACATACTATAAAATTTTAAAAAATTAAACTTTTTTGTCTGGTCAATCAAATCTATGTAAGCATTAAACTTCATTTGTAATCTTTCAAAAATAAAAAAGAGAAAGAACATAAATGGTATTGTGTTTTGTAACAATTTTATAAATTCATTGGAATTTTATAAATTTTTTGAGAACTCAAGAATTTCCTTATCACCCTTCTGTAAAATTTCAAAAAATTTAAATCTTTTTTGGTTGTTAAAGCAAATCTATGTATTGATCATCAGACTTTTATCAGGATGTAGCACTGTCAGAATTTTTAAAATTCTTTAACCATGCTCATCATATAAAAATTTTATAGAAATATTAATGATATATCAAAACCATCCACAAAAATGTTAAAAATTTTCTAAACTGATTTGAACAATTTTTCATTTTATTCAATTTTGCGGTAAGGCTTTTAACAGAATAGTAGCACTATCTGAATTTTTAAAAATTCATAAGGCTTGATCATCATTTTAAAATTTCATGAGAACATTATTTATGCATTAGAACCATGTTATTTTTTTTTAAAAAAAATTCTAACATGTTTTGTACCATTTTTCATTCGGTTCAAACTTGTTAGTAATTTTTAAAATTTTAAAACTTCCTGAAATGTGATAATCATCTAAAATTTTTATTAGAACATAATTTATGTTTCAAGAACCTCCAAAATAAATTTTAAAATTTTATGATATCGTTTGAACTTTTTTCGTTCAGTTAAAATTTGCCGATATTTAGTTGATATTGGGTTAAATATAGGATTTTATCTTTAAAACATTAGGGCCGATACGGTTTATGATTTACAATAGATCAGAGAAGGACACAATCGGTCTGTGCACTATAAAAAGAAGATCTGAAGCGAGCCAAAAAAATAACAAAAATCAATCAAACAACTCACATATAATTTTTATCTACTTTTTCTATCAACTAGGAGTAGCTCTTGTAATTTAGACTTTGTAATTCATTCTTTATCAATAAAGTTGTCAATCATTGATTGTTGATCATCTTCGATTACACCAATTTACTTAGGTTTGCTTTTTATTAAATCTTGATATGCATCGCCTTTTTGAGAAAAATATACCTTTATCAAAACCATCTAATCAGCTTTAACAAGCTATTTAGACTTATTGTTACATGTGATTTAATCAACTAACTAGCTGCTTAGATCAGGTCTTCATTGAGAAAACCTAATCAGCTAATATAGCTATTTAGGTTATAATTTTCTTACAGATTGCAGGATCAAATCGGCTAGCACTCCTCGGACCAAAATAAACCTGGTGATTGCATGTGTTTGAGCTGATCAAATCCTTCATCATATTATTGACACCAACACACTCTAAAGCAAATTTTGAAAGGGGTGCCAAGCAAGGAACATGGAACAAGCCAAGGCCGAGTTCTAGGAAAAGTATGGTCCACTGTCAAATGGCGCGTGAACCCATCTCCTCGCTCACACCGATGAAGGTCACCAGGTCCGCCACATTGTTATACCAAAGGGGAGGTGTGAATCCAGTAGCAGCAAGCCGCATTGCCATTGAGATAAGAACGAAGAAGCCTTGTTGCAATCATCGGGATGAGGACGAGGAAGAGGAAGCCGCGCCATCGAAACACTCACCGTCGGATCTGAGCACCCCTCACCACCACTGCCAGATTCGAGCACCCCAATGTTGCCAACACCATATAAGATAGATCCACCAGCCGCTAAGAGGCCGGCCGCCGAAGGTAGCTGTCACTAGGGGCGGATTTAGGCCCATGGCTGGGTGGGCTTCAGCCCTGGGCGTGGAGTTTCTAGTAGCTTGTGCTAGCTTATAAAACTTGTGTCTGGTTAGTTTAGTTAGTGTTGCATTGTCTTAGTGCATGCATGAGCTCACGGACTGTGTGGTTGCCATGCATATGGTTCTGGAGACATCGCGGATTAGCTCGCAAGTCCAAGTCTTGCGCAGATGCACCTCGCGCGGTCGTGGGAAAGATGCGGACAGAGGTGTGGCGTGAGAAACATAGATGCATTTCACATTCTGTTACATTCGTTTGAGAATAAATAGTGAAGAGAAAAAATCTGAAAAGCTGCAAGTTTTACGCAGCACCAATTCTGTTGTGTTCCAGTTTGTGTTTGTGTGAGTTCGTTCTACTTCATCTCCGGCGTCGATGATCATCTCTAGGAAACCTGACAGCCTATACCAGCTTTACTTGTGAACATGTTTGCATGTTTCTAGTAGCCTGTAGTCTCAGACGATATCGTTTTGGCTCATTACGCAAATACATCCAAAGTACATTCACAGATCTTTGGGACCGCTCGACGCCTCACCGCCGATCAGCGAGGGAGTTCGTGGGATCGCGGTAGTGTGCAAGCTACATCGGTCGCTACACATCCGAAGCTGCACGACGCGGCGAGAATTCATAGTCCTTACCATCCTTTCAAGAACCCGTCACCGCCGCGGTTCTTGGTGTTAGCGCTTAGTTTTCACTATTTGTACATAGTTTAGTGCATTATATTTTAGCCCGAGACTTGACGAGATCTTGGCTCCGCCACTGGCTGTCACCACGTAGGAATCGGAGATTGTCGTCATGTCGATCCATCCTACATGCAGCAAAGAGACTGGGCGCACAGACAAGTGTGGAAACGGCCGAACTGGGAAGGAACAAGGGAGAGAGATGAGGTGCTTTCGTAGGGATGACTAGGGTTAAAAATGGTTCGGATATTTTCCAACCAATCCGGATATTTTTGGATACGAATTCTGTCAGATCGGATATTTGTCAGATAGTATCGGATCGGATAAGGATACGGATTTTTTTCGGATACGGATATGGATTCGGTAGCTCATTATCCGTCAGATACGGATACGGATTCGGATAATCCGGATAATGATGGGTCAGATATCCGGATAGATGTATGGGCTGGGCCAAGACTACTCTTTTGTCCCAAAAAGGTTTCTTAATTTCAGAATTGTTTTCTAATTTAATTAATCTCTAAAGCAAGTTTCAATTATTAAAATTAGCAAACCAACTCCAAAAAGTATGAAATTTTTTTGGGAAAGTTCCAGTAAAAATATAACTTTTAAAAATTATTTTCAATATTTTATCAGATTTTAATTTTTCTTAAAAATTCAAAAACTCCTATTCTTGATAGGAAAATATATTAAATAAGTAGCTAAAAATGTATAAAAACTCATAAATACATAATTTATTATTTTAAACATAATTCAACTAAGAATATAAATCTTGAGTCATTATATGTAAGTGTTATATACTTTTCTAGAGATATGATATCTAAGTATTATTAAACTTTTAGTGTGTTATGTGTTTGCTTCTATTTGTATCTCTCGAGTAAGGATTACCTTTATTTTGTATTTTAATCTATGTGTATGATGAACTAATCATATGTGTGTGATAAACTAAACCTTATGCATGTAATTTTGTTTGCGACATGGTATCTAACTATTGTCTAAGTGAATGAAAATGCTTACATTTGTTTAATTTTCAATAATATTTTGATCAAATCAATTAGTTATGTGTTTCTATTGATTTTATATGTACAATTTAAGGGGTTATTATGTTTCAATAAATATTCGAAACCGTATCTGATTCAATTCGTATTCGATCCGTATCCGTATTCAATACTATTTGTATCCACATCCGAGAAAAAATATGAAAACAAATATGGTAGAGCTATTATCCATTCGTATCTGATCCGTTTTCACCCCTAGGGATGACTTTGGATTTTTTTTATTGGAGGTGGATCCAACCAATGGGTGCATACATTGAAATGTTTTTGCTAAGCTAGATTCCTTCCAATGTGTCTTCTTTGATACCCCTTAGGTCCTATTTGGATGAGTGATAATTCCTTGAGAGGTTTTGGGATTTAGTTCAAATTTGAACTAGTTTCTAAAATATTCCAATGAAATACTCCTAATCCAAACAGCCCCTTAAGGTTCTATACATTGACCCATTCTCTAATGGGATAGCTATGGTAGATTTAGATGTACTCATAACATGTACCTAGAGTTCTAGACAAGATCTCATCTATGACATAATCAGACTATCTTACAAGGTAATCTCCAAAATGTGTCGTATTGTGTGTTTTTGTTTTCAAATTTTGTTATCACTACGATTAAGTCCACTCTACTCCTGTCAACTCACATCCCTAGTCCAAAAAACACCCTTGACTATAAAACCATTCACTTTGCCACTCTTTTATATGTATTTTGTACTCTTCTATAGTTCCGTTTCCTATTTTTATGCATCACTCATATTGTGCTAATAATCATGATATTCGAGATATAGATGAAAATGTGTTGTATTTCAGGAAAACATAACTTTTCATGTATTTTTCATGCAAAATCATTTGTTTGGAGAAGTCCACTCCTGAACCAGCAAATTGATAGGTTTTGAAAATCCATTTGTTGAGCTTTCAATGATGAAGACAATTTCAAATACCAATTTTGAGGTTCTAAAGATGATGCACTCATCAAGTTGATCGATCGTATATATCGTTTGCCAAATTTAGAGTTCAAATAAAAAAGATGATGTAAATACCAATCCTTTGATGGGTCAACACCATAGGGGGAATTGATCGTATGTCCCATTTTACTTGCAATTGATAAAATGCCCTATTTGTTTCACTGATATGTGGCCTTAGGACCTACATGTTAATGAGACATCACGGGATATTTTATCAATGGCACATGTAAGTAAGGGCATTTTATCAATTAATCCCACCATAGAGGATAGCTATGTACACGCCAATTCCTGAGGATAAATTTATGGCGAAACTCACAATTGAGTGGGTAAACTTACTCTCTTTCCTTTGGATGCTTGCATACAATTTTTAAAGAGAATAAATCCTAGGAGGTAAGGAAATTAGGAGATTCCATATTTGCCATGCCAACAAATGGGATATAATCTGTCCATCATATTGAAACGCAATTTCAGCGACCAAAATGACATCAAACAAAAAAATCGTAACTACAAAGTTGTAGACCTCTTTGAATAGTCCTATTTAGAGTCCTTGCTAACCTAATTTGGAGTTCTAATATGGAAGATATGGCCACACAAGTCAAGCTGTACATAAAATCAGAGTCCAGAGTAGAGCCAACTTCCAAGGAAGTTTTAGAAATGAAGACATTGTTTTTAGAACTTATGCACATAGAAAGTATAAGATCTATCTGCTATCTAAACGTAAAAAAATGAATTACTTAATTTGTAGTTTGGATGACCGAGATATGAGCTCCAAAAGGTTTGCTACTCAGAAGAAAATTACAAACCAACTCAAATTCGAAGGAGATTCTAAATTCAAACAGTCTATCCCGGTTGTTTCCAACTCTATCACGTCCAACCCACAACCCTCTAGCCCCTTGGCCTTTAAATAGGACCCTAGGGGTGCTCTCCAAGGCATCCAATCTTTGAGTTCTTTTCTCGCCGCTCTGGCGAGGCCAAAGCAATGTTCCAACATGCAATTAAATCTAGATTAGAGATTAGGAGGGCTCTAATTAGCCTCTCTCAGTAGGGTTCTAATTAGCCTCTCTAATTAGAGGGGGCTCTAATTAGGGATGGTTCTAATTAGAATCGAGATTCAGAGTGTTTATGCTAAAAAGCTATCGAGATTCATTGTCTTTGTAATCTTCTCGGTTGTAAGCATTCCTCTATACTTACTCTAATTTTATGCTTTGCTACGATGGTCGTTATATTTCACATCTATGATCACCCTATTGAGTGTTTTTGTTAGAGATAACTCAATATCTCAATTT
This sequence comes from Guadua angustifolia, assembly GCA_036346375.1. Lineage (NCBI taxonomy): Eukaryota > Viridiplantae > Streptophyta > Magnoliopsida > Poales > Poaceae > Guadua > Guadua angustifolia. Next base: position 16,237,479 of record CM070512.1, on the reverse strand, counting down.
ACCATATCTTTTGGCTTTATCTAAATAGGTTGTTAATCTAAGTCTTCTACAGCTAAGGCTCTTTTGGCTATATAAGCCAACCCCTGTACTTGTAAACATGGAAGCATTATAGTAGATTGTTTCTTGTGGTTTTTTTCTGTAAGAGTTTTTTCACGTTAAATCTTTGTCTCTACTATTTTGTTGTGCTATCCCTAATAAGTGGTAACAGAGCTAGGGTTTCCAATCTAAGCTAGCGGGACCATGGCAATAGAGCGGTTTCAATCTGCTGCTAACCCTAAGAAGTGGTGCTCAAGCGATGAATTTATCATTGCAGATTTATTCGATGTTTCATCTTCAATTTATCATTGGTAGATTTTTGATAATTTATTCGATGTTTCATCATCGGTTTCTTTGATGTTTCATCGTCTTCTTTGAAAAAAAATAATCTCAGTTGAGGAGACAACTGAATTTAGTGTTTGATCATTGTTCATTGGAATTTGGTGTTTCATCAACGTTATTTTAGTATTTTATTCACCATTTGGATATGTTGACCATTATGGAGGTTTTGGCAATGTTAATTTGGAATTTGATGACACCCTGATGGTAGTATTATACTCTTTGAAATTTTTCTAGCGAATGTTTTGCTTCTATATTAGTTTGAGATGAAGGTTTAAAGTGCAAAAAAGAGTTTTCTTCTGCGTGGATACTACAACGTTATTTTTGTTGTCTTTGCTCAATTAAAGGTTCTATTGCAATTTATACTCTATCGATGGTATGAGTTTTTTTCTTCATATTGACATTTTTAGAGAAGCAGTTTCAACCATATCATGGATTTTCAGTAAGCAGTTTGATGTACATGATGACTACACATGCAAGTTGCTCTTTCAATGAGCATTGTTTATCAAATTTTGTATTCCAGATGGAGCATATCAAAAGTCCATGTTATGTGTTCTTCTCTATCTACCCAATAACACAGGTGATGTCTTGGCTTATACCGTTTGATGATTGAGTATTTGATTTAGGAGGTAGTTACACAGACTCAAACTTTACTAGAGTTATGAATCCTTGATGACCTAGATTTCTTCGTCTGCTTTGCTGATAGTTGTTTGTTTGGATTGACTGTTTTAGTCTTTCTCTCGACCTACTAGTGGTTTGCTCAATCTTGCTTCATGAGAAGCATTTATATAAGACTGTTCTAATCTTTCATACCCTTTGTGGTTTTTTGCACTACAAGTGTTTGGATTGACTGTTCAAGTCTTCCTTGTTCAGTAATCCTTTGGACTTTTAACGCACTTGTATTAATGGTACTTGATTATCCTTCGGGGTTTTTTCGGAAACAATTTCATTAAAGATTTGGAGTTAAGGGGAGGTTTGTTAGAGATAACTCAATATCTCAACTTATCATATCTTTTGGTTTTATCTAAATAAGTTGTTAATCCAAGTCTTCTACAATTAGGACTCTTTTGGCTATATAAGCCAACCCACTGTACTTGTAAACATAGAAGCATTATAGTGGATTGTTTCTCATGGGTTTTTTTTGCAAGGGTTTTTCCATATTAAATATTTGTCTCCGTAATTTGCCGTGCTATCCCTAACATTCTTGGTATCATGCTTGGTTCTCAACCAGCAATTAGCTATATCGATTGTTTAGCCCTAGGTTTATACATGATGTTTAGATCTAGTAAGCAAAACTATATCAATTTGCACATGACTTGCTGTGCTCAGATAACCCTAGCGTGTGACAAGTGCAAAGGTGAAAAGGACAGTATTGAACTAGGTGAGAGCCACCTTAGTGATATAACAGTTTATTCTTCCATCAATTTAGCATTGTTCCTTTGGATCATAATTCTCTTGACCTAACCCTAGTATGATCTTTTTTGCTTTTAGGCTAATTGCTCTGTGCTTAGTTATCGTATTGTTGAAGTTGGATTATATTTACCAATCATGTTCGTTTACCATAGGTAGTTAAATGATTTTTAGAATGTTGAATCCTTGCCAAAGTTAGTCTGTTATACGAGTGGATATGACAACCTTAGAGTACTCTGGATGAAAAGCAACAAATGGCCATGCGCTTGCGGTTACATTTCACTGCGTGTAATTTGCGTTAATAGCCACATGGTTTCGTCGATGGCGTTTGTCAGGCTTGGTTTTGTGTTGACATGTCATCACAGTCTGCATCAAATAATTAGTCAGTAAGTAAAAAAGGCACCCTCATAAGCGGCCATGCCATCATCTCTCCCCTTCTTCCTTCCTTCCTCTCACTTGTTCATCTCTCTCTTCCTCTGCAGCTGCCTCCCTCTTCCTCTGGCCACCACATGTCTCACAGGAAGCTAGGATCACCACCAAACAGCCGCCTCCGCTCTCACCAAGCCACCACCATCATGCCACTGCGAGGAGATGGCCCAATGGAGGCTTGGGGGTGCGGAGCATCTAACACCGTGAGCCGCATGTTGGTGCTTAAATTGTCATCGGCTAGGAGGAAGAAGCGGTGGCAGGGGCGGAGCCAGCTGGGCCCCGGCCTAGGCCAAGCCGAAGCTGAAGCAAACTATAGTCACTTGTGGCCCATATACACCTAAAAAGAATCAAATCGTCTCCCAAGCTGGAATAGGAAGCAATCTATTTATAAAATATGATTCGTCTCCGGTTTTTTATTCGTCTCCGGTTTTGAGCTGGGCCTCAGGCCCGAGCCCCGGTGGCCCGAGGCCCAGCTCCGCCCCTGAGCGGTGGTGCAGTGGTTGCCAACTAGGAGGAAGAAGCAACTGGAACGAATGAGCTCAATCTAGACCTCACCCTACAAGCATCTCCATCTCAATCCATGCCAACCCCACTGTTCCTTCTCTTTCCCTCGCCACCTACTTAGCTCCCTAGATCCAGTTTGGGCATGCCGATTACTAGGGCACCTCCTATGCCGGCTCCGGTTGTTTGCGGAGATGTTGAGGTTGTTGGTTGCCAGGCCTTATCCTCTACTGTCAGATCCGAATCAGGGCATGCCAATCGTGAGGCTGCTCGCTTTGGTTGTCGGGCAAAGAGGGGTGATGGAGAGGAAAAGTAGTAGGAGCAGGTCGATAATCGTGTACTAGGGGCGGCAATCATGCAACAGTGGTTGCCAGCTATTGAGCTCAGGTTTACTGGACTTTGGCAAGGAGATGAAAGCGTGGGAGTAGAGGTGGGCACTCGGGCTGGGCTCTTTTGGGCCGGTCCGAGGCACGACGAGTATGGCACGGTCCGAAGTCCGATCTAGCACGAAGTGGACCGTGTCGGGCCCGAGAACCAGACACGATAGGCGGCACGGCCCGGTATGACACTGTAGCATAGACCGTGTCGGGCCCGATGACCCAGGGCATGAGGAAGAAGCTCAATATGAAGACCATCGACTCACAGAGCGTGAGTGTTATGGACGTATCCAACAGCATGAACGCCATACCGCCGTCGACACCTGAGAGAAACGGGTCAGCTCTCTCTCTCTCTCTCACCCGTCTCTCTCAATTTCTCCCTCGCTATCTATTTCTCTCAATCTCCATTGCCTCTCTTCCTCACTCTCTCGTTGCCCTCTCTCTCACTCGTGTTCAACACATCCCCTCGTTCTAAGAATAAATAAATTTTAGTTCATTTTTCTATAATATTTGTATCCATTGTCTTAACTCTATGTGTCTCTAGTTTCTTTCTCCTCATCACAATAGTGTAAATAGGCTGGGCCTGGGTCGATACGGCACGAAGCAGGTACAAAGCGCAAATGGGCCGTGCTTGGGCTCGCCGAAGGTGAGTCGGACCGGCCCGTGCAGTTCAGACACGAAGCACGATAAACCCGTGCTGGGCTGGCCCTATCCAGCACGATGCCCACCTCTATGTGAGAGAGATGGAGCAAGAGGAAGGGAGAGAGAATAAAGATGGGGAAGAAGCCCCTAGTGGCTGAAATGTAGGCTTGTCTGCTTGTTACTGGGTGATTCGCTGTACATGCACACGTGGCCATGCAATCAAAGCTTGAACAGTAGATGCAGACTCAGGGCCTGTTTGGTAGAGCTCCAGATCCTAGCTTCTCCTGAGATCTGAAACTTGTAGGCTAAAATAAAGTAAATTAAGTTTATATTTTTGGCCTAAAATATAAACAAGATGATCCATCTAAACATTCTTAATGTACTCACAGCTCCAGCTTCACGGATCTGTGGAGCTAGGAAAACCCAGCTCCACCAGATCCACGGATCTGGTGGAGCTGGAGCCGTACCAAACAGGCCCTCAGTCCAAATCGGATTGGCTTTGGGTGAGGTGATTTACACTGGCTTTGCTAGTTGAAAGTGGAAAGTGAATAGCTTTATATTTGAGGATATTTTTCGAACTGAAGCCATAAGTTCAGCGGTATGGTGGATCTCTCTGTTTTTAATATCCCATAAAAACTATAAAATCCGTACGTTGTGGCATGTGTACACTATCCAAAATCTCCCACTCGTTTTTCAAAAAAAAAAAAACTCCCACTCGGATTTAAAAGCCGATGTTGATCCCAACTAGATTTAAAGCGACAAGGCAACGTTACATGCCCAGAAGAAGAAGCTAGTGGCACGAGACATGATGTACCAATAGACCGTCTGAATCAGACTCCAGTTTCGTATACTGATTTTACAAGCTACTTGTCAGTTGATTAGCTGCTAGCACCGTGCAATCCTTCATTGCGAGTGGCAACACTTCACCCGCGTCGATGTCTGGAGCCGGCGAGGCAGAGCTCACCGTCGTTCTTGCCGCCGAGCCCAGGTTCGGCCCGGCCACGGCTCTGAAATCCACTCTAGGAGACGGCAACGCATCAAACAGGCATTCCCTGGTGTTTTTCAGAGCTCCCTTGTCGTAAGGATTTCGCGAGCCGCGGTACCGTCCTTTGTGCATCTCGTGGCTTGTCTGCGCAAAATTCAGCGGAAAAGTCGGTCCTACATATGTTACTCAAAAGAAAAAGTTAAAGCCAGTACGTAGTTTACTTCAATTTTATCATAGAAACTTCAAGGATGTAAGGAAAATTGCTGTAATTCACTAGCATTATTCCTTTGTTCTGATTCGTCAGGCAGTTCTCTGCGTACACTACAGTACCCCAAATCCAATTCGATCAGGCAGAAGAACGGATGGGTTTGTAGTAATTTCTATCTTGGAAGTAACGCTTGAAAAATGCCAGCATTATTCTGCCGTTTTGAGCCATTGCAAATATGCACGTTTTGAAATCTGCCATTATACTTCGCCGACTCCAGTAGGGGCCAACATTATTCTCGCGAGTTTGAAATATGCCATTTTATACGTCCTCCTCCGCCTCGGGCCCACCTGCAGGTCACCAATCTTCAGATTCCCCACTGCCTCGCCCTGCTGTTCATCCCCAGCCGACTATAAAATTCCCCACCCCCATTGAAGAACCCTAAGCAGGCGAGTGGCGGAGGGGGGTGGCAAGGGGAGGCGACCTCGACGGCGGGCAAGTGGCGGAGGCGCGAGCCCTAGCTCCATGGCAATGAGGCGAAGTCCAATGAAGTCAGGCTCGAGTCGAGCCGCCCGGCAAAGAATGCGAAGGAGGTACGAATGGTTGATTGCGGCGTGTGGGATCCCCGTGGTTATGCTACGAGCAAGCAACCAAATTCGCTTGGTGCGATATTCTACAAGTGTATCAACAATATCCGGTGAGATAGTTGTATTTGTGCAATTTGTGCTTATTTTCGGTTGGACTAATTGTGGTTTCGATTTATGTAGAATGATAAAACATGTGGATTCTTCATGTGGGAGAATGAGTACAAGGGCTATTTATGTCGGTTGGAGAAACTGGATGAAACCGGGTTGCAGGATGTTTTGTGGATGGAGAAGGAAGTAGAGAAAATTTTCATCTAGAGCAGCAAATATGGGAGGCGAAGCAACAAATTGGTGAGGCTAAGGAACAAATATGGGAGATGAAGCTTCAAATTAGCCAATTGAAGAACCGGATGTTATGTGTAGGTGTAGTTGTTGTATGTGTAGGTGTTGTGTTAGGTCTTCTTGTAATCAGATAAAGTTTGAACCTGGTGTTGTCTCAATGGCCTCATGTTAACAATAATTTGTTCCTCATGTATGAAATTCTGGATGTCTCATAACATGGCGTACCATGAAATTCTGACTTCATGTTAATAGCAATTCTTGATGTATGAAATTGGCTATGCTCTTTGAAGCTAGGCTCTTGAGCAAAATGTATGATCTGAAGCTAATAGCAATTCTTGACTTATGTATGATCTGAAGCTAGGCTCTTGAGCAAAATGTGAACAAAGACATTACAAGAGAATTTCAACAGATAGTATTTTTATTTTCATAGCACATTAGAGTGCATCTCTCTAGTGTTCTCCAACAGCAAACATTACATCAGAGAGCTTTCTAGTGTTCTCACATAGCATCTAGTGTTCTCACCAACATAACATTACATCAAAGCAAACATTACATCAAAGGAAATCGATAGCTTTCTAACGACTCGCAGGAGGTGCACTACATGCCGCTTGAGCCTTCTTCTTTTTGGTGTCATCTTCTTCTTGGGTGTAGTCTTCTTCTTATACATCTTCTTTGGTTCTCCTTGATGGTACCAAAGACAAGATGAGGGTGCATCTCTTCCTATAACCATGTTACACATTTAATGAAGAATCAAATTTTCCCAATTAATAAAGATAATAAATGAAGTATGAGAAGTTTAATTAGTTTTTTACCTCTTCTTTGGTTCTCCTTGACTGGTACCACTTGTGCTCCCTCATCTTGTGCTTCGCAAGCTTGCAAGTCTTTTGAAAGTGCCCAAATGCTCCACATCTTCGACACTTGACAGCTTCTAGCCCTGTGTTCTAGAAACCCCTTCATTCTTTGTGCTCTTGGCCTTCCTGCAGCTCTTTTCAGTTTTGGTGGATGAACCTTGAAGCCAAGATCCACCACAGGCCACTGAGATCTATCAGGCATGGTTGGAATGGTCTGATCATAGGCAGCCCTGAACTTCTGCACAGAGTAATAGCAATGGACAAAGTCTTCAATTTTGACACCTCTGTTAGCACAAATCCAACCCAATGCATGGCTGCAGGGCTTGCCTGTTACCTGCCACTGCCTACATGAGCACTTTTGGTTGGCCAAGTGTACAGTGTGCCTTCTTGTCACATTATCTGGATCCACCAATGTTACCTCTGCCAAGTCATCATCACTCCTTGCAATTTTCACAATTCTTAATCTCGTACTTGCTTTATTCAACTCCTTCATCACATTTGGAAGTATGCCATCTTCCATCTCGCCTTGCTAACATTCTCCTTAGAGCCATCTTTTCCATAATTAACTCTCTAAGCGTGGTCGACTAGCTCATGGAGATGGAGGGCCTTGTATCCCTTTATTTGATTATTGAAACTCTCAGAGACATTATTGGTCAGGTAGTCACACTTACTCTCTTCTGAAAATCCACACCTGTACCAAATCCTCGGATGATGTTTCTCTAGCCATTCTATGGCATCTGGGTGGGCTTGAAAGATCTGTCCCATGTGCCATCTAAACTTTTCTTCGGTGTAACGCCTTGCTGCTGGATACAAGTGTTGTGTGAAGATTGGTCCACGAAACTTCTTCATGAAATTTGCATAAAGATGCCTCATACACTCTCTATGTTCAGCTTCAGGGAAAGCCACATCAACAGCCTTTTCTAGACCCTTACAAGCATCTGTGGATATCACTAAACCCTCAGACAACCTCTGACTCTCATAAAAGCTGCATGAACTGCACTCCAGCTTGTCCTCTGTTTGAGATGCAAAAATAGCATATGCTACATAGAAGAGCCAATTGTGCCCATCAACACTAGTAGTCGAGGCCAACTCGACTGTGTACTTTCCAAAGGAGAGTCGTTGAATCTACACCTAGGTATGGTCTACAACCACCAAGAAACCATCTCTACATGCAATCAAGCAAACAAAAATTCTCTTGAAATACATGTTGTTACCTTCTTTCTTGAGTCAATGTCAATGAGGGATCCAGATCCCTTTCTCAACCTCTCGCCTTCCAGCTTGAAGAGGAACTGAAGCTTTCTTCATACTTGCCATGAATCTGGTCTAGAGCTAGCCTCATGCCTGCCCAAGCCTTGGAATATTTCAGTTTAATCTGCATCTTTGTTCTTCCAACTTTCTTTTGCATCCTTTGCTCCCTTACGTGGGTTGGTCTTAACCCAAGCAAAGAATCCTATCAAGAATCCATTCTTGAGTTGCCATCTTCCCATCCATCAACTTTCTTGTTGGACAATTGTGATCAAAAGGAAGCACCTTTATCGCACAAAGAAACATGGGGAAGCATCAACATATGAACATTAACATGCAAAATTAACATGCATAATTGAAGTTATACATCATTCTAACTTTGATTGTGCGTTCATCCCGCACCGAAGCATGAATACGCCAAGGACATCCCTCATATGAGCAGCTAGCAATGAATCTTGTTTTATCGGTCCTAAACCGTAAAATTCAAACCCCTCTTAATGGCATAGTGCCTAATAGCTTTTTCGAACGCTACAATATCGGAAATAAAGCCCTTTCCTAATATCCGCTCATCGAGGATCAAGCAACACATTTACTTCCCGAGGATCTACATCATCACCTCCGCCTCTTCCGGTGTAACCCCATCGCCAAGAAGCATGCCTACCGAGAAGATTGTCCAAATTCGGCAGATCCATGTGTTTGTGGTTCAAAGTCAAAGTCAAAGTCAAAGTCAGTTTGATGTGTACTTGGAGGAGCACCATATAAGTGCTCATCATTCACACCAACATACTCCTCTTCAATGTCAAACACGTCAGCCTCAGTTGATTTTCATTTGCAGGTTTAGATGTAGTTGCTTCCTGGCTTTTCTCTCTAGGACCGCATGGAGGATGCACAACACACAGAGGCTCTATGGAACACTCATTTTCCTCCACAACCTTTTTGTCAAACACTGCTATAATTAACTCAAAATGTTTCTCGGGTTGGTACATTTCAAACAAACCTACAAGCTGACTGTCATCGACTAAGCTAACATCCTCACCCATTATTTTGTCAAAGTACCAAACCTTAGCAGTCTGGTTCACACTCCATTTCAATTCCGCACTTAAGCTTTTCATAAGGAAATCCATTGAACAGCTCTCCGAATCCACTATCCAATTTCGAGAAAAACCGCGCGTATAGCTTTTCCTACCGCCTGACTCTTTGCTCACAAATCCTTGAACCTTAAGCTCTATCGTGAACCAGTACCTACCCGCAAATGGGACTAATTAGATTCTAACCGCAAAACACAACAACAACATGTTCATACAGGGGCGGGTGCACTCTACCGTTAGCACAACATGAAAGGGAGAGAGAGATTTGGACAACTCACTGTTTGGGAAAAGAGGAACCAGCACCACTTGCTTCGGGAACCTCCATCTCCCCCCGCCAGTCGCCTTGCCTTGCCTCTCGATCGCCTCTGCTTGTCGCGTGCCTTCACCACTCGCCCGCTGTCGAGGTCGCTTGCTCCTCCGCCACTCGCCACTCGGTTGGGGGAAATCGAAGGAAACGAAGAAGAGGCGTCCGGCTTAGGGTTCTTCAATGGGGTGGGGAATTTTGTCAAATAGGGCGGGGCAAGAGTGGGAATACGAAGATTGGTGACTGCGGTGGGCCCGAGGCGGAGGAGGACGATAAAATGGCATATTTCAAACTCGCGAGAATAATGTTGGCCCCTACCGAGTCGGCGAAGTATAATGGCAGATTTCAAAACGTGCATATTTGCAATGGCTCAAAACGAATTTTCCCTAGATTTTATATATGTGTACCTGGTTCTTGGCTACTAGGAAAGCGTGGAAGGGTAGAAGGCATGCGAGGAACCAGATTGCCATGAAGCTGAACGCTGCAAGAGCAAACATTTCAGGCAAGGTTCTCACCAAACTGAAAATCCCAGCACCGGTAGCATCCAGCTTCACCCTAATTCTTATCGCAGAGAATGCGAATGTGTATACGTGGAATGCCAATGCCAAGCTTATCAACAAAATGTACGACCTGTAGTTTCTCTGCAAAAGCAAATATCCTCTGTATCATCTGAAAGTATATATATAATCAAGAAGGTAAGCTGTTGTTTCATATGCACTTCATACCAGTCCTATGCATTGGCCTATCCAAGGGCAGTGATGATCGAACTTGTCGACGCAATTATCGCAGATGGCGCAGTGAGAGCTCCTTGGAGGACGGAAGATCTTGCAGATCCTGCAATACTTCTGCTTTGTTTCAAGGCCGTCGATAACGATGCGCCGACTCCTAGCTCTTCTGAAAGTGCTCGTGCCAGCTTGTTCTGAGGGTGAGGCCTGGTTCCTTGGTATGATTCCAGGGTCTCTTGTTGCTGTCAAAAGCAAAGTGACAATCACCTATGTACAGAACATGGCATTGTGAATCTTCTTCCTGACAGACTTGTAGCACAAATAATCTGAATTGTAGTAACAAAGCGTGCAATACATCCTTGGTAATATCATGGTAGTACTAACCGCTGCTGCTAGTGTCATGGAGAATGCAGCAATCAGAACCGGATGCTTCGACGACGGATCGACGATGTCGGCCAGGAAAATCCACTCTGAAAGAAGAACTGAAATGGATGTCAGGATGAGACCTCGCGGATCGGGCCCACATACCACGCGGCCATCGAAGAAAAATACCTGCAACACATGGCAAAAACAAAGGAGTTGGGGAGAATGAGTTCGAGTTCGGCAGGTGAAGAAGGCCTTGCCGTTGGCCCAACTACTGAAACTACTACCGCGGATACGTACGACTGTTCTTCCTACATGTAACAACACGCTTCATTTCATCAATGCAATGCATGAATCTTCGTAAAACGATCATTCTTACGTTTTTCCCAGGCCAGACTTGATACACCCTGGTCGGCGGCGGCGCATGCGGCAGGCCTGACGGGTTCCTGAAGCAAGACGGGATCGGAAGTCTCGCGCCAAAGCTGGCAACTGCACTCTTCAGATCGCACATCGCAGAGCAAGAATCGTCAGGCTGTTCAGTGCCCCCCTGGTGGCCTTGCTGATGTTGACGTTCTTGAACTTGTTTTTCCTGATCAATGGAGTCCATGGTGCAGTCCTTGCTAATGATTACATTCTTGAACGAGTTTATTGGGTTCTTTTCGGAGGGAGAAGGAAACTGCACGCAGAATGGTGTTGGAAGTTACCAGGGGAAACGAATAGAAGAAGAAACTGCCGGAACTGAAGTATTTTGTTTTTAAAATCCAACTTAAAAATTTTGATACAATATGAAGCAAATACCTGTAGAGAATCTGCACGCAATGGAAGTTCTTAGGGCTGGAAATGGATGCAACTGAGGTGAGACACCGCGTTTTGTCGTCACAGTATGAATATGACATGAGTCAATACATACTTTGCCTTGATGGTTAACACAGCATTGTTGTACTTATATCAAGAAAATAAGCATCATTTGCTGTGCTCAATGTGTTGGCATCTGTCAAATATGGTGACTCCCATATAGCCTTTTAGAATTTAAAAATGTATGCTAGATAAATCCTGATAGGATTAGAATTCCTAACTGTTATTTCTATTTGTGAAATATATATGTGATGATTATTTTGACAACAATATTTGTGAGTGTGTGATGATTAATTGACAACAATATTTATGATGAAATAATTTATTTGAAGAAGAAGGTATTGTGTTTGGTTGGTTTTTTATTTGTAACAGAAGTTGCAGGCAGATGGACGTACACTGCAAGTTGGAGAGATTTCATGCAGGTGGCGAATAGTGCCAATGCAGCATAGCATGTGAGGTCGCAGAAGTGCAGGCGCAGCACGCGAAGGACACAGGTGTAGCGAGACGGACGTGTAGAGATCTACGTAGATGGATGACCAGTGGCGGTCCTAAGATTTTAGGGGCCTGGAACGATATTTAAAATAGGGGCCCTTCTAATTAATAATAATAATATATACGGAATTGCTACTATTCAGACGTCTGAATTTTTTGAACGCACTGCAACATTTTTTTCTACGTATGTAACATTTTTTGCCAATACGCGCAATATTTTTTTCGACAAACAATGAATTGCGGCACAGTAAACGGATGTTGCAAGCGTTGAAAAAAATGTTGCACGTGTCAGAAAAAATGTTTCAAGTGTTGAAAAAAATTGTTGCAAGAGGCGTCCGATGAAATGAACAGTGTCGGATGTCCGAGCGCTAGTTCTTCCCATATATGTAAGTGTTACCAATAAACACTCAAGGTGTATCCAAAAAAATTATTTATATCAAGCAACATATAAAGTAAGAAGTACATATTACAATATTACAGTATATATTGTTATATATACAATATATTAATACTAATAAATATACAGGGGTAGGGCCCCATGGTCTGAGGGGCCCGGAGCGGCGGCCCCTCTCGCCCCCTCCAGGGCCGGCACTGTGGATGACGCAGTGTAGCGGTCAATAGATCGTGCAGACGAGTGAGTCACATGAGAGTAGTAGGTGAGTCGTGCGCATGTATGTGTCAGTTTTAGGTGTATAAATGTATTTGATCATGTGTAATTCGACTAGATGAATATGTATGTATGTATTTCATTTAAGATAAGAAGCTAGGGTTTAAAGAGTACAAATAGAAGGGATACCAGCCGCACAGAAAAAAAAATGGTGCAAAGGAAAGCTCTTGAGGCGGCGTCGACGAAAAGGAAAAAGAGTCCTGTGCGACGTGACACTGCTGGGAGAACGTCACGGCCACGGTGTTCTATGGAGACGCAGTCGTCAGGTTGGGCGGCATGCCGGACTTCGGCGTGGGTAGGTGAGCTGCTACCGTTGCGCGTCATGGTAGAGGTTCCTCTTGTACGGCTGCAGTTCCCAAGGTTTTAAATTCCGTTTTCGCTTCAATTATCATCACCTTCCGAGGGTGAAATTTCTGACAAGATTTCGAAATTTCAGATGAAATCCAAACAAAATTCAAAGACAAAATTCAAATCTGGTCCTTTTTTAAATGAGATTTTCGAGATTTTGGTGGGAAACGGTGAAATCTCGGCGAAAAATGATGAAATCTCGAAAAAGTTTCAACCTCTGGACGGATGATGCTCGGCTCGAAGGTGGCAGCCAGTTGCGGTGGACCTGTTGGTGATCAGGAAGACGGTGATGTCCTAGATGAACGCCATCTCCTCCGCTGGCAGCTCTGGTGCTAGCACCGTCGCCACCATCTCTATCGCACCGAGCTGGGTGAGGGGGAGCTTGGCGAGGACGGATCTGGCGAGGAGTAGGTTGGCAAGGACGGATCTGGCGAGGAGTAGGTTGGCGAGGATGGATTTAGCGAGAAGGAGCTCAGCGAGGACGGATCTGGCGAGGGGGAGCTCGCCAGGGGGAGCTCAGCAAGGACAGAGGGAGCTCGGTGAAGAGAGGATCTAGTGCTAGGAGAGGGGGAGCTCTGCGAGGAGCGGGGGATATCGGCAAGGAGAGGGAACGTTATGAGGGGGAGCTGGTGCGAAGAATGGAGACAGCACAAGGGAGAGCTCGGTGAGAAAGGGGGTGGACGGTAAAAAAAAAGAGATCAGTTGAATCGCTAGCACGGGAAAAAATCAGCGAAGCTAGGATTCGATCCTCGACCTTGTGTTGCTGGCATAGGCGACTTACCAAGCGAGCCAAGCTTTGGATGGTGTTTTGGGATATTTTTTAATATAGAGAAGATTAAATAGAATAACCTGATTCAAAGATGAGGTTTATATATTTATATTTTAAAATGAAGTATTTGAGAAAATGACATCTTTAGGATTTAAAATAAGATATTTTTCAAATATGTTGACCTAATATGGTCTAGAGACTCCTTTAAAACATATTTGCACTTATTTGTTATTTTCACATTTCTAGGGATGTAGTATACTATCAAAAGCATAACACTCCCCTAAATGTGTTACTTATCAAGAAATTTGAACAAACAAATAAGAGCCAAATAAAATTCAATCGTTGTACACATAATCAAACAACATTCGAGATATCTGTAACATTTAATTCATTCCTCAATTTGCAAAACTGTGCTTCATCTAAGGGCTTGATGAGGCTATCCACTAATTGATTTTCAATTCTAATGTGACTAATCACAATATCACCTTTACTCATATAATTTCTTAAGAAATGATGGCAGATATCTATGTGTTTGGTTCTTGAGTGTTGGACCGAGTTGTTGACTATTTTAACGGCACTTTTATTATCATATAAAAGATGCACCTTTTTGAAATTTATTACATAATCCATTAAAGTTTGCCTCATCCATAATAATTGAGCACAACAACTATCGGTAGATATATATTCGGCTTCGGCAGTGGATAGGGCCACAAAATTTTATTTCTTGGAGAACTATGAAACAAGTGATCTACCTAACAATTGGAAACTCCTAGAGGTACTTTTTCTATCCACTTTACAATCCACATAATCCAAATCTGAATATCCAACCAAATTGTGGGACCTCAGATCAGCTATCCGGAATCCCCTGTGTAACCAAAAAGAACGACAGATAAAGATAAATACTGAATACCAGCCAAAAGGCCACTTAGTACAATACTAGGTCACATAACCTTAAACTTTACAGTAGTAGAAACTAAGAACAAAAAGGTAAAGCCAATAAGACAACTGGGGAAAACGCGTGCCTAGTCTTCGGGGTTGCCTTCATCGAATTCAACAGGGTAGAACTCACCATCTTCCACAGCATCTTGGAAAGCTCCTGAGGAATAAGATAAGTGTAGCACGCGAGGAGGCACGTCGGAAGGAAGCGGAGGAGAAAGAGGCCGAGAGAGAGAGAAGAAACGAGAGAGGGCATGTCGTGCCAGAGAAGCCCCATCGGAGGCATGGGTGAAAGGGAAGTGGCCTCGATCCACTCAGTAGACGTGAAGTTGTAACCATTATTTTCCTTGTTCGTGATGCGCATCCCAGTTTTATGTTGTAATAAAGAGTGAGGCCTACCTTATTTTCCGCAGTAACTTGTGATTTGAGAAAATGTGGCCACTTAGGGGTTTCGTACCCTCGCGGAGTCCACCGGATAAGGCCCAGAAAATATGGAAAAAATCACGAGCGACCTACGCAACGCGGGCTACCACTCATTTATAGGCGAGCTAGTCGGACGTTGCCCCGGCACAAAGTTGCGAAAATCGGAAAAGGCACACGGGCCACGAAACCCCGAAAATTGTGGCCACCTAAGGGTTTTCGTAGCCTCGTGGGGCCCACCGGATACGCCCCAAAAATACAAAAAATCACGAGCGATCTACGCAATGTGGGCTACCACTTATCTATGAGCGAGCTGACCGGACATTGCCCCAGCACGAAGTTGCGAAAATCGAAAAAGGCACACGTGGCCACGAAACCCCGAAAATCGTGGCCACTTAGGGGTTTTCGTACCCTCGCGGGGCCGTTAGATAAGGCCCAGAAAATATGGGATAATCACGAGCAATCTACGCAACGTAGGCTACCACTCATCTATGAGCAAGCTGGTCGGACGTTGCCCCGGCACGAAGTTGCGACAATCGAAAAAGGCACACGCGGTCACGAAACCCCAAAAATCGTGGCCACTTAGGGGTTTTCGTACCCTTACGAGGCCCACCAGATACAGCCCAGAAAATATGGGAAAAATCACGAGCGACCTACGCAACGCGGGCTACCACTCATCTATAGGCGAGCTAGCCGGACGTTGCCCCGGCACGAAGTTGCGAAAATCGAAAAAGGCACACGCGGCCACGAAACCCCGAAAATCGTGGCCACTTAGGAGTTTTCGTACCCTCGTGGGGCCCACTGGATACAGCCCAAAAAATACAAAAAAATCACGAGCGACCTACGCAACGCGGGCTACCACTCATCTATGGGCGAGCTGGCTGGACGTTGCCCCAGCACGAAGTTACAAAAATTGAAAAAGACGCACGCGTTACTAATTGAGAAGGATAGCTAAAAAAATCAAGCATTGAGTTCAGACAGTTATACAACATGGCATGAAGGTAAAAACATTACAAAAATACAGCTGTACAACAAGTCAGTCACGACCATGCCTCCTGATTTGGTCCATGGGGTACATGAGTGGCGATGGAAGACGGACGGCCCTCCTAGGCTGGCCCTGCGGCGCAGGGGTAGTGTAGTCTGTCGGCGACTTGGGTGTGTCTTGGTGCGGTGCTCCCAGGAGCTGAAAGAGGCCGAGGTGCTCGGTGGACAGGTACTACTCCATGTTGAACGGTGCCTCCTCCTGGTCATCGTGGTCCGCGTCGCCGAAACCACCCTGGGGTCCTGGTGGGGCATGAGACGAAGACTGCCCCTCGTGACCCCACTGTCCCCATTGCTGCTGTGCAGGAGGCTATGAAGGCTCGCAGTAGCCAACATCGGGCTGTGGGGGATGGCTGCCACAGGGAGGTGCGGGCACAGCTTCACGAGGAGGGCAAGGTGCTGACCCACGGGGACACGGTGCGCTGCGTCCGACAATATCCCCGCGTAGGTGTCCAGGCGACATAGCCGCCTCACCTCGTCGTGGACCGGTGCAAAAGCTACCTCGAGCTCACCGGTGGTCATCATGGTGATAGGTGTCGCAGCTGTCGGCCCGCCAATCTTCTTGCTGGTATTGCCCGCATCATTTATCATTGTTCCATGAATGAGTGCCCAAGTGGCAACCTTGACGAGTCAAAAATTTTGGGCTGCCTACACAATTTGCAATTTGGCGCGTTATAGTAGCCATGAGTTGTTAATGTGCCTCTATGACACGGTTCAACTATGATACAGGTCAGCCTACCGCGCATGGAAAACGGGCAACAACTTTCATTGCCAATTGCAGCATGTCCTAGTCCGAATCTGACAGTTGTTCAAGTCACCGTGACCGAATTTTTTTTAAATAATACATTTTTTATTCAAAATTTCAAAAATATACCACCGAAAAAAACAATTACAGAAATACACCCCTGTCGCCCGTCGAGCCTAAATAGCAAAATAAACGGGCGACAGGAGGCCGGGCGGTGACGTGGCCTCCTGTCGCCCGATCAACTGGCGACAGGAGCCTGTCGCCCAGTGAAAAAGCGACAGAAGGGTTGTCACCATATGAAATAGCAACAAGGAATAAATCGACTGATGGTCGGGCGACGGGGGGGCGCGGACCCCTGTCGCCCAACCATATGGCGATAGCAGCTCTTCCCTCTATTTAAGCAATCGTCCGGCACTGTCTTCAATCATCGAATTTCTTCAATCATCCAGCCAAAAAAACGAAGGGAGAAAGGAAGGAAGAAAAGAAGAGAGAAAAAATGCCGAGTCGTGCGAGTGGAAAGGGAAAGAGGAAGGCGAAAGAAGAGGGATGTGCTTCGGAGTGACCGCGCAACATCGCGTACCAGGATCTGTTCGTACCTTTCGGAGTTGTCCCACCGATGTGCCTGTGCGGAGATCCTTGCAGGCTTGTATATTCTTGGGAAATTCCAACTTGAAAGAGGAGGTATTGGATGTGCCGCAACTATGAGTTCGACCCGCCGGAGAAGAGTCTAAAGAATCGCCAACTGGTAACAATCATATTTGTTTCGTAATATTTGTAAATGAAACATTGCTAATTTATGTTTCATGTAGTCGCCTCCGCCACTGTGTAAATTTGAGAAGTGGTATGACGAGGAGATCAACCTCGAGGACCAAAGGCTACTTGATGAAGCCAACCGGAGAGAGGAGTCCAGGCGGCGGCTTGAAGCACAGCGTGACGCCGCATGCGAGGAGGCACGTCGAAAGGAAGTGGAGGAGAAGGAGGCCGAGAGAGAGAGGAAATGAGAGAGGGCACGTCGTGTCAGAGAAGCCCCACCGGAGGCATGGGAGAAGGGGAAGTGGCCTCGATGCACTCAATAGACGTTAAGTTGTAACCATTATTTTCGCATCCTAGTTTTATGTCTTAATGAAGAGTGTTGTCTACTTTATTTTCCGGTGTAACTTTTGATCTGAGAAATCGTGGCCACTTAAGGGTTTTCCTTGCCTCGCAGGGCCCACCGGTTATGGCCCAAAAATTACGAAAAAAATCACGAGCGATCTACGTAACGTGAGCAACACTTATCAAAGGGCGACCTGGCCGGGCATTGCCCCAGCACGAAGTTGCGAAAATCGAAAAAGGCACTCGCGGCCATGAAACCGCGAAAATCATGGCCACTTAGGGGTTTTCGTAGCCTCGCGGGGCCCACCGGATACTGCCCAAAAATTACGAAAAAAATCACGAGTGATCTACGCAACGTGGGCTACCACTTATCTACGGGTGACCTAGGCGGGCATTGCCCCAGTACGAAGTTGCGAAAATGTGAAAAGGCACTCGCGACCACGAAACCGCGAAAATCGTGGCCACTTAGGGGTTTTCCTTGCCTCGCGGAGCCCACCGGATACGGCCCTTGCCTCGCGGAGCCCACCGGATACGGCCCAAAAATTACGGAAAAAATCATGGGCGATCTATGTAACGTGGGCAGCACTTATCAATGGGCGACTTGGCCGGGCATTGCCCCCGCACGAAGTTGCAAAAATCGGAAAAGGCACTTGTAGCCACGAAACTGCTAAAATCGTGGCCACTTAGGGGTTCTCGTAGCCTCTCGGGGCCCACCGGATCCGTCCCAAAAATTACGAAAAAAATCATGAGTGCTCTACGCAACATGAGCTACCACATATCTATTGGCGACCTGGCCGGCATTGCCCCGGTACGAAGTTGCGAAAATCGGAAAAGGCACTCGCGGCCACGAAACCGCTAAAATCGTGGCCACTTAGGGGTTCTCGTAGCCTCACGGGGACTACTGGATCCGTCCCAAAAATTACGAAAAAAATCATGAGTGCTCTACGCAACATAGGCTACCACTTATCTATGGGCGACCTGGCCGGGCATTGCCCCGGCACGAAGTTCCAAAAATCGGAAAAGGCACTCGCGACCACGAAATCGCGAGTTGTCGTTTCTGTCTGAAAAGCGGGGTGTAGCGTGTTGTCATTTCAGTCTGAAAAGCAGGGTACAGCGTGTTGTCGTTTCAGCTCGAAAAGCGTGGTGCAGAGTGTTGTCGTTTCAGTCTGATAAAGCTACTAGGTATGTGACAAAACTACTAGCTAATGAAAGGATTAACTAAGTACATAAGATTAAAATTACAAAAAATGCAAATGCAATTGTTCGTGCAACATATTTCAAATGATTAACTAAGTACTTAATATACTACCAATAATAAAAATCAAAAGAAACTACTGTCGGTCTCGCTTCTGGAGAGACCTCCTCCTCCGAACCTGGCCTTGCGAGTACGTCAACTGCGTCGTCGCGCGATGAACCCTCTGCGGCCTAGCTGGAGGCGTCGCGTACACGTGAGTTGGTAGTACACCCACGAACCTGTGCAGCAGCTGCTGGCGCCACTCCGAGGGGACGTCCTGGGGCACCACAGCCGCACCGGCGATCGGGAGGCCGAGGAGGTAGGAGACTTCCTATAAAGTGATCGTCATCTCCCCGACAAGGAGATAGAAGGTGTGCGTCTCCGGCCTCCACCGATGCACCAGAGCGGTGATCAACGACCGGTCGTACGGGAACCAGCGTCCCAGGAGCTCCACCATCCGGGCGAGGGGCAACAACCTTGAAGCTCGAAGCCTAAGAAACAGAAACATATAATTGTGTCGACGATCGGGATCGTCAACCGCGAGAAAAGAGGTAGGGGTCAGAGAGTTTATGAGACCCGAGCTGCGTTTTGCTCGAACGAAGGAAGAAAATCGATCGCGGTGATGGTCGAGCAAGGCGACAACGAGCACGAGACAAGAGTTTATACCGTTCGAGCCCTGTGAAGGTAATAGTCTACTCGAGCCGCCTTTGCGGCGGTGATTCTTGTTATATGGGTGTACAGAGCAATGTTTACAACTTAAGACGGCAATGGTGATTCCTAGCTCAAGCCGCTGTGTGTGTCTTTGTGGTAAATCTTCTTTGGAGCTCATGCGTCCCTGGTCTTTATCTCTCCGCTCAAGAATCAGCGGGTGCGATCCTTGGGAAGGGGCCTTCAGACACCTTGAGGGTCGGGCAAGAATCGCCTCAACTTGCGCACAGACTCTTAGTCATCCCCGACCCGCTCTCCGAAACCGCCATCAAATGCTAGATCCGAAATCCTAGGCGGACGGGGCTTGAGACGAGACCCCGCCTGAGCTAGAGGTCGGCTTGGTCGAGCTCGAGCACACAAGGCCGAGGTCGAGGCCCAAAGGCGCACCTGTCAGTCGCGGATCGGGGCCTTCCGAGCTTGGGGATCCGTTGACCGACGCCGGCGGTCAAGGAGTTCCCACTCGTCGGCCGACCCGAGGCTCTAGGCCTGAGGGAACCTCAGGGCGACCTCGAGCCTTATTCTTGGGACGGAAAAAACCTTCGTAAGGTCTTGACTCCTTGGTCGAGGTCGGCGGAGACCACAAGGCAAGTCCCTTGGCCTCGACACCTAGCGACCTTCGGACTTCTCGATGTTGGTACGGATGTGAACAACAGGGCACTGGCGCGCCTCGACCAGAGCCCAAGCCTTAATCGCCGTCAAATCGCGGTTGGCACGCTTTTGAGGTGCCGTGGACCGGACTTTGCGTTTATAAACCCGGCACTTCTGGCGTTTTAAAAGCTCTTTGCTCTTCGCGCCTTCGCCTTCCAAGCCTTCTCGCCGAAAGCAAGGTCCTCCTTTCCCCTCAGACCAAACCAGCCTCAACCGCCATGGCCAAGTTAGGAAGGAGCACCCTGTCGCACTCGAGGATGAAGGAGCTCGAGTCCCTGGGGCTTCTAGACCCGTTTACATGGCGGCTACCGGGCAACGAGATCGAGCCGCACCCCAAGGACGACGAGATCGTCTGCACCGAGCACTATGCCCTCTTTGGCTTGCGGACCCCGGAGAGTGAGTTCGTCGCGAAGGTCCTCTCCAGCTGCGACATCGAGCTCATCAACCTGGTGCCGAACTCCGTTCTTCTCCTCACCATCTTTTCCCATCTGTGCGAGGGATTCCTAGGGATCCTCCCGACTCCCTCGCTCTTCTTCCCAGATGCCAGTCTCTTCCGCTCCGGGAAGGACCCCGTGGTCGGATGCCTCTACTTCCGGCTGCGGGTCGGGCTCAAGTGGGCCTTCCCTAAGTTCCAGCCCCGAGATTCCCTCGGCCCGTGGAACGAACGCCGTTCTACTGAAGAAGAGGGCGAGGCCGACGGTGTACAAAGGACCCCATCGCCAACCGCAAGAAGGAGACTCAGTCGGACGACTCGAGGTCGACGAGGAGGCCATCGCCCTCATCCATATCTGCGCCATCATGCGCAGACTCAACGGGCAAAGCGACGCTAACGATTTCAAGGAACCGTGTGTCCCTCTCAAAGCGAGGGAGCACCTGTTCTTCGAGATCCAGGTCCGATGATGCTACCCGCGAGGGCACGTCTAGTAAGTCTTCTTGTCCCAAGGTGCGGTTCGTGTACACCCTCCGACCTTCTCTTGACAGCCACTTGTCTTGCAAGGTTTAAAGAATCTCGGTCGCCGCCAGATGGTCGAGATGTTTGGGAAGGTGGCGACGAGTACGCCATCGCAACCCCGCCCCGAAGAATGTACTCCGTCGAAAGGACGAGGTAAGTCTCCCACCAAGCGCTCGAAGTCTTTTGCTGCGAGCCCTTCCCGAGCTTTGCTTGCTCGTGAGGCCCACCAGAGTTGCCGGACACGGCCAGAGGATGCTCCGTACTGGCGGGGCGGGGAGCAAGAAAGGGAAGAAGCGACTCCACCGCCGGATCAAGCCGCACGGAGGCGAAAAACGCCACGCCGTCAGGGGGGGACCGTGCCACGTAAGGGCCCTTCTAGCCGAGCCCCGAGCTTGTGTTTTCATGCCTTGCCGTCGACGAGTCTTCCCTTACGCAGAAGCAGAGGCGTTGCCGCCACTGTCTTGGGCACTCCCGGCCCAGGTCATGAGCTCGAACCCGCCAAGGGCGAGGCGTCTGAGTCGGCTCGGACCCCGAGGTCTCGGGCGCGGGACACGCATAGCCTGATGCCCCCTCAACATCGGGGCAACAAGACCTTCGACGACCCTCGACGAGGAGGAGACTGGTGACCCAGGTAGGCCCCCGGCATCCTGGTCTGCGCCGCCCCCTTCGTATCTTTCCGGCTTAGAGTATGCTTTTGATCGCAGACCTCGAGCACCCGAGCTCGAAACTTGCCCGTTTTGACGATGGCTGTTGTCCAGGGCGAGTCCGAGTCCGAGGAGGAGAACGCCTTCGAGCTGGTCCCGCGCCGCGATCGTCGTGGGACACGCACTTCTTCGGGCCATCCCTTGGACGGTGAGTTCTACCAAGGGCTCGACGACTCGTCAGAAGAAAACGAGCCCGGGCGGTCAACAAGGACTACTTACACAGGCGAGGCCCACGACACGACGAATCTTTGCCGACGGGCTTCCCGGCCCCGTGAGGGAGGATACTCAGGCCTTGAGGCCACGATTGAAGTGGCCTCAAGACCCCACCACCACGATCGCCCGGCGCTGAGGCCGCGACCCGTCGGTCACCGGGGTGATCGGGCATGAAGCTCATGACTCCCGGCCGCGTCGTGCCGAAGGCCGAGGTCGCGGCACCCTGTGCCACGGAGGTTGTGAATGCCGAGGCGGATCCCGGCCGCCATCCCTTGGCGCCGGAGATTTGAGCGGGACCCGACCGTGGAGATCGGGCTAGCTCGCCGCTATGTCCTCCCGTCGGCTGCCTTAACCCACCGGAGGAGGCAATGGATAACTGCCGCCTGTATGGGACTCGAGTCCCGGCCAAGTGCGCCATCCGGCATGGCGCTTGACGAGAGGAGGAGATCCTCGCGATCGATTGACGACCGTGAGGACTTCACCCGCACACGCTCGAGGGGCGTCTCCATGAGGTAAGGGTCTTCCCACCAACTTCGTAGCTTCGTAGTTTGACCTCCTTGTCCCTCTCATTTTTGGGCCACCCTTTTTCGTCAGGAAGGTGATCGACCATGCCTCTCGAAGGCTACAAGGCCTCCGAGAGCATGCCGTCAGGTCGAGAGGTCTCCTCGGCCAAAGAGAGGCGCGGGAGGTTGAGCGTGACAGGCTGCCTGCACCATTGAGGTCGAAAGGGGGAGCTCGGCGAAGGCCCAAGAGCTCGCCGATCCACGCCGGATGATGAGGGCGCAGGAGATAGCCCACGTGAAGAGCTCGAGCGCACCAGGCCTCCGAACGCGACTTCATTTTAAGGCCGTGGAGCGGGGAGGCGTGCACGCCACCACAAGTGCTTTCGAGGTGGCGGGCCAAGATCGAAGCTCTGGAGAAGGCTTCCGCGGAGGCGTCAACTCCCGAGCTCAAGGCCAAGATACTCCAGCTTGAGGAGGAACTTGGGAGCGTCAACAAGACGCTTGAAACCGAGCAGGCCAAGGTCAAGGACCTGGAGAGGGCCGCTGCGGAGCAGGCACACTCCACGACGAGGGCGTCTCCCAAGCTCGAGGCCAAAATCCTCGAGCTTGAGGGGAAGCTCGATCGTGCCACCAAGGCGCTCGAGGTCGAACGCGCTAAAGTCGAGGCGCTGGAGAAGGCTCCGTGAAGTCGCCTCTTGGGCCCGGACTAAGGTCCCCTGCTCAAGAGAAGCTCGAGCGTCGGTAGAGCGCGAAGAGTGCCCTGCCCAATTTTGAAGATTTAACGACGCCGAGCCGTGGATGCTTCCAAAGAAGCCCTCGGCTCTAGGGTGAGATCGCAACACGAAGGCAAAAGTGGCCCAGCTCGAAAGCAGAAAAGCTTGCCGCGAGATGGCCGAACCAGAAGAAATATCAAAAAGCAAGGAATGTACTAATGTAAGTGGTTTGTTTTTGGTGCACAAAGAAACCTCGTCCCTGTTGTAAATCCGTAGCTTGGGGATACTTGAAGTCTTTCTTGCTTTGCTTGTTAGCCGTTCCCGTGCTTTCTAGGTCGTGCGCCGATAGGGTAGCCTTACCCAGCCCCCGTTGGGCCCGAGGTCGAGCGACGCGTGCCTTGGGCACAAGACGTAAATATGGACGAGAGGCCACGACCTGCAAAGTGGAGGAACAATTCGCAAAGGTAGAAGGGCACGAAGCGGACATCGTTAAGTAGGTTAGTGCTCGAACGGCTCTTGTGACCATGCATATCGCTCGACAGCTAAAGCGGCGAGGTTCTCAGCTCGAGCCCGGGCACAGGGAAGAGCTAGATTGCGAAGAGGTTCGGCTTACGTTAGGGGTGAACGTCAAACCTGCGTCACTTAGACTAGGAGCAAATGCGCTTGCGCACGAAGGTCGTGTTCGAAAAAAAAACAAACGAGGAACCGTCAAAAAATAAATAGCAGCAGCATAAGTGGAAGCAGACATAAAAAAGGGCAAAAATGAAAGACCAGCTTTTATTGAAATGTGAGGCATAGAGGTTACACATAAAATTTCCGAAGCTGATCTATGTTCCACGAGCTAGAGAGCTCTCTTCCATCGGGCATCGCTAGCCAGTAAGCCCCGCGGCGATCTGCTGAAACAACTCTATAGGGCCCTCCCACCGCGGGATAACTTATTGGTGCCGACGAGCTCTGAATCCGCCTCGTGGCTAGGTCCCCAACAAGGAGCCTCCTAGGTCGCACCGACCGACACGCATGTCTCTGCGAAGAGCTTGCGGGTAGTGCGTTGATCGAGCAAAGGCACGGCATCTTACTTCTTCTCGCGAGGGTGAGGTCGAGACCGTTCGTGCTCAAGTCGACTTGGTCGACTAAGTCGACCTAGCAGAGCCAAGTGACCTCGGGAGGCGGGGCGGCCCGCATCAAAACGAAGCCGAAGGGCGTGGACCCCGTGGCTCGGCTTGTCGTGGTATGAATAGACCATAGGGTGGGAAGTTCGCCCACCCAGCCTTGCCGTGTCGGCCGAGCTCATCTGCGACTCGTTTCTTTGATACTCGACGATTTGCGGTTGGCGGCGTTCCGCCGCTCCGCTGTTCGGGGTGAGCCACCGTTAGCGGCAGATTTTGATGCCGAAGTTCTCGCAAAACTCCCGAACAACTTCATTGGTAAACCGAGTACCGTTGTCGGTGATAATTTTGCATGGAACCACGCACTGTGACCACGAACAAGCGGAAGAAATGAAGCGCCACCGGCAGCTATGGTCGAGACCGTTCACCTCTATCCACTTGGTGAAGGTGTCGACAATGACTAACGAAACTTCTTCCCGGTTGTTTGAGGAAAAGGACCGAGGATGTCCAAATTTCGTGTCGAGAAGGGCCATGCGAGTGGGATGGTCTCGAGGCGTAGGCGGGTTGATGCGACTTCCGGCGTGGAATTGGCGAGCTCGGCGGTGCGGACGATATCACGAGCATCCCGCCGAGGGCCAATAGTACCCCATGCGGAAGGCCTTCCGACCATTGTCCAGATGAAAAGTCGCGCCCACGAGGCCCGAGTGAATGTCATGCAGCAGGTACTTACCTCCTCGTGGAGATGCACCGTGTCGATGCCTAAACATTAGCGGCTCAGAAGCTCTCCCTCGACAAGCGTGTCAGACTCGCCCGGCGCTGATCCGCTCCTCTCGGCAGGTCGGGTGGTGTCGCCCGAGCAAGGAAATTGTGGATGGCCTCGCCTAGGAGGGGGTACCGACCACGGCGACTATGGCCCCTTGGTCGGAAATCGACGGGACCGAGAGCGTCCTGTGATGACGCGGGTGGGATGTCGCGTCGGAGGAGCCGAGTTTGAGAGGAAGTCTGCGTGGAGTTGTCCCTTTGGGGATGTGCTTGAGCTCCAAGTTCGGAACCATTTCTCCATCTTGCGCACTCGGCGAGGTACTTCGCCATCGAAGTCTCCCGAGCATTGGTAGTCCTTGTTGAACCGGTTGATGACGAGCCGAGTCACCCTTCACGACAGCGGCGCGACACCCAAAGCCTTGCAAGCTCAGAAGCCGCCAGAGGGCTTCAGATTCCGCCACATTGTTGGTCGCCGGAAGCCAAAACGAATTACGTACCTCAATTTGTCGCCACGCAGGTGAGGATAAGGATCCCACTTCGAAGCGCTGAAGGACCTCGAGCCGTCAAGAACATGACCAGTGGCTTTTCCTCTTCGACCAAGCTCGGGAGCTGGCTGCGACGCTGCGCCGACCACGAAGTCGGCGAGCACTTGCGACTTTATGGTCGTGCGTGCCACGACACAGGCGTCAACGCCGCCAGCCCATGGCCCACTTGGCGATTCATCCGCCACCCTCCGGGTTCCTCGGGATGTCCCCAAGCGGAAGCGCCGGGACAACCACGGAGTGCGCCGAAATAGTGCCGAGCTTGCGCTGGCCATGAGGAGAGCATATAACAGCGTCACTGCGGGTAGCGCCTTCGCCGGGCCGTGCAAGACCTCACGACATAATAAATGGGTCTTCTTGAGACCCCTGTTCCGCCACCAGACGCACTAACAACTTGAGGGTGGCGCGAGATATAGCAAGAACTTCTCACCAAAGTTGCGGTGTTGTAAGGAGGGTGGGGACGGCAGTGCGCCCGGATCGTCGAAGGATCGCTGGGCCTCGAGTCCACTCGAAGCCCCGATGCTTGCGCAAGGTTTGGAAGAATGGGAGCCCGCTTCGCCGAGCCTCGAGATGAACTTCTTGAGGGCGGCCATGCGGCGATGAGGCTTTGCACCGCTTGATCGAGGTCGGGGGTGCCATCTTCTCGATCGCCTCGATCTTCTCCGGGTTTGGACCAACCCCGAGCCCCGATCATGTAGCCGAGCACCTTACCGGACGTCGGGCCGAACACGCACTTCTCGAGGTTGAGCTTGTTTTGTGCCTGTTCAGGTTGGCGAAGGTCTCCTCGAGGTCGCGAACGTGGTCGCCTCGGTGGGGCTTTTGACGATGATGTCGCCCACGTAGACCTCAAGGTTCCGCCGACCTGCGGCTCGAAAGTCTTGGTCATCGATCGTTGAAAGGTGGCCCGTGATTGCGCAGAACTAAATGACATGATCAGACAAAGAATAGGTGCCAAACGGCGTGATGAAGGAAGTCTTGCTCTCGCCCTGACCGCCACTTTGATCCGTGGTATCCCGAGTAAGCATCCAAGAAGCTCAAGATCTTGGTATTCGCGATGGAGTCGACGATCTGGTCGACACGCTGAGCGGGAAGTTGTCCTTCGCAAGTCGAGTTCAACCCGTATGGTCGGCGCACATTCTCCACTTTCTCCCTTCTTACGACGATGACCGGGTTGACCACCACTCGGAGTAGTTAATCTCACGAATGAAGCCGGCCTTCAAGAGCTTGTCAAGGTTCTCCTTGATGACTGCGACCTTCTCCGGGGAGAAGCGACGCAGCTTCTGGCGTATAGGTTGGGAGCCGGATCCCACCTGCAACTTGTGCTCGATCACCTCCCTCGGGACGCCAGGCATGTCCGCGGGCTCCCAAGCAAATATGCCCTTGTTGGCGCGAAGGAAAGTGACGAGCTCGAGTTCCTATTTGGAACTCAACTCGGCCGAGACGTGGACGCACCTGGCCGGGTCACTCTCATCGAGCGGCACGGCTTCGTTCTCATTGGTTGGATTGCCGCTCGCGGGCGTTCTTCGTTGTCGCCTCCGGACCATTTGGGGAAGATGCGCCGAGAGCCAAGGTTTGGTCTGCAGCCCATGTGCCGCTTAGGTCGCCGCGACGTGATGACACCGCTGGGACCAGTACTTCATGCACCAATGGCCATAATGGTTGGCTGCCATGAACTTGACCAAGGTTGGCGCCCGAGGATGGTGTTATACGGAGGTCACCCTCGACCACCTCAAGGTGATCAACTCGGTGCGAAGTTGTCGAGCCGCCGAAGGTGACGGTAAGACGACCGCCCCAAGGGGTGGTCGAGCTCCCGGGACTATCCCAAGAATGGTATGGTGATGCTCTTGACCTTCGATCGGGAATCGCATCCGGCCGAGCGCCTCGCCGCAAAGAAGTTAAGAGAGCTGCCGCCATCGACCATGACGCGACCGACCGTGGTGTTGCTAATGGTCGGGTCACGATCAAGGCGGTCTTCGTGTCTCGGGCCATACCAGGAGAGCGCCCTCGGAGAGATGGTGATGGTGGCCCCACCCACTTGCGTGGTCGTTTCGACGGGCTTCAATGGCGACCGTAGATGGTCCGTGCGGCGGCCTTGACTCGCCTGGTCGGTAGGCCGATGAGCCACCGAAGATGACGTCGATCCGGCGCTCGCCTTGCTGGAACTCCAAATCGAGGTCATCGTGCCGTGCCGGCATTCACCCGGTCGGGCTGGTCGTCATCCTTCGGGAGCACGGGCATCTCACCCCGCCCATCATAGAAAGCGTCCATTTTATTCTCGCTAAGCCCGCAGTTCGCAGTCGTGGCGGCCGCCATGTGGAATAGGCAGAACTTTGATTCGTCATATCCCGCGTCCTTCGGCCCCCTGCGGCCGAGCATCGTCACCGGGGCCGCACGCTGGTTAACCCTGGCTGGGCCGGTTCTTCGCTGGTGTGGTCGGGTCGACCTTGGCGAGGCTTAGAGTCCTCCCGAGCTTGGCCTCGACCTCGAGGACCTCGCGGCTGGCCATCCGCCGAGACGATCACCGCGGTAGCCCTCCGCCACCTTCGCGATCGCGCTTTCGCTTCTTGGTGGTGGCGCTTGGTCGGCGCCCGAGTTGGACGGGCGGCCTCGTTTGGTTCGACCAAGCTTACCTTGGTCGTAGTCGCGTTTCGGCGGACGGCATCGCCCATGTCCGCAGCATCGCTCCGCCATGCGGAAAAAGTTTGTTGACGCTGAGCCTCGAGGTGATCTCTGTGTCTTCGGTGAGACGCCGATCACGGACCTCGAACTTGAAGGCCTTGATTACGGCCTCGCCGTAAATGCTCGATCGTGTTCCTTGTGCGGATGAATCACCGCACAAAGTCGCGATGGCTCGTTCTTCCCCGATGACACGATCTAGGTCTTTTCCGCCCGCCGCCGTAATAACTCGAAGTTAGAGCGAAGGCGCTCGATCTGGCGCCACGACTGAAGGAGCCAGCCGATTAAAAAGCCGAGTCCTAGCGCCCCGCCCGAAACGATCGGAGGTAGTTTGCCATTACGAGCTCGTCCCCTCCGCCGCCAGATAGCGGTCGAATAGATGGACAGAACTCGCCAGGTTCTTGTTCCCGCCGGTTAGCGCTTCGATCGGTCAGCTGGCTTGAACCGGCCGCCACCGCTACACGCATTTAAGGCCGTCGAGTACGCCATGCAGCCGTAGGTCGACAGTGCACGCCGGTCATGGTTATCGCCGACAAGATCCTCGCCGCCAGACTTCGAGTCGAGCTCCCCGCGCCCGACCTCCGACGGAACGACCATGGTGCCGAGCACGGAATCACCGTTGGTAACGCAGCGGTCCCGACCTCGCGGCGCTCGGGCGGAACGTCCCGGAGAGGTCCGCAGATCCGCCGCCATCGACTCGGAGCGGCTCGGCTCAGTTCGTCTCGCTGGCGCGGTGCCCGTGGGGACGCCGCACGCTCTGCGTGAGCCTCGCCCCGAGCTTTGTTGCTCGGGGCTAACTCGCGAGGAGGTGTCCGACGCGGTGAGTGGCGCGCGACGTGTTATCGTTACTTCTCGAGCGGGTCCCGAGTGTTGACTTCGTGCTTGCGGAGGTTCGACCTCGATCGCAGTTCGATCGAGCTCTTCGCCGGGGCTCGCCAAAGAGCTCCGACCTCGCCCTATCGGGTCGGCCATGACCCGGCGATAGTGCGGGCGCGCCCGGAGGGAGGGAGCTCGGGCGGCTCGAAGACGGATGGCCTTCTCTGGGCCTCCGCCGGAGAGCGGTTATGGCTTGGTTGATGGCAACTGCACCATCCGGCGGGCGCTTTGGGTTCTGCGGATCACGGTCATCCGCATCTCCTCGGCGCTTTGACCGCCCGCCATCGAGCGTCTTTGCCGAAGCGGCGGGCGGCGATAAGCGGAACAGGACACGGAGTCGAGTCCGTGTCTCGAGGAAAATCCATCGATGAAGGGCGCCATGCTCCCGGATCTCGTGTCGTTCTCGCGAAGAGCAAAACAATCGGGCCCCACGGTGGGCGCCAATTGCCGACGATCGGGATCGTCAAGCGCAAGAAAAGAGGTAGGGTCGAGAGTTTATGAGACCCGAGCTGCGTTTTGCTCGAACGGCGAAGAAAATCGATCGCGGTGATGGTCGGAGCAAGGCGACAACGAGCACGAGACAAGAGTTTATACCGTTCGAGCCTCGTGAAGGTAATAGTTTACTCGGCCGCCTTGCGGCGGCGATTCTTGTTATATGGGTGTACAGAGCAATGTTTACAACTCAAGACGGTAATGGTGATTCCTAGCTCGAGCTGCTTTGTGTGCTGTGTTCGTCTTCTTTGGAGCTCATGCGCCCTGGTCTTTATACTCCCTCTACCCGCAGCTACGGGTGCGATCCTTAGGAAGGGGCTCAGACACCTTGAGGGTTTGGCAAAGAATCGCCCCGAACTTGCCGCCACTCTTAGTCATCCCCACGACCCGCTCTCTGGAAATTGCCAGTCAAATGCTAGATCCGAAATCCTAGGGCGGACCAGGGCTTCAGACGAGACCCCGCCCGAGCTAGAGGTCGTGCGGAGTCGGGCTCGGGCACACCGCGCTCGAGGTCGAGCGCCCCAGTGCGCATCCAGGTCGCGGTCGGGGCCTTCCGAGCTTGGGGATCCGTTGACCGCATGCCGGCCGGTCAAGGAGTTCCCAGCCCTCGTCAAATTGATATCAGTGCTGCGCTAGTTATGGTGCTAGAACAAACATGTTTACAAATTTAAATACTGATATGTTATCTGGGATCCAACGCAGATCGAAGCGCCCGTGTCTCTGCTGCTGCCTAGGTCGGCACGCCCACCGCACAGGTCCCTCCCTCCTCGGGACAAGAATGGCGGAGCGAGCACGGTGACCACTGCCGACGACCGGGTCCAAAGAACTCGAACGACCACTCGTCATCTCCTGTTTGGTGAGCCATACCTGCAATTTACAAAAATGAAAGTTAGAACTGAAACACATATGTAAACAAAAGAGTCCGTAAAACTACACAAGCATCACAACAATATATTGAAACAAATACACGTTAAAAACGGAGAAGCTCATTACAAAATATCCTGAAATAATTACAACAATTTATCAAGACACAACACTTGCAACAGCTAGGTACAAAACAGAGTTCATACAACACATGTTACATCGATGAAATATAAATTTAATATATGACATATGATAATGCAAATTGCTTGTTATCTGGTGCGATGGCGTTGTGCAGCAGTCCTCGCAGAGGACGATCCTTCCCCACCGTCGGGTGACCATCTCCTCCTTCGTCTTCTTCGTTTTGTGCTTCGCAGTTCTTGAATGTATGTCCTCGTTGGTTGCACAATGAGCATTTCTTCACGCGTTTGCCAGTTTCTGACTCATCCATGTCATTTCTTATACGCCTTGTTTTTCGACGCCCTGCTTTCCCTCTTCTCGCATCAAAATCAACACTAGGAGTTGTGGTGAAAGAAACCACAACCCTATAACCATAAAGCTTCTCGCTCCAAGTTACCATCACCCTTTCCTTCATAAAATATTTAGATAGGTATGTACCAGGTTGCATTCCAAATAAAGCACATGCGGCTATGACATGAGAACGTGGCCTATGCAAAAGGTATGGCTTGTTGCACGAGCATTTGCACTCAGCCTGTAAGATGCACTCCTGGGTGACAACCCTCTGGTTGGTTCCACGCCTTCCTTTATCCCTGTAGATCACCTTGAAGCGCAGTGTCCGTGCACCAACTTTGATAGCTCTATGTTTGGCCGCCTTCTGACTCTTCTCATCCATGTATTTAGTGATCATCGAAGAGTACAAGAACTTCTTATCTCTCATTACTATGTCGGCAATTGCATGCTCGTCCACAAAGTACTTGGTTGTACCCTCAAGACTCCCTCGACAATTCCTACCAACGGAAGACACCTCATCCTCGCATTACCCGCTTGTAAACTTACGCAAAGTTAGTGGTCATCACATCGATATCGGCACCATGTGTGTCATATAATAGTGACCACTTCTCTTTGATTAGATGCTTGATCCGGTCGAGAAACATTTGATTGGCCTTTGCCTCCGATTTACGGTTAGTCGCCTCATCCTCTGCTAAGGGGGGGAAAAGAGGTCTACCGCTTTGCTCTGTGTTCCACTTGGCACTAGTGTTGTTTGTACGCTCCTTGTGTTTCCTTGTCGTCATCAAGATTTTTCCACAGAGTTCGGAACTTGCTCTCCTGGTTGTAGTTACATAGTCTTTTGAACATGTTCATCAGTTGCTTATTCCTGAATTGCTTATAGAAGTTTGCACCCAAATGCCTCATGCACCATCGACTCTGCAAGTCAGGCCATCGGAATGGCTCCTCTTCCCCTATTTGCAGCTGGTTGATAGCACTAAGCAAGCCAGCATACCTGTCATGTAGCACGCACACATCTGGACGAGTTTTGACCACCCCGATCTTCAAGTTTCGTAGGAACCACATCCAACTCTCGTAGTTCTCGCTTTCTACGAAGGCAAAGGCAACAGCAGGAATCTGGTTGTTCCCATCGACGCCACGACTATCAAGATGTTGCCCTCTCAGATTTCTGGTCAAGAATGTGCCGTTCACGCACAACAATGGACGATAGTGATAGAATGCCTTAATGCAAGCGCCGAATGCCAAGAACACTCTCCTCAGATGCCTTTTAGTTGGCCACTTGATTGACGGACAATCTTGATAATCATAGTAGGTCCCAGGATTTCTTCCCTGAATACAACTGAGCAGTGCAGGCAGGTTATGGTACGAGTCTTCAAACTTCCCAAACCTCATTTCTAATGCCTTCTGTTTCGCCCTCCACACCTTCCCATAGCTAATTGTGTACTGATATCTGTTCTCGATCGCTCGGATAATAGCACGGGGCTCAAAACTCAGGTTCTCCACTATCTCTGCGTACATGATGTTCGCGACATACCCGGATGACATGTTCCTGTGAGCCATCACTGTTTCCTCAATCATACATGTGTGCTGCTCAACCTTCGAACATAGCCAATGGGCGCCCCATTTGGGCTTGTACGTGCACTCTCCACGGACACCTATGGATCTCACACACCACGTCGTAGCAGGTTGGGGTGGATTTCTTAACCCTGAAAGTCCTTCTTAATGACAGAGCCCAATCTTTCACGGCATCCTACACAGCCTCTTTTGTCGGGTACATACTATTAGGCCTAACCTCATTATCACTATACTGCCAAGGCATATCGTTGTTTTCATTGACAACCAGCTTATCAAATTGTTGCGTGCTCCACTCAGCTGGCACAAGCGGCTCCGTACCTCCATCTTCCTCATCCGACTCATCGTCGTCCTCCTCTTCTGCTCTGCTGTACTCACGATCTTTCTCTTCCATCCTAGCTGTTATTTCATCAATTTGCTCACCTTCGTCTACCAGTCCCCACGCTTCTTGGCCAACATTTTCATCATCCTCCTGAAACTCAACCTGTTCACCACTTTTCTGAACATGTTGCTCATGGCTAGATCCCCCAATTTCAGTATCACCGAAATTGAGCTCATTTTAGGCTGACTACACTCACCGGCATCCAACTGCTGCTGTGGGGCAACATCTCTCTTATATGCTCGCACTAAAAGCACTCGATTCCATCCCCGTTGCTCTGCCCCCTCACATATGATCTCCACGATCGGTTCCTTCACTCAACTAGCTTCGATAGAATAGGGTCGCTTTCAAGATACTACATAGCCAAAATACCTTCAACTCACACTTCTCTTCTTCCATCCGAAAAGTATAATACAACCATTTCAACACAGAAGTAAATGTGCGCTCCTCGACCCTACTCAAATTTCTGTCCACATACTACATGTTACTTAGATCTGCACCTTCCAAACCATGCATTATAACCCCCTCTCCATAATAGATTCTAAATGGAACTTGTTCTGTCATATCTGCGAATCCATTCATTCACCTACGAATTAATTATTTTCCTAAAAAATACTGTGACACCTAACATAACTATACATACATGCTACAAAAATATCTAACGTAAAAAAATCTAAATTCCTAAGAATATATATCGACGTACTTCTATCCGTAAAAAAGATCTAAATTCCAAAAATATATATCGGTGTACCTCTACCCGTAAAAAAGATCTAAATTCCTAAAATATATATCGGAGTACTTCTATCCGTAAAAAACATCTAAATTCCTAAAAATATATATCGGCGTACTTCTATCCGAAAAAAACATCTACATTTCTAACAACATATTACCTACATCTAACTACATTTCCATAAATCTATATCGACATACTCCTATCCGTAAAAAATATCTAAATTCGCTAAATCTATGCGTGACATATCAAATTACTTAGATCTAAAACTATTTCTAATATACCATAATTTACTGCTAAAAAAAGTAAACAACAGAAATTTACCTCCAAACAGTCGCGCAGAATCTCCCCCTCTTCCTTCTTTTCTCTCCTCTCCTCTTTCCCCTCTTCCTCTTCCTCTCTCTCTCTTTTTCTCAAATCAGCCGAGCGCAATGGCTACAGTGCCGGGCGAAGCCCTTTTAAAAACGCTCCTGTCGCTCTTTGGTCGAGCGACAGGGGCCCGCGCCCACCCTATCGCCCGACCATCGGTCGATTTACTCCCTGTCACCCGTTCGTCGGACAACAGGGGTCGTTTCGGTTTCTGTCGCCAGTTGATCGGGCAACAGGAGGGCACGTCACCGCCCCGCCTCCTATCGCCTGTTTATTTTGCTATTTAGGCTCCTGTCGCCTGTTGGACGGGTGACAAGGGTATATTTCTGTAATTGTTTTTTTTTCGGTGGTATATTTTTGAAATTTTGAATAAAAAATGTATTATTTAAAAAAATTCCCGGTGACCTAAGTATTGGGCGTGCTCCACCGCGCACAATGGCTCGATCGCCACATCCGATCCGTGGTGGCGTTGCAAGTGGGTGCGCTGATAAACAAATTGGATACTGATGTAGCCTTGCCAGGATCAAATGGTACTCGTCATACATTTGCACTACCTCCTACAGAAAACTTGCATTGCATGCAGTCTTTAGATGCTCGTGGTGATTAATTAAGCGTGGTACATCCATCGAAAATCAAGTACCACACACACACACACACATATATATATATATATATTACTTCACTACTACAAAACACCACATCGCAGACAGTTTTATGAACCATCTATATCAAAGTGTCAATGATGATAATAGGTCATCACAGATAGTTTTTGAACAGTGATGAACCCTTATTACAGACAGTTTTAAGTTAGAACCGTCTGTGATAAGAACTCATCACACACTGTTCTAACTGGTAATTTAAAAACATTAAATTAAGGGAGACTTCCTAGGATGTCACCCATTCTAATACTACTCTCGCCTAAGAACGCTCAATTTCCTAATTCTGATCGGATCCGGACGTTTTTAACACTGCGTGTGATCTTCTCAGGAAGTCACCCATCCTATTACTACTCTCGTCCAAGCATGCTTAGCTTCAAGCACGCTTAACTTCAGGGTTTTTGTAAAGATCCAGTACTTTAATGGTGGTATGATAACATCTAGCATATAATGCATCTCTCCTCCTTTTAACCCTATGAAGCACCCGAACACCGATTTCCAATTATTTCAAATTAGCAAAATTTAAAACTTTCAAATTTATTTTTCATACTTTTGACTATTAATGATGCTTGCAATATATGTGCCATTACTATTCACAAAATTTGTAAAAACACCCTAACTTTTGACTCGTACATTCGATTTTGGTGTTCTTGAGCTTTTCGAAATCATCACACGATGAGCTCTCTGATTATATTCTTTTGGACACCGATTCTAGTTTGCAAATAATAAATTCGAGCACTTTTGTTAAAATGGTCATAATTTTTGACCCATAACTCCGATCGGGACGTTCTTTGGCTCGTTTGAAAGATAACGAAAAGTAGCGCCCGAATTCAGATGGTCGGATCCTGATGGTTTGTGCGAGTGCGTGCGCGGCGACGAAATTCCAAAAAAACGTCATTTAGAGTCTCAAAATAGCCTCCGAAGTTTTAAATCTGAATCAGTCGTTCTTTTAAATTATGGCAAATGATTAGTTCCAATTATTTCAAATGTAATATTATTTAATGTCAATTCTTTCAAATTAGAAGGCAGGCGAGGTAATTAGCAATATTTAAAATTTTCTATTTTTTTATTGTTTGTGGCGGTTTCAAACTAAAACCATCTGTAATGAGGTGAACATCACAGACGGTTCTAGCCAAAAATCATCTATGATGAGGTAAACATCATAGACGGGTTTATCCACAAACCGTCTGTGAAGTTCTTGCTTTCTTACTTTCATCACAGACGGTTTTATCCACAAACCGTCTGCGAAGTTCTCGCTTTCATCACAGACGGTTTGTGGATAAAATCGTCTGTGATATTTTCTCATCATAGACGGTTTTATCCACAAACCGTCTGCGAAGTTCTCGCTTTTATCACAGACGGTTTGTGGATAAAATCGTTTGTGATATTTTCTTATCATAGACGGTTTTATCCACAAACCGTTGGTTTGTGCTTCGCAGACGGTTTGTGGATAAAATCGTCTGTGATGTACAAATCACATCACAGATGATTTTTACAAAAAAAAATAGTCTGTGATGATATGTCTAATATAATCTTTTTATAGTAATAGTTAGTGGTTACCTCACAAGCGCTTGAGTCATCGATTAGTCTTTGCGATGGTACTTTCTTCGACTCCGATGTCAATAGTCGTACATATATGGGGATGATTTTGTCGCTGTCTTTTGATGCTGTTGACCCCGTGCGTCACTACAACACGGATAGCCACTAATGGCGCTTATATATGCCGCTATAAGTGCCTAAACGCCCTCAAAACATTTTTCCCGACATTTATTTGCCGTCAAGGAAAATGCCATCGGGGAAAAGTAATCCCCGGCGTTTATCTAGCTCGGCACATAATAAATGCCGGGGTTGGTTATCGACGGCACATAACAAATGCCGGGAATAGAGTTACCCCGGCACATATTAAATGCCAGGGTTGTCCATTAAGCCGGCATATAATAAACGTCGGGGTTTTCTACTAATGGCACATAATAAATACCGGGAATAGAGCTATCCCCGGCACATATTAAATGCCAGGGTTGTCCATTAAGCCGGCACATAATAAACGTCGGGGTTTCCTACTAATGGCACATAATAAATGCCAGGAATAGAGTTATCCCCAGCACATATTAAATTCTTCTTGAAAGCTTAGAAAACTGAAGTATTCTGACTACACTTACTTGCCGGTCCAAAAATGATGAGGAGAATATTGAGGATCACCAGGACCTTGTTCTCGACTCTTAACATGGGAAATCCTTGTTCAACTCTCTAATTTGACTTCATTATTCTATCTTCTTGAAACCTCTCAAGATAAACTTTTAGAACAGTAGAAGCTTTTCATGCTTACATATTTGCCCTTTCAACAGTCAAGTTGAGACGATCTCTCACAAGTTGGTTACATTTCAAATAAAGATTTGAGTTAAGATGAGTACTCTAGAAAAAAAGCTCCTTTGCACTGTGAAGAAAGAATAAGCTTTGAATTTAAATGCCCCCAATTACCCAAGTAATTTTACCAAAGAAAAAAAATCACCGAAGATGCTATCTAAACTGTTAGCTGACAGAACTCTTACTTTTCAAGCATTCCTTCAAGGTAACACACTAACCAGGATCAAGTGGCAATTTAACTTCCAATCCAAACTCATCACAGCATGTCAATATGTCATGACATAGCAGGAGTCAATGCATGTTAGTGTTGTTATTCTCCAGATTAAACTGAACTACTAATCTACCATGTTAGGAGCATCCCTTTAAGATAACATATTATTTGTGTGTGAGTTGTCGTCACATCAAAGCATACCTTGAACAAAAAGGAAAAACAAAACCCGTGAAGCGTAAGTCTACAGAACAAAGCTGGAACCTGGAACCCCCAAGCAATGTCAACAGACCACAGGCTGGCTGAAGCCTACAAGGCTACAAATGCAAGTGGCTATTTCATTACTAATAGCCCCAGTTCACAACAAAGAATATAAATTGATATAGATTACTTGCTCCATGTGGTTGAATTTTCAGCAATATGAAGGCATACCTAATAACTTTTAGCAATTGGCCACAAAAAGAACATAATTTATGACGAACAACGAAAGCATGTTAACATTCTTATGCAAATGATAATTTCCACATCAATAAGAACATGATACTTTACCGACTAAGAAGCTTTGGCTTATCGTCACATGCAAATATAATTTCATGCAAAAGCCTCAGTAATGACATTACATATCAGAAAATATTAGCCCTTAATTCATTATTATTAAAACGTAGTAAAACTTAAATAAGCCCCAAAAAATAGTAAAGAAAAGCAACAATTTTAGTGAAACCATACAAGAAATTTTTTTGCCCATGTTACTTTTCTGAGAAACACGACTAAAATATATATATAAATAAATTATCTAAGATAACATATCATGTTAAGTAACAATCCCCTTTGTTCTAATGTAATCCAAACAAATTGTAGGTTAGCTGTAAAACATTAGAGGAGTCGAGGCGAAAATCACCTTTGATCTCTTGATGCAAACGCCGAGCATCGAGGATCTTGTTCCTCTTGCTTGAAGGAAGTTAAGGAGCCAACTTCATTGCTTCCATCCAGAGTAACAACCTAAAACTAGATTATGTCAACATAAAAAGTATAGTTCATGTAGTTGATTTAATAACATTATCATGAAAGACACTACAAGATGCTCAATACACATATAGTCTATTAGATATCATTACAAGTAGGAAAGTTTGGGTTATGCAATGCCCCTCCTACGTTTCAAGTTTTGATGCATCAGATCTTTTGGGAATTAATTGTGTAAAATTATGATCCAAATTTAGACATATGGCCAACTTCTGCCGGAGTGTAGCGGAGGCCCGTCGCCGGTTGGGAGGCATCAGACCTCCAGGAACGCTTAGGGGGGTGCGGGGGGGCGAAGCCCCCCGCGGTATGGATTAGTTATGGAGCAGTTTCCAAGATAGACCTAGGTCGCAAGA
This sequence comes from Guadua angustifolia, assembly GCA_036346375.1. Classification (NCBI taxonomy): domain Eukaryota; kingdom Viridiplantae; phylum Streptophyta; class Magnoliopsida; order Poales; family Poaceae; genus Guadua; species Guadua angustifolia. Next base: position 16,198,576 of record CM070512.1, on the reverse strand, counting down.
TTGGAAATGTGGTGTATGAACTCCAGTTACCTCCTAAAACAATTCAATTTTTTTGTGTCACCCAATTCAAGAAGCATCTAGGGCTCCGAGTTGCGGCTTAATGGTTAATTCAATGGATGAATTTATCACAGACAGATACTATACGTGGGAGGATATCACTTCCATTCAATCAAAATTTCCTAAATTCAAGCCTGAGGACAAGTGCCATGACTAATTGTCCAGTGTTTACAACAAGAACTTGGTTTACAGCAAGAAATTGAGAAGGAGGGCACCGGAGATGGAGGAGTTACTGTTGGGAGGCGGTGGGGAGGGCACCGGGAGATGGAGGGAGTCGATGGGTGGAGGTGCGGTGGGGAGGGTTCGGTGGGGGTCGCGAACCCGAGGAGGATCGGAGGCGCCTGGGGCGGAGGTGCGGTGGTGGAGGGCTCGGTGGAGGGATCCGATGGAGGGCTTCGATCGGTGGGGGCGCCGGTGGTGGAGGGATCCGATGGCGGAGCTGACGCCAGCAGGTGGGGCGCGGTGGGTGGTGTGGCGCCGGTTGGGGCGGCCGCCCGTGGCGGAGAGCACTGTGGTGCAGCTAGAGGACATGTGAGGCGGGATTGGGGGTACATCGATCGATCGAGGCGGCAACCCACAGGATATATGTGTGAGACATCGGCGCTTTTTTCGTTTTTCCTCCTCCGCGCCCTAACTTTTCATTCGGCTTGAAAGCGAGAATCCATAGCATTACATTGCGTGGCATATAAAAATGCCATCCTTACTCTATCTCGGCATTTGTTATGTGCCCTCTTTCCATATTATTGACAAATAATATATGCGGCATAGATTTTAAGTGGCATTTATAAATGCCCCTTAATAAAATGATAAGCGGCATATATTTTATGCCAGAAATTCTTTCACCGCAAATATTATGTGCCGCACAATTGAACGCCCTAAATCCAAATAAATGCATAAAAGCTTTATTTGGTGGCATTTGACTCAAATGCCATGTAAAATTAAATGCCCTAAAAGCTATATCCGTGTTGTAGTGCGTGCACGCTACGTCTGCGACCTCATCACAATGACATAGAAAAATCGCCGCTTCGGGGCTTTTCTATATAGTTCCACGGTTTCCCCGCCATTCGGGCAGATGGTGTGAATCGAAACTGATTCCACTAACTAATCTCCAAGCCATCTTACGCGACTTCCGTATGGTACGTTGACCCCCGGCCGATCGAAAGGTAGAGTCGCAGGCATTGCCAGTGGCTGATCGAACTGGTAGGGGCTGAACTGTACGATTTTCTTGCTCTCAAAGCGAAGGAAGTAGCTTGAATCTCTCATATTTTTATTTACATAGATCACTCTCGAGCACAATGATTTCATTCACTTGTACCATCCCTCTTCTCCAGCTTACGGCTAAATCCCCCCAACCAAAAAGTAAGGCTACATTTGGAATACAATAATTTTTTAGGAAACAATTTAATTTCTCCAGAAATCGGAAGAAAAATTCTGCGGTTCAAGGTTATAAATTGCACGAAGAGTTCCAAACCATAGAAGGAGGAGAAGTGCTTGAACGTAGTTTTGTAGAAAACACCCTATAATTTCAGCGTATGACAAAACCCTCCGGTTTCAGCATGCTATATGGACAGCGATACAGCGTAAGCGAGCAGGCGACAAACATTGTTGTTAAAACGCACGACGACTTCCATTGCCAATTGCCATGGTCGTCATTGCCGCATCGGACGGTCATTAATTTACCCCCGGCTACAAAAAGCGACCTCCTATCTTCCTCCATCCCACCATGCACAATGGCTCTCCATCTCGTACTGTCCGCCGTGGCCATCGTCGCCGTCGCACTGCTCGCAACGCGCGCTGCGGGACAGGATCAATACCCGTGGACAGTTTGCGGCACGACCGGCTACATCACGGCCAAGAGCAAGTACCTGGCCAACCTCGACCTCATCGCCGCCACCCTGCCCAAGAATGCCTCCGCGTCCCCGGACCTCTTCGCCACCGCCGAGGACGTTGGCGCCATCCCGGATCAGGTCTCGGCCCTCGGGCTCTGCCGCGGTGACTCCAACGCCACGTCTTGCTTCAGCTGCCTCGCCCAGGCCTTCCGCGACCTGCCGAACACGTGCGCCTACAGCAAGGACGCCGTCATCTACTACGACTCGTGCATGCTCTACTACTCCAACGTCCACTTCACCGCCGACGACTCCTGGCCGGCCTTGGCGCACCCGATCTTGTACGACGTGAACATCACGTTGGAGCCGGCCCGGTTCAACCGCGTCGTGGCCGCGCTCGTGAACGCCACCGCCGACTATGCCGCGTACAACTCCACGCGGCGGTACGCGTCCGGGGAGGCCGACTTCGACCAGGAGGTTATCCCCAAGGTGTACAGCTGGGCGCAGTGCACGCCGGACCTGACGCCGGCAAGGTGCCGGGGTTGCCTTGCCCGGCGCATAGCGGATGATATGGGGTGGTTCACGAACGCTCTCGGAGCCAGCGCCCTTGGGATCGCCTTTGGGATCAGGTGCAGCTTCCGGTACCAGACAACGCCCTTTCTTGTTGGCCCGATGATGGTGCAGCTGCCAAGACCATCACCGAGCCCTGGAGCGCCGACGCAGGCGCCGGCAGCTGTGGTGCCCACGGTAAATGTGACGACAACGGCGGCGGCTGCGGAGGCCGGAGGAGGTGGGTCAAAGGGTATGTTTCATCTTTATGTGACATTACTGACACACAAGTATAGCATACTTATAATAATCGACGGTGGTCCACTCACTACTACAAAACAGCATATAAGTGATACTTTATTTGTAGCGGTTTTTTTAGAACCGTCACAAATAACATTATCAGTGGTGGTTTTTAAAAAAAAGGTGGGAAGATTATTTGTGACGGTTTTTATTTAGAACCGTCACAAATTATGCATTATCAGAAACGGTTTTTCTTTGGAACCATCACAAATACATCTGTAGCGGTTTTAGCCAAAAACCGCCACAGATTCCTGTCACTGATAATGTGAGAATTTGTGGCAGTTTTTGGCTAAAACCGCCACTGATAATATTATCTATGGCGGTTTTAATTTGAAACCGCCACAAATAATAAAAATAGAAAATTTTAAATATTGCTAATTACCTCTCGGGCCTTATAATTCGAAAGAATTGAAATTAAATAATATTACATTTGAAATAATTGGAACTAATATTCCATTTGCAATAATTGAAAAGACTGACCGAAACAGATTCAAAACTTTAGAGAGCGTTTTGAGGCCCTAAACGACTTTTTTTTTAATTCTGTCGTCATGCATGCACTCACACAAAACATTAGGATCTGACTATCTAATTTTCGCACACACTTATGAAATTTGGGTGGTACTTTTCATTATCTTTCCAATGAGCCAAAAAATGTCTTGGTCGGAGTTACAAGTCAAAAGTTATAGCCATTTTAACAAAAGTGTTCGGATTTTGTATTTGGAAATTAGAATAGGTGCCCAACAAGAACACCAGAATCGAAGGTGCAAGTCAAAAGTTATGGTGTTTTTACATGTTTCATTAATAGTAATAGCACATATATTGCAAGTATAATTAATAGTTAAAAGTATGGAAAATAAATATGAAAGTTTTAAATTTTGCTAATTACCACTATAGTTTGCTAATTTGAAATAACTGGAAATCAGTGTTCGGGTGCTTTACGAGTTAAAGGGAGGAGGGATGTATTATATGTCAGATGTGATCATACCACCACTAGGGTACTGGATCTTATAAAAACTCTAAAGTTAAGAGTGCTTGGACGAGAGTAATAATAGAATGAGTGACTGTTAAGGATTGGATAATTTTCTACGGTTTAAGACTATTATGCCACGATTTGGGTCCATCATGTCTACGACTCGGCAAGGCGAAAATTAAGGATGCAATTACAGTCACGACCGAGCGCAGTAATGGCATATTTTTTGGCTGTAGTTAATTCGATCGCCTATAAAAACCCCATCGACAGATTGGCACAAAGGGGACGTGATATCAAGAAGCATAGCACACAAAAACCTTCCTGTAAGAATTCAAGCAATTACAAGATCACTGGACGTAGAGTTGTTATCTCCGTCAAGAGAGGCCCGAACCAGTATAAAAATTCCTTGTCCATTGTCCTTTCGAGCATTACAACCTACCAGCATTTCTCAGATGCAAACCCTTCACGGAAAAGAGGCCTTGGTTAATCCCTCAATCAACAAGTAAGCTCGGTGAGGAACCCGTTTTTCCAAACGTCGACAACTGGGGCCATCCGTGGGATCCGACCGGCGAATCCTTTCGTGAAGAATCCCTAAGATGCCGAATTCTCAAGATGCTCAAGACCTTTGCGCCTTCAATGACGTCGAGGATGACGATATGTACTATGCTGATGAATGTGAGGCCCATGGGCCAAAATGTCCATATGGCTACTCCACTAGGTAGTAAGGGTGGGATTTAGTCCCACATTGCTAGCCAAGAGTGAGTGAGGCCAACTTAAATAGCCACCTCTAGGAAGTATTGCAACCCCGGGTTAATCCTTTTACGCCAAGCGAGGACGAAAGCGTAAGCGGGTTGCAGTGTAGGTGTGGTCCACTTAGTGTGCAGAGTGGGTCTGAGCCGTTTTCCTGGGCTGGGATGTTACAATTGGTATCAAAGCCGACACCCTCGTAGTTTCACAGGCGTGTGTGGGCTAGGGGCGCGGACATATGGCGCATGGCGCATGTGAGCCCGAAGTGGTCACATGTCATGGCATATGTGCTGGCACTAGACGCACCAACGTGGCTAACAGGGGCGATCCTGTACATTTGTCTCGCAAGGGTAAGTTGGCGCTCAACGAGGACGTCGAGTCCTTTGAGGGTGGGAGTGTTGTGAGGCCCATGGGCCAAAATGGCCATATGGCTACTCCACCAGGTAGCAAGGGTGGGATTTAGTCCCACATTGCTAGCCAAGAGTGGGTGAGGCCAACTTAAATAGCCACCTCTAGGAAGCATTGCAACCCTGGGTTAATCCTTTTACGCCAAGCGAGGACGAAAGCGTAAGCGGGTTGCAATGTAGGTGTGGTCCACTTAGTGTGCAGAGTGGGTCTGAGCCGTTTTCCTGGGCTGGGATGTTACAATGAAGACACAGCTGGTATAGCTAACCCAGAAGGTCACACTGAACTCGGGAGTCCTTCCCTAGTTGCTGCAACGCTAGAGCATTTCCTCCGTTCGTAGCGCAATTCCCTCACAGATGATAAGGACTGTGATGGTCTCTACGATGGTCTAGACATTCCTGATCATTTTGAGCCCGATCACGAGACTATGTCATGAGGGGACACCATGATGTCACATTCACAATCTCTATACTCTCGCGACGTCAATATGGCGGGAGAAGAAGAAGACCCCGAGGTTGAATCCTTCAGGGCTGCTCGTCATCGTCGCTATAAAGCAGCTAGAAGCCATCTGGAGGCATCCCTGAATAGGACCCTGGCAAGCATTCATCGCCAAGCCCGTGAAAAACCAGGTGCTAGGGCTGAATCCTCAGCTTGCGGAAGTTCCTGCGGGCACCTTTCACCAGAGCATATGCGCGATCGACGGCCAAAATCACCTCTTCCCGTTCCGTAGAGTGTTGAGCGGTTGCAGGCTATGGCAACGGTCATGCGCGACCTTTGGAATTTCCCCGGTCAAGTGGACCTGGAAGCAATGGGCGCGGTCGTAGCCGAAGGCCTGGAGAAGCTCGCCGCCGACATGAGGCTTTTAGGTTCGCCTCGTGACAAAGAAGCCCGGAGTGTTTCCCGGGATAATCGGTGTTACTCCCCTGTTCGCTCCCATCATGGTGACTCTCGGAGCCCTGCTCGGGAAGGCCGTAAGAAGCATGATCGGTACCGCGAAGATGCCCGGAGCGAATATATGCTCGATCTAGTCACGGGCGTACTGAATATTTGGCTTCAAACTAGTCCTCGCCGCGCCGACATCGAGAAGTATTTTCTTGCCTTGGCCCGCATGTCGGGAGCCACCATAGCGATGATCGCCACAGCCGAGGGGACCACCGCAATGGCTCAGCCTTCGGGTGTTGAGCTTTCTCAATGTCCCTTCGCAATGTCTCGTGGCCGAGTAAGTTCAAACCCGGTCACATTGAGAGGTTTAATAGGACTCAGAATCCGAATGAGTTCATTTCGATCTATTCCAATGCAATCCTGGCCGCTGGAGATGATAAGGGAGTTATGGCCAACTTCTTGCCCACAGTTTTGGATGGAGCCGCCTGAGTATGGCTCTTCAATTAAAAGGAGAGGTCAATCCACTCTTGGAGGTAACTTAGCGAAGCGCTTAGAGCAAATTTTCAAAGCTGCTACATTCGCCCAGGCAAGGAGCGCGATCTTGAGCGATTGATCCAGACTAAAGGGGAGTCTTTGTGACATTTTGTCCAGAGATTCATCAAGGTAAGGAATTCAATTCCAAATGTTTCAAATGAGGTGGTTGTTCGCGCCTTCAAGTTTGGCGTTCGGGACATACGCTTCACGTAGGACCTGAAAATCCATCCAGACCTGACGGCCAGTAAGCTATTCCGCATGGCCGACCGATATGCAAATACTGATGAGGCAGTCCAGTGGAAGAAGATGCTGGACGAGGGTAAGCTACCGCCTCAGCCGGGCTTGGAAGGCTCCACTAGCAAGAAAAATCCAAGCTTTGTGGAGAAGAAGATAAAGAAGAAGAAGAAGAGGCCGTCTGCGCCGAGCATGGTGGCGGCTATCGAGCATCATCCGCCCCGAGCTCCGCAGCCGCAACAACGCGGAAGAGGCAGGGGCTGAGCACCCCAGTGCCGCGACGACCAAGCCCACAACACTCAAGATCGCAACGGCAAAGGTATTCCGCCGAACGATCATTTTTGCCCGCTCCATCAGGCATACGGGCACGACCTTCGCAATTGCAGGACCTAGGCATTCTACCTGGAAAAGTTCTACAACGACAAGGGCCACATGCCCATGCTCCCAGAGAAGGGTGAGAGTAGCAAGAGTAAGGGCAAAGAGACCACAGATGATGACGACGAGGACATGGAGTACCAGGAGCTCCGCAATCATATTGCGGTAATATTCAGGGGCTCATCGGCCTATAAATCCCGCAGGATCTGAAGGAGGCAACACGGGAGGTGCACCATGTTGTTCAAAACAAGCCCCCTATGCAGCAGCTCAAGTGGTCCGAGCTGCCAATTACTTTCTCCAATGATGATTGTCCCTTTGGAATGACCAAGCCTCAGAAGCTTTCTTTGGTCGTAAATCTGACCATCAGCAATACTACGGTGGGGCGAGTCCTCATCGATGGCAGGAATTCTTTGGACCTCATATCCGCCAAAGTCCTAGACGAGATGCAAGTTCCTCGTTCTAAGATCAAAAGTATAGCAGTCCCATTTTCGGGATCTTTCCAGGCACTTCGACCAAGCCTCTCGGCCAGATCGTTTTGCCCATCACGTTTGGAAATTCGAGCAACTTCCGGACAGAAATGATCACTTTCGAAGTGGTCGATTTTGAGTCAGCGTACAATGCCATCCTTGACAGGCTGGCTCTCGGTAAGTTTATGGCTGCAACACATCACACTTATCAATGCTTGAAGGTTCCCAGTCCAAGCGGTGTAATCACCATAAGAGGAAGTCAAAAGGCGGCCCTGAACTGCGACGAGAAGTTGCCCGACATGGTCGGGCAACTGCCTCAGCATGGTCCCGACCAAGAGCCGAAGAATTTTCGGCCAAAAGTTGCCCTCCAGCTAGGAGGAGAGACCAAGACGGTTCCGCTGAATAGCGCGGACCCGACTAAGGTCATTTGTTTAGGGTCTTCCTTAGATCCTAAATAGGAATTCGAGCTCATTACTTCCTCCGGAAGAACGTGAATGTGTTCGCTTGGGAACCATCTGACATGCCCGGAGTCCCAAGGAAAGTAATCGAGCATAGGCTAATTGTTCGGCCTGATAAGAAACCTATGCAGCAGAAGCTCAGGCGGTTTTCCTTGGAAAAATAAGCAATCATCCGGGATGAACTCAACAAGCTTCTCAAGGCTGGTTTCGTCTGAGAAGTCGAGCATTCGGAGTGGCTAGCGAATCCGGTCATCGTCAAGAAGAAGGGAGGCAAGTGGCGCATGTGTGTCGACCACACGAGCTTGAATGATGCATGTCCCAAGGATAATTTCCCGCTGCCGCGTATAGACCAGTTGGTCGACATTTGGATGCCTACTCGGGCTACCACCATATTAGCATATCACCTGAAGATGAAGAGAAGATTTCCTTCATTACCCCGTTCGGCACGTTTTGCTACACGACCATATCTTTCGGTCTTAGGAACACTGAGGCGACCTTTCAGCGTCTCATGTAGAAGACTTTCCTAGATCAAATAGGGCGAAATCTAGAAGTCTATGTGGACGACATAGTGGTCAAAAGTAAAATCGTCTCAGGTCATGTATCCGACCTTGAGGAAATCTTTTGTAATCTAAACAGGCATTGAATAAAGTTCAATCCAGAAAAGTGTGTCTTCGATGTAAAGGCGGGCAAGGTGCTTGGCTACATGGTTGGCCCACAAGGTATCGGGGCGAACTCAGAAAAGATTGAAGCCATCGAAAGAATGCGGCCACCTAGCTCTGTAAAGGAGGTCCAAGCTTTGATCGGGCGCATGGCAGCTCTAAATCGCTTCATTTCCCGGTTAGGCGAGCGTGGGCTGCCTTTCTTCAAGGCGCTCCGTAAGCATGATGGTTTTACATGGACAGAAGAAGCAAACCGCTCTTTCGAAGAGCTAAAGCAGTACCTGTCCAGACCTTGTTGCTGTATCTGGCGGCGACCCCACAGGCCGTAAGTGCGGTGCTAACAGTTGAAAGGGATGGGGTACAAAGACCAATTTACTATATCAGTGAAGTCTTGCATGGACCAAAGAAGCGATACCCTGAGGTCCAGAAGCTCTTGTATTCGCTGTTTATGGCTTCCAGAAAGCTACGACACTATTTTCAAGCCCATAAGATTATGGTCCCGACCAACTTTTCACTTAGGGAGATCCTAAGAAATCAAGACGCAAGTGGTCGGATAGCAAAGTGGGCCATGGAGCTCACCAAGTTTGAGATCATATTCTCAGCTCGTACAGTGATCAAGTCCCAGATGTTGGTAGACTTTGTAGCGGAATGGACGAATCCAGCACCATCCGCTACCGAGCTCGATAGATCTGAAGAAGGTCATTGGACCATGTATTTCGATGGGTCTCGTGCCTATGAACGCTCGGGGGCAGGAGTCGTGCCATTATCCCCTTAGGGAGATCAACTCCAGTACGCCACTTAATAACACTTTGTCGTGACCAATAACGCGGCGAAGTATGAAAGTCTCTTGGCAGGGCTATGAGCATGCAAAACATTCGGAGTCCAATGACTAACTGTAAAAGGTGATTCACAGTTGGTCGTCAACCAGGTCAATAAGGAGTATCAGTGTTCCGATAACTCAATAGCGCTTTACTTGGTTGAAGTGAGGAAGATGGAGAAGTACTTTAAGAATTTTGAAGTACTCTACATCCCCAGGAAGGATAATTCTCTAGCCGACCAACTTTCAAAGTTCGGTTCCTCCCAAATTTTTGCTCCGGCAGGAGTGCTCGTCGAGCACTTATACAAGCCCTCCATTTCCTCTGTAGAGGAGGCATCAGAGACGTGCAGTAATGTCTCTCTTCTCGAGCATGGTGCGAATTGGATGACGCCATTCATCCAATATCTTGCACATGGGACACTGCTAGAGAAAGAAGCTGAGCGTTCCCAGCTTATAAGGCAATCCTCTCCTTACAAGTTGATCGAGGGCGCCTTGTACCACAAAGGAGCACTAGGAGTCCTCTCTAAGTGCATATCTTAAGAAGAGAGCAAATACCTTCTTAGAGATATCCATGAAGAAGTGTGCGGAGCTCACTCGTCTTTCAGAATGCTTGTGAGCAAGGCATTCCGATTGGGTTATTATTGGCCAACAGCCTTAGCCGATGCTCGCTCGATCGTGACAACTTGCAAGGCATGCTAGTTTCATGCTCGCAAGGTCCATCAGCCGGCATACGTGCTTCAAACCATTCCTTTATCATGGCCGTTCTCGACCTGGGGAGTCGATATACTCAGACCTTTCTCCCAAGGTCAAAAGGGCTACACATACTTGCTCGTAGCTATTGACACTTTCACTAAGTGAATCGAAGCCAAACCTATGTCGACCATTTTGGCTCAAGCTGCCAAGAAATTTTTTCACAACAACGTGGTGACGCATTTTGGCATTCCTAACCGCTCATCACGGATAATGGCACTCAGTTCACTAGTGAACTGTTTCAAGCCTATTGCGAAGACATCGAGATAAAGGTCTACTTCACCTCTGTAGCACATCCGCAGAGCAATGGAGCTACCGAGCGAGCAAATGGACAAATAATCCAAGGGATCAAAAAAAGGATTTTCAGAAACCTCAGTCAGCATGGTTAATCGTGGGTGGACTATCTTCCTTCCGTCCTTTGGTCAGTTCGCACTACGGCAAGCCGAGCTACGGGTGAAACCCCTTTCCAGCTCGTTTATGGTGCAAAGGCCATATTCCCTGTTGAGATCGTGTTAGGTTCTCCAAGAGTGCACTTGGTAGACAGCATTGACCAGGAGCTTGAGCGTCTCCTGGACCTTGACCTCGCCAAGGAAACATGTGAGCAGGCGTTGCTTCGATCCGCGGTTTACCTACAGGCTCTTCATAGGCACGCGGCCAAATCAGTCCGGCCAAGGACCTTGTAAGTTGGCAACCTAGTCCTAGGTCGAGTCCAGGATTTGTCAAAAGCTAACAAGTTGTCCCCCAGATGGGAGGGTCCGTTCACGGTCATCTCGGTAGCGCGCCCAGGAGCTGTTCGCCTAGCGATGGATGATGGTCGAGAGCTCGCCATCACTTGGAACATCGATCAATTACGTAAGTTCTTTATCTAGTTTTCGTCATTGCATGCTGTGCGCAAAATTGGCAATCTTTCTTATAAAAAAATTCGGTTCTTTCGCCCACATGATTTCCATTCTTTCCAAGATTTTATGAATTTCTTTGAAGTCCCTACCTGTTTGTAAGCCAACTCAGTCTCACACTAAGGCACACTCTCTCCTCCTCACGATCTTGATGATGGGATGAGTGCGCGTGGGCAAGAACATTCACTTCAATCGCTTTATCCTATGATTTGGCTAGCGTGTGCAAGAACGCTTAAAGCGCCACGACCAACACTGGACCACTAAGCTCGCCACCAGAGGCCTCAGTCTGCATAAGTCGATTATTGTTCGCAGTAGTTCTTCGCTGCAAGTTTACAATCGTATACAGACACCCTCTCGGTCGGTCCAGAGTATTAGGTCGTTTCACGCATTTTTGGTCGTCATTCGCTTTGCCGGGAACCGCGCGTTCTTCCTCGTCAAGGCTATGCTCGCAACTTAGGGGCTTGGTTCGAGACGCTCGAAAGTTAAGGCCGTGCACGCATTTCTTTTTTCCGACCTAACCCATGCTCGCAACTCGGAGTTATGGCATTGGTTCATTAAGGGAAAAGTATGCACGATTTTTTCTAACTCTCCTGTGAACAAGCTCGTGCTTGCAACTTAGACGCATGAACTTCATTCACAGTGGGGGCTTAGTAGGAATGAACTACCGTGTTTTTCTAAAAACGCGCGCTCGTGTTTCGTTCTTTACTATCTGTTTCATTATCTTTTTCGTTCTGCTCGCTTTGTTTTGTCTGTCTGTGCAGGCACTCATCAGGGGATAAGTCGCAAAAGATGCAAGGCAATTTCAAAAAATCATTCTTTTATTCATTCAAATATTAAGAGGTTTACATAGAGTATTTTATAAAGGAGGGCTTCCGCCGAGCTTCACCTCTTGCAGGGCTGAGAGCTCTTCCCTCGCCTCGTCAAGTTGGGCCTCAAGCTCAATAAGTCGCTACCGAGCGTCACGTCCCTCACGAGCTTCCTAGCGGAGTCGTTTCTCCTCCTCCTTGCTCTGATTCAGCTTTTCTTCCAGGGCCGCGCGCGCTTTCGCTCTTGTTCGAGCTCCGCCTTGGCTTGGAAGATTTGTTCTCTGCACTCCATGGTATATTCCTCAGATTTGTGCCACATCTCCTCACGAGAAGCTTCGAGATCATTCTCGTATGAAGCTTTGAGGTCGACCAATGCCTGCTTGAGCTCCGCTATCTTAGCGTCTAGCTCGGCGCATTGCTTGGCCACAACCTCAAGAGGAACGGTCGCCACTTTGAAGTCTACTATGGTCGCCCGGAGCACCTGCGAGCAGAAAAGTCTTAGTTTTTTATCGCTACCAAAGAAAAAGGATTTAAAATCAAGTACCCTTACCAAGCGGAGGCGGTCACTTAGGTTTTCTTGGAAGGCCTTGATGACGTCTTCCGGCCGAAGGTTCACGAGATCTCCCGCGGTGGACTTCGATTGGGAGACTTTATCTTCCTCCCGAGCATACCCTTCGCTCGGGGGCTCCTTATTTTCTTCCCGAGCATGCTCTTTACTCGGGACCTCCTTATCATCCTCCTGAGCACGCTCTTCGTTCGGGGGCTCCTTATTTTCGTCCTGAGCAAGCGTTTCTCTCAGGGGCTCCCAATCTTCTTCCCGGGCAGGCAGTTCGCTCGGGGGCTTCGTGCCTTCTTCTCGGGCAGGCGCTTCGCTTGGTGGCACGGGGTCTTCTTCTTGGTCCCGAGCATTCCCGAGCATTCAATGTGCTCGGGAGCGCCACATACTCCACCCGGGGAAGTTCATCCTCCCGGGGAAGTTGGCCTTTCTGTAGAGTTGGTCCCTCCAGGTCTTGAAACTCCACAGGTTGTTGGTCATGGTAGGCCTCAGTTGCGGAGTCTTCCGCCATCACGAGGTCAGCAGCGAGGGCAAGTTCTCTCTCTATGACACGGTCAAGGATTTCATCAGCCATTGCCCAAAATCCAAAATGCCCCTACGAGCTGTCACGCCCACGTCAATAGAGTGGGGTTAGCTCGAACGAATGAAGTAAAGCAAAAAAAAGGGAAAGGGGAGAAATGGAGAGGAGGAATTACCTTTGTTGAGCTCCTCGCCATCATCCTCAACGGTTTTGGTCGCTGCCGCGACCACAAGCTCGAACCTCTCCGCAGCAACGCGACTAGCCCTCACCATCAAAGGGTTGACCTCGTCCATGTCAACCTCTTCCAAAGTTTTCTCCGAGTGCTTTGGCTGTGCGCCCGACGACTTCCGGCGCTTCAAGACAAGGGGCGCCGGATCTTCATCCTGTTTCTCTTCCTCGGGCTCTCTTGCCGAGGAACCCGAAGTTGCTAGCGCCAGCTTGTTTTTGAGGTCTGCGATCTTTCCCTCCAGCTCTTGGTGCACGGAGTCTTCCACCGCCTTAGCTTGCCTTGCCCACTCCACGAGCTGGTACAAACGAGCCATCAAATCTGGATGTTGCTCGATATACTCTTTCAGCCATTTCTTTAAATCCCTTATCTCCATTTTATCGGTGAACTCCAAGTGTCGCCGAGAAGAGCTCTTGCTCGAGGTCGCCCGTCTTTTAAGGAGTCGGGTGGTCGACGATGGCGGTAGCGCTTGCCGATTGCCCCTCGCCTTCTTGGTTTTGGCAGCGGGAATGGCTCCTCCTTGGTCGCACGACAGCGGCTTAAGTTCAGCCATCGCGGTCTCAAGGGCGACCTTCTCCTGTCAAAAGAAACAAAAAATGTTAGAGATGTCCGAGATGTCTTTCCCCCGAGCATGGATCACGAAGCTACTTACCGCGTCACCTTGCTCTAGCACATTCTTTGAAACTTGTCACCCGTGCTCAAACTCCTTGCCTTTCGATGTGCTAAACATCTCGACAACTCGATTCTCTACCTAGGATGTGCTTGGGGTTGCATCCGACCAGCACAAGCGTTAACACGAGCAAGATCACAGAGAGCAGAAGTTACCAACGTAATTTTGGTGAGTTACCAGAGTCAGCTTCCCAGGTGAGGTCTTGCCACCCGGAGATTTCGAAGAAGAGGTGTTCCCTCCTCCTCAGTGGAGACACTCGGTTCTGGAGGTAATCCTGAGCAAGGTCGCGACCAGTAAGCCTCATATTGGTGAGCTCACTGATCGTCATCACCGTCCACTCTTTCTCGGCTTGCACGGGCGGGCACGGAGTCTCGACGCTCAGAATCACCGTACCGGTGTAGCGGAGAGAGCTTCCCTTCATTTTCTTCAGGTAGAACCAAAAGTCCGCCTAGCCCGATACCGAGTTCTTGAGCGTAAAGACTGGGTACTCGTATGGCCGGTTGGATCGAAGGCAGAAGTAGATGCAGTCGGCGGAAGAAGCCCCACCGGTGCGGAACAAGGAATAAAAATGAAAGAAAAGGCTCGCTGTGGGCATGATGCCCACGTATCCCTCGCAAAGATGCGAGAAGATGGCCAGAACAAAGATGGAATTAGGGTTAAGATTAGAAATCTCGCACTCACATTGGGCGAGTACTGATTCAAGGAATTCGCTCTTGGGCATCCTCAACCCATTGACAGTGTAGAGGTCGCAGGAGATGATCTCGTCGTTGTGCGGCACCGGAGCTCTCTCACCGTCAAGAACTCACCAAGAGCCCGCATCAAGATAGCCAAAATCCTCGAGCATTTGCAGCCTTTCTTTGCCGATCTTGCTTGCTCCGAACTTCGCCGTGGAATGGATCAAGGGAGAAAATGCAAGCGCGGAAAAGTTCGGGACTTAGAAGATTATGAGGGTTTGATTGCAAGACGCGGATGAAGGGTTTCTCGTCACTATTCCCGCTTATATATAGGCGAAGAAGTCGAATAGATGCAACTGTTCGTAAACCGCCGCATAGCGGCGCAATTTTTGAAACTGTCCAATAAAGGCGCGGTTCCCAAAAAGCTGTCCGAACCACTCCCGCAAGGCTTCACGAAGAAGGAATCCTTGCGACCTTTGATGCTCTTTTGTCCGGGCTTCCTTTGGTCGGAGGTCGAGCTTGTTGCTCGGTCCTTGTCGATCATGCTCATCTACGAGCAAGTGTTACTCGGATGCTGTAGTAATGTTCCGCTGCATGGTTCCAATCCCTCCTTTGAGTCTATAGGCTCAAGAGGAAGGCCCCGCCAAATAGATTTCCACTTGAGCCTCGGGGGCTAGCTGTTGGAGATTGGATAATTTCCATAAAGACTATTATACCCCGGCAGCCGATTTTCAGCCAACCATGCATGCCCTTGGATGGTGTCCCAAGGAGACTTCTCGGATAGATCAGCTGGTGGGTTTGCTCCGACCATACTTAAACTCGTCCCCGAGCAAGTGCCATAAATCCCCGAGCATGTTTGCTCGGAGGTGCGCAACGGTCGGTTAGAGTTGAGGGAAAATCCCGAGCTTGATCTGAAGATCGTGCTTGGCCCATAAAGATAACGTGGTGAAATTACGCTACGATTTAAGACTATTATGCCACGATCTGAGTCCATTATGTCCACGACTCGGTATGGTGAAAATCAAGGATGCAGTTACAGTCACGACCGAGCACAGTAATGGCGCATTTTTTGGCTGTAGTTAATTCGATCGCCTATAAAAACCCCATCGACAGATCGGCATAAAGGGAACGTGATATCAAGAAGCATAGCACACAAAAACCTTTCTGTAAGAATTCAAGCAATAGCATGATCACTGGACGTAGGGTTGTTATCTCCGTTAAGAGAGGCCCGAACTAGTATAAAACTAGTATAAAAATTCCTTGTCCATTATCTTTTTGAGCATTGCAACCTGACAGCATTTCTCAGATGCAAACCCTTCACGGAAAAGGAGTCTTGGTTGATTCCTCAATCAACAAATAAGCTCGGCGAGTAACCCGTTTTCCAAATGTCGACAGTGACCTTCTGGGAAGTCCTTGTATGACATTAAAAATATCATATCCGCCACTGATAATGGCGGTTCGAAAACCATTATTGATGTGCATTATTTTTAGTAGTACTGTAGACCGCATGCGTGGGGAAAGCTCGCCGTACTAGCCGTGTTCGCTTTTTTTTCTCGAAAGTAGCCCCGCACATGCATTTTTGTGAAAATAGCCCCACAGGTGAGCACGGAGGGACTGAGAAGTTGCGCATGTCCCTTGCCACAGGTGTGTACCGCTGAAACAGGCGACAAACACGATAGTCACTGCGAGCACGGGGCTTGGTGGCCGAAGCACGTTTTCACGCTATCGGAGCGTGGGAAGCTGCTTCCATGCCATCGGTGAGCGGGAAGCCGGCTTGCACCATGGGCGTGCATGCTTTGATCCATGCGGGCATGTCCGCTGAAGCTACTAAGAGTTTGCTTGTTTAACCTTGTGATTTAGTTTGCTTGTTCTTTTCATGCTGGACATGCCATCGCAGCAGGAGAAGGTCCCGCGGTACCTACCGCATCAGGCTCTGCCTCGCATGCCGACGCTGACGTGCTGTGACCGGGCTTCAGCCGTGCTACTAGCTTCCTTCCAGGGACGCATGGCGTTTCAAGGGTTATGGCAGCTAGGTTTGCAAATACGGGAATATAGGAGCTAGATTTGTAAAAAAAATAAAGCAGCTTAATGGCTAGATACATGAACATTTCGTGTGTGTGCAATCGTTCAACTATGGCGGAACATTATGGGTATCAAGGACACCCACCTAGGATAGAATGCCACATGTCATATTCTCTATCCACCTCCACTCTTCCTCCTTTTCTCTTCCCAACTTATTTCTCTCACCCCTTTCTTCCTCAACATAAAGTTTCAACTCAAAAAAATTCAACTCGAAATTTTTTAACTAAGCAAAATTTGAACTCTAGAAATTTTAAATAGGAAATTTTCAAGTCGAAAAATTTGAATCACTCAAAAAGTTTCGAATAAGGAAATTTTCAACTTACAAAATTTCAATTCAAGATTTTTTAGCTCAAAAAATTTCAACTCGAGTAACTTCCAATTTGGTAAATTCAAATAAAAAACTTTTAACTAGAAAAATTTTGAATAAAAAAATTCAAGTGGGGAAATTTTAGAATATGAAATTTCAAAAACTCTCGGTTTGAAAACTTTCAAGTGAAAATTTTTTTGTTCAAAAACTTTCGGTTCAAAGAAATTCAGTCTAAAACTTTCGATTTGAAAAAAGTCATCATTCAAAAAGTTTTGACTCTAAAAACTTTCGGTTCGACAAGTTTTGATTTAAAAACATTCAAAAATGGTTAAAAATACTTCTTATTCAAAAGCTTGATGGGAAATTTAAAAATTAAAACTTTTTTAGTTTGAAGGGAAGGGAATAGAGAAAGAAAGTGGTATGGATGGGATTGCGCCAAGTGTCGCGATGAGAGAACCTTTGAGGGTAAGAGAAGTGGGGAAAAAAAGGTGATACCACATGTCACAAGAATAAGACGAGTTTCATAGGCTCATAGTGATAAATTATTTAGCGTAGCCTATCGGTGTGACACCCTGTTTCTAATAATGACTAGAGTTCAATTTCTTCTAACCATAAGTTGAGTGGGTTATTTATTTGGATATATACTTTCTATTACAGTCGTTTAGAAATCATTTGTTAATAAGAAAAGGATATATCCTCCTTCCAGATACAAATACATGTCGTTTTGGTGTACCGTCAAAACTGTACACTCTGATTGATCTACAACCAACCGATGAGAACCTTTCTTTTTTTTTCCGATTAATATAAACAAAACACTCTGACTTGAACTCACAAAATCAACGGATGAGATCTTTTCTTTTTCTCGATTAATGTGAGAATTTGTAGCTATTTTTCTTTTTTCGATTAATGTAGAACTTATAGCTTTTTATCCTCCTAGGTTTAATGTGGAGGCTTAGTTAAAGTTGTGTTTCAAGTCCGTATGTTGTCCGAAACGACATGCATTTGTGGTTAGAGGGATCGCTACCTCATCTGCCCCAAACTAATAAAGGATAAATTATAATATCATGAAAGTACTTTTGATCGATGCCAAAGTTATTGATATAATTTTGACATCTATTCTTTTTTAAAATAGTGGTTAAAGTTTAACTGCGTATATTACCTAAAGGGATACTTATTTAGGGGCATAAGGAGTGAGATTTTGTCATTTTCAGTGTGATTCATAAGCGTCTTCGATTTGGTTGTCTCTCGAAGTGAGGCCACTCACCGCTGTTCGATAGTGATATCCAAATTACAGGCATCACAAAGGGAATAGAGAAGGTAGCGCGGTGAGGGACAGACCTCGTCACATTTCTTGGCCATTTCCAAAGATAATCTTCCTTTGCCACTCATTTTTATGCGAGTGAAGAAGTTACCACTTACCCGATAGAATACTATCTTCTTCCGGTAAAGCTAGCGGCGCCTGTTGTTTTCTTCTTGTGCAACTCTTGGCAGCCCACCATACTGTTTTAGCTACTAACTGTATCAGCAAGATTTATTCAGTGACCGGGGTACAAGAACACACCAATGCAGATTATATATGGAAATATTTCAGTTCGAATATAACTTTGTGACACTCATTTGACCTGACATTTTTCTTCTCATATTGGTTAAACTAGTAGGTATGTTCTTAGTTTATGAGTTAACAATTAATTAAGTCGTAACCACTCAATTAATGGAGTATGCTGGTAGCTGTGTATTATTGTTACTTATGTTCTTCTGAATTATGTAGGGAACACGAATAAGAAGATCTTAATCATTGTTCTATGTGTGCCAATCACGGTGTTCTGTTCTATGCTGCTCGGCAGCCTTCTACTAATCAGAAGGCTGAGAAAAGGAGCTGGTAAGATGATGGCACTGCAAGAAAATCTTAATTTCCTCCATCCCTTTTAGTCATTAAAAGGTGTCTAATTAGCTAGAAATCCCGAATACAGGAAAGAAGAAATTGCTACAGCCACAAGCACACTGTAGGAACAGCTCCAAAACAGAGGAGGCGCTCAAGCTCTGGAAGATCGAAGAGAGCAGCACAGATTTCACGCTGTACGACTTCTCCGAGCTGGCAGACGCGACAGACAACTTCTCTGAAGAAAACAGGCTCGGAAGAGGCGGCTTTGGACCGGTTTGCAGGGCAAGTGAAGCCATTTACCATTTAACAATTTTCGCGATTGATCAACTCTAGTAACTCTCTCTCTACATTGTCATTCAGGGCAAGTTGCCTGACGGAGATGAGATAGCGGTGAAGAGGCTGGCGGCGCAGTCGGGGCAGGGGCTCAAGGAGTTCAAGAATGAGATCCAGCTCATCGCGAAGCTGCAGCACACCAACCTCGTCAAGCTCGTGGGCTGCTGCGTGCAGCAGGAGGAGAAGATTCTGGTGTACGAGTACATGCCCAACAGGAGCCTAGACTTCATCTTTGGTAGTACTAGTACGACTGACTTGTCTTCTAGTCCATGTTGCTGTTTACTAATCGATCTTGAGACTTTTTTGGCGTGTAGACCACCAGCGAGGGCCGTTGCTGGACTGGAAGAAACGGCAACACATAATCGAAGGGATCGCGCAGGGGCTCCTCTACCTGCACAAGCACTCCCGGGTGCGCATCATCCACCGGGACCTGAAGGCCAGCAACATATTGCTAGACAAAGACCTGAACCCTAAGATCTCGGATTTCGGCATGGCGAGGATCTTCGGCTCCAACATGACGGAGGCCAACACCAACAGGGTTGTCGGCACCTAGTGAGAAAAACACGCTTACATACTTGCAGTACACCGACCTTTATGTGTGCAGCGCATGCTCATCGTTAATGTTCGCGTTTTGTGATGTTGTTTGATGCCTCTTGTAGTGGTTATATGGCCCCAGAGTACGCTTCGGAGGGCATCTTCTCCGTCAAGTCCGACGTATTCAGCTTCGGCGTGTTGCTGCTCGAGATCGTCAGCGGCAAAAGGAACAGTGGCCACCAGCACTACGGCGACTTCGTCAATCTCCTCGGATACGTAAGGACATGTGCTGAAAAAACGACAAGAACAACAATAACCTGACGTTTCCTACGACCTTCGCATTTATTTAATGCTACGTTTGATTCCTAAATTGAATACAAAACATGCTTACGGCTTATCCATTACCATTATGTCAATCTTTTCGCATCCAGCGTAACTGCATTAGCAACATACATCACTGACAAAGAATGTAAGCTTATGTGCCGTGCTTTTCAATGATTATCACAGGCATGGCAGTTGTGGAGGGAAGGGAGAGTCTTCGAGCTAATCGACCCGACACTGGGCGACTGCAACGAGGTGACAAGCATCATGCGGTGCATCAAGGTGGCGCTGTTGTGCGTGCAGGACAACGCGATGGACCGGCCGACGATGACGGACGTAACGGCGATGCTGGGTAACGACGGCGTGGTGCTACCGGACCCGAGGCGGCCGCCGCACTTCGATCTGAGGGTCACCGGGTCGTGCAGCACCAACTACGTGACCATCACCGCCATCGAAGAAGGAAGATAGCAACAGCATCGATCGATTATTATTATTTTTCTTCTTTGTGGCCTTTCTGTTCGTGACCGAAGTATCGAACGAGGTGTGTGAATGAGCAGACGAAATGTCTAGGTTTGAGATGTTCCTTGCTGCCATGCGACATGCATGACAGTTGCTCGTGTCGTTTGTACAGACAGTTGAATAGGAGTGCGCGCGAGACTTTTATGAAGAGTTAGTACAGGTGGTAGTGCTTTGACGAATGAACAAAACTGAAAAGTGCTGTGAAATGTAGTCGATCGCCCTCTCGAGTTGACAGCACACGAACGAGAACACAAGAACAAGAGCACATAGGATATAGGTTGGAATTCTCTCTTGCTTTTATTCAATTGATTATAATGGGAAGCACCTGATATATATAGCAATATGGGAAAAGAGTTCGGATTCGCCTACACCAAAAAGAGATAGAGTCCTAAACTGAATACGGTTAGACTTCTTATCTCATAATACTCCCTCTTGGGCGAATACCGCGTAATGCATATGTCTCATTAAAAACTCCACTTAAAAACCCAGTGAGAAAAAGGAGATAGAGAAAATAGTACATTGCACTCGCACCTTATGTTGTACTAGTTGTCTCATTAAAAACCTTCATGTGAGAAAACTTCAAGAAAACTCACAAAGGGGAAAAGAGTACAACTTATAACCTTCAGGGTTTATTAAGATCTTCAGGATCACAATAAGGGTTATGGTTCAGGAAAAATATCAGTGCAATCACCCCTCTGGTGAAAACTCACCGTGCAACTGAACTAAAAAAGTTTCAAAAATTTTGAAAAAAATCATGGATGTACATCTCAACTTACCCCACCTACATATAAAATTTCATGATCAAATTCATCTTATACTAGCAGTTACAAAAGACAAATTTAGCATGAGCAGTGATTTTTACTGTTCATCACTATTCATTTTGCTGTTTGTTTTTTTGTAACTGCTAGTATAGGATGAATTTGATCATGAAATTTTACATGTAGGTGGGGCAAGTTGAATGTATATCCATGATTTTTTCAGAATTTTTGAAACTTTTTTAGTTCAGTTGCACGGTAGTTTCACGGAGGGGGGGTTGCACCGGATATGTTGCCTATGGTTCAAGGGCTTTCTCCCCATGTACTCTACATCTCTCTAAGTCTCCTCATTCCAATGCCTTTAACATATTTTTGAAATGTGGATTTGGGCAAAAATTTAGTAAATAAATCTGCAAGATTTTCACATAACTTAGTTTGTAAGATCTTTATCTCACCGCTCTTCTAGAGTTTGTGAGGATAGAATAACTTAGGAGCAATATGCTTCGCGATGTTGCTCTTTATATAATCAAATTGCATTTGTGCAACACAAGCAGAATTATCTTCATATATAACTGTGGGGGTATCGACAGTGTTAAGGCCACATGACTTCTAGATATGGCTAATCACACGCCTCAGCCAAACACATTCACGTGAGGCTTCATACAGAGCTATAATCTTTGAGTGGTTGGCAGAAGTTGCTACTAGGGTCTGTTTATAAGACCGCCAGGAAACGGCTGTACCACCGTAGAGAAACACAAAACCAGTCTGTGATTTGGCACTGTGGGGATCAGACAGATAGCCAGCATCCGTATATCCTACTATGGTCAAGTCTTGGTTCTTCTGGAAAAATAACCCAAGATCTTGAGTACTTTGAAGGTATCTGAGTAAAGTCTTTACACCAGCTCAATGTCTTCTGGTTGGGGCTGCACTATGTCTTGCTAGCAAATTCACTGCGAATGCGATATCAGGTCTTGTGCAATTCGCAAGGTACATGAGTGCTCCAATGGCACTTAAATATGGGACTTCAGGTCCTAAGACTTCCTCGTTTTCCATCCTCGGTCTGAAAGAATCTTTATCCACTTCAAGGGACCTTACAACCATGGGGGTTTTCAAAGGATGCGATTTATCCATATTAAACATTTCCAATACCTTCCGAGTATAGGAAAACTGGTGAACAAGAATTCCTTATAGGAAATGCTCTAGTTGTAGGCCTAAGCAAAATTTGGTTTTACCCAAATCTTTTATCTCAAACTCCGTCGTGAGGTAAGCACTTGCTTCCTTTATCTCCTCTGTGGTTCCGATGATATTCAGATCATCGACATATACTGAGATGATACAGAATCCATTCTGAGAATCCACTCTTTCAGGTGCATTTACTACAGGTATATGAGATTTTGTCATTCCCTTATGATCAGTGAAGGCATCTAGCAGATTATCAGCTATTTATTGTAGACTTATTATCCTCCGAACTTCAAGTTCAGCTTCTTTAGTGCGTGGGTCTAAGGACTAAATGCAAGTGGCATTCCAATCTATTTCTCGGCATTCTTCAATGTGGTACTTATCTCCCCCTATTGCCAGGAAATTGTCCTCATCAAAAATAGAATCGACGTACCGAGCCGTGTACAGATCCTCTGTCATAGGCTCTAGGTATTTAATTATTGACGGAGATTCATAACCTATATAGATCCCCAACTTCCGGTGAGGTCCCATGGTGGTACGCTGTGGTGGAGAGATTGGCACATATGCAACACAGCCAAATTTCGCAGATGAGAAATACTTGGTTCTTTCCCATGCACTAGCTGCAAGAGGGAAATTTCATGGTATGCAGTTGGTCTGAGTTGAATTAATGATGCAGCACGCAACACTGCATGGCCTCAACAACTGGTGGGTAACCTACAATTCTGCAAGAGTGGCCTAGCAATAAGCTTTACTCTCTTAATTAATGACTTTGCAAGGCTATTTTGGGTGTGGACATGGGGTACAGAATGCTCTACATTAATACCTAGAGCCATACAATAATCATTGAATGCTTTTGAGGTAAACTCGCCAGCATTGTCCATTCGAATGGACTTAGTCTTTTCTTCTGGAAAGGAGGCTCTTAATTTAATGATTTGGGCGATTAATTTAGCAAAGGCATGGTTCCTAGTAGATAAGAGACATACATGGGACCATCTAGTAGAAGCATCTATTAGCACCATAAAATATCTGAAGGGGTCCGACAGGGGCTGAATTGGTCCACAGATATCACCTTGAATTCTCTCCAAGAAATTCAGTGATTCTTCCCTAATTTTAATATGAGAGGGACGAACTATCAGCTTCCCTTTAGCACATGCAAGGCACATAAAAGCTTCATGTTTGGGAAAGGCTGTAGTTTTTATATTATGGCCAGCAAAATTATTTATTATTCTTCTCATCATATTCAACCCAGGATGTCCTAGACGATCATGCCAGATCTTAAATATTTCTGGGGTTTTAACTATGGTTTTCATCGCAACATAAACTTCTGGTTTTATATATGTGTAATATAGTCCGAAGGAGAAGGAAGGAAGTTTTCCGACTACACGCTTATTACACTCGTCAAACTTAGTCATGAATAGGTATTCAGTACCATCCCCATTTTCAGTCTCTATATGGAAACCATTTAGATGGATGTCTTTGAAACTTAGAAGAGTGCGACTGGACTCAGGGTATAATAGGGCATTCTCTATAATTATACGAGTGCCCATAGGGAGAACTATGATGGCTCTTCCGGTGCCAATAATAAGAGCATCGCTTCCGGCGATGGTCATAATATTTTCAGCTTTCTTAATCAATATCTAAAAATATTTAGTTTTCCTAAGAATCTTATTTGTGGTGCAACTGTCTACAAGACAGATCTCCTCATCCGCCATTGGATTATTCATAGAGTTCTATATTAAACAAGTAAAATTAATCAAACATTTGTTGCATCGGGAACAAATAATATAGAACAAGCATAGCATGATTAAATAAATATCCTGAGAAAATCACACTTTATTAAAATTGACTGATAATCGCTCAACAGGAGCGCAGCCCATTGTTCACTCAAGAACACAAAGACTAAACTGATAAATGAGACTCTTAAGGAGACTCTAAAGGATAATACGACATCGACTCTAAAGGAAAAACTGGAAGACTACTACATATCTCCATATAAATCATTTATATCATCCTCCTGGGACTTATTTTTATTCTTCTAAAATTCTTTTAGCTCATCCCCAATGAGATCATCCTCTTCTATGGGAGTATCACCATAACCAAAGAGTCCCTTCTCGAATTCTTCTGTGGGGTCGAAAGCTTGATCATCATCCAACTCCATTTTATTGTCAACAACAGGTTGAGAAGTGAAGTGCGCCTCTGCCTTATTCCCTTGATTCTTCTAGAATCTTCCAGTGGATTTCATGTACAACTCCACCAAATGCTTTGGGGTGTGATATGTACGTGACCAATGACCAGTACATCCACACCTATAGCATGATTGTTTAGGATCAGCAAAATTATTTTGTTGGTCCTTTCTTCTGGAAGTGATCTGATCCATTTTCTTTTATTTTCCACTGGGATTTACCTTTTCCTTTATGATTTTTGTCATTCTTCCATTTATCCCCTTTCTGTTTTTTGCCCTTTCTGCGGCCTCGGCTATTGCTAGCCTGCTGAGTGCTAGCATGTGCTTCAGGCAATGCATGACACCCACTAGGTAGGGCTTGATGATTCTTCATTAGAAGTTTATCGTGCTTTTCTGCTTCTAGCAGAACGCATATCAGCTCAGAGTATTTCTGATACTTTGTATGACGATACTGTTGCTACAATATTCTCATGTTGAGATCAAATGTGTACAAAGTCTTGTCAATCTTTTCAGCTTCTGTGATTGTATGGTCACAAAATGCTAATTTTGCAACAATCTTGTGCATGGTAGAGTTGTACGCTGCCACTGACTTAAAATCTTGGAAGCGTAGGAGGGTCCATTCACGTTGTGCTTCTGGCAACAAAACGGATCTTTGCTGGTTATATCGTTCCTTCAGGGAATTCCATAGGACCAGTGGGTCCTCCTCCATCAAATATTTGGCCTTCAGGTCCACATAGAGATGGTGCCTCAGGAAGTGCAAAGCTACGCACTTAGCAGCTTCAGGGAGAGCCGGAGCACCAGCTTCAGGCTGGGAAATTGTGGCTCCAAGAGATCGGGCTGTCAAGTTGATCTTGGCATCTTGCCCAAGTAAGGTAGTTGCTGCCATTCAGGGCAAGCTTAGCAAACTCTTTCTTTGTGATGTCAAATATATCCTATATGCAAACAAAATAGGGATTTTACTTCAGGTAAAATATTATTTTGCATGATTGCTATTGAATCAGTAAAGTATGGTCTATATCTATTCAGTAGATAATTATCACAGATTTTTCAGGATTTTCCTAGCATTTTCATAATTTTTCTGCTAATTATTAAGCAATTTCTAGAATTACTAATTAATAAACCTAGCATAATGCTAATTACATCTTATATAACTCTTATTAGTTGGGTATGAAAACATGTAATGAATGTCTCCGTCAATATAACTCTTGGCCAGGTCAACCCGCCCCGAGGGCTCATATGAGGGAAGGAGCACTTTCCGATTCCGGATGCCAATTAAGAAACCTAGCCTCATGTGTGTTTTCCTTAGACACCAATTATCATGTATCTGTTCCTTCAAAATTGAAATAAAAAACCCAACCACTTATGCCCTCAAGCTCAAAACCGTTTTGATAGGTCGATTATTTCCATAATTTTCTAGCATTTTATATTAATTTTCTAAGTAATTTTCGGAATTACTTAAATAATAGAAAATAATACCAGCACATTTTAAACATGGCATAAATCTTAGAAAATAAACACAGAGCATAGAACTTTCAAAATAGGCTAAATCACAATTTTCCAAATTTTACGAGAGCCCATAACCTAGAAAAACTAATTTCTAGAATTTATTGTCAATTTTTTAGAATTTCATACTTATTTTGAGGTTTCATACATACATACATACATACATACATATATATATATATAGGAGTATAGAACTATTTTCCTATATATATATATATATATATATATATATATATATTTACTCTCTGGCCGTGCGGACATTAGGCCATGTGGGCCGCCGGCCATTTACTATTACCGGCCCAAAACTACCTGGCCCGAAACTCCCTGGCTGGCCATTTAACCCTAGTCGCTGCTCCTTCATGCGGGAGGACGTGCCGCTGCCGCCATTAATCGTGAGCGTGAAAGGAGCAACAAGATGGAGCGGAGCTCAGAAAACCATGGCGGCGCAAGACATGAAGACGAAGGCAGAGGTAGCGCGTCTGGGGGTGCGAGGCTGACGGCCGACTATTGAATTGTATGCACCAACCAGTACAGCCAAAAGTTTAAACTGATGAGGAAAGGTAGATAATTCACTTATACTTCAACGCTCCTCCTCACGTGCAGGCTCCCTCAGGTCTAGAACGTGGAATAGAAGTGGGCTGCAATTAATTTTTTTTAATTACGCCAAACGGGTCTTGAACTCGAGACCTCTTGGCTCTGATACCATATTGAATTGCATGCACCAACCAGTATACCCAAAAGCTTAAACTGATGAGGAAAGATGGACAATTCACTTATACTTCAACACCGACTATTCCGTCGTCGGGGCGGAAGCCGGAGGGGTGGCATGTGGACGGGAAATTTCAGAAAATGACACCCAATTCGTGTGCCTTTCAGCTCCTGTGTATGACATGTGGGTTCATCTGAGTCTATGACAGTGGGTCAGGATGTCAAATTCCGAAAAAATAAATTTTAAAGATGGCAAATTCTGAAATCTCTCGCATGTGGACCCGAGCTACCAAGCCGTCTTGCTGCACTCGTTGTCTTCTGGACATGCGCGAAATGAGGCGACGCCGAGCGGTGCGACCAAAGCGTCTGAGACGACCGAGGCACCACCGCCGAACCACAATGGCGTGGGCGCCAAGGCGGTGTGGGGTGAATTTTGCTATTCGGCGAAATTGAAAACTTATTTACGGATTTAGCTCTGACAATGTGAATTACGAAATAGCCCTAAGCGATTCAATTCGCGCTCAGGATCCGAGAATAATTTTTAATTTTTTCCTTGATTTTCATGACGCCGACAAGCGGAATAATTTTTATTATTTTTCTCTGCCAATTCCGCGGACCCACAGGCGGAATAATTTTTAAATATTTTTTAATATTCATGCGGAGTAGTAGCGGAATAAATTTTATTATTTTTTTAATTTTTTTTAATTTTCCGCGGACGTGCACAGCGGAATACTTTTTTAATAATTTTTTTAAAATTTTTTAATTATTCAGCGGTCGTAAACCGCGGAATATTTTTTTTTAAATTTTTTTCGGCGATTTTTTTTTCGTCGGTGGTTTTTCCGTCGGTTTTTTTTTCCGAGCCGGGCGAACGACTGAAAATAGGTTCAAACGACGTCAAAAAATTTTGAATTTTTTTTTATAGGTTCCTGACACCTTAGAAATGTTCTCATAAAAATTTTAGGTGATTATCAGATCTGTGAAATTTTTAAAAATTCAAATATTGATACTATGTAGATGAAACGTTGATCAGCAAGTTTGAACCGGATCAAAAATAGTACAAACTACGTTAGAAAACTTTGAATTTTTTTTTTGCGATTCCTAACATACTTATGATATTTATGTAAAAATTTCAGATGATGATCAAATGTAACGAATTTTTAAAAATTCAAACATTGGTACTGTTTTGGTAAAGCGTTGAGCGACAAGTTTCATCCGAATGAAAATTAGAACAAACGAGCTTGTAAAATTTTGAAAATTTTTCTGTATGGTCCAGACACATCCATAATATTCTCATAAAATTTTCATATGATGATCAAGTGTCATTAATTTTAAAAAATACGAAAAGTGCTACTGTCCTGTTAACAGACCGATGATCAATACATAGATTAAATTTAGCAATAAAAAGGTTTAAATTTTTTTAAAATTTTACATAATGGTGGCAAGGAAATGGTTAATATCTCATAAAAATTTGGAATCATGATCACGCTCCAGTGAATTTATAAAATTCATAGAAGGCACAATGCCATTTATGTTCTTTCTCTGTTTGATTTTTGAAATATAATACAACAAATTAAGTTCAATTAACTTCTTGCATTGATAGATTTTATTGACCAAACCAAGAAAGTTGAAACTTTTTGAACATTTTATATTATCTTACTAAGAAATAAATTCATCAACAGTAAAATATCAGAAATTAATAAATTAATTTGAGATATTTAAAAATTCAAAAAACAGAGAGAGTTAAAAACTAGTACTTTGAATGTCAGAATTTTTATAAATTCCTAGAGAAATATTTTGAGCTAAAAATTTTACATAAGAATCCTTAGCTCAAATAAATTTGAAAAACAAAATTTCAAAAGTTATAAAAATATTTGAATTGTCTGATAAATCCAAAACAGAAATATGTACACGATTACATTGTCGAATTATTGTAAATTCTGTGAGTAATATTTGCCTCTAAAATTTATACAGTACAAAGATAACTCCCTATCCATCACTCATTAAATTCATTAATAAATTTAAGACACAGTGATGTCCCCAGCAGCCAGGACCCTGCACATGAGCCGCCACAATCATCTCCCGCGCCGTCACGTCGGAGCTTGCTCGGAATTCTGCGCATCCACAGCGCGGATTAATTTTTTAAAATTTTTCCAGCGATTTTCCGCGGATCCAGTGCGCGGAATAATTTTTTATTATTTTTTCTCCCGAAATTCCGCGGATCCATAGCGCGGAATAATATTTTTTAAAATTTTTTAAATGTTGGTAGAATCCTCAGGTATGTTGTTCTTCAGTAAGATTGCATACTTACAAGCGTGTACTTTTGGTAGAGTTCTTCAAACTTTTTCTTCTTTGTGCAATCCCTTCTAACAAGTATATTTCCGCAAATGTAACTAGTTTCCTGCAGAGCATACCTTTGTATCAAGCTCAATGGAAGCCATGTTCTTTTCTGTGTAACTCCAGTCGAGAGCAACAGCTTCAATAAGCAAATTCTGAGAGAATTTAAATCAAATTGAAGTAACAACAAAACTACATGCAAAAGAACAGGAAAAAGTCTCATACCAACACGCCTTTGTATTTCTTCTCGCCTCTTCTTTTGGGACTTCATCACGTTAGTAATCCCTTCCTGGAATTATGACAATTAAAAGATAGGCACTATCAGAAATAACTGGATAGATAAGCAGTATCAGGGGAAAAAACTAGATTGGTAAGCATTATGAGAAACAACTGGACACTAATTAAATCTAATTATGTGAATAAACAAAAAAATAAAACCTTTTGCTTGCGTATTTTTGCCTCTCTATCTTCTAATTGCATCTGTTTTTTGCGAAGCGTTTGCAAGTCTTCCTCCATGCCTTCAATATTTTTCATATATTTATCTTTTTGAGATTGAAGCCTTTCAATGTCACCGACATCTAGATCTACATGAATAAGCTGACAAGCATCAGACATGGTAGGTGAACCAGGACTGCGTTGAAGTTGATACTCCTGTCCCGGCATTGGCTCCATGGTTTCCGAACCAGATACTGTTCGGATCAATAGTCCCGTCCGAGCAAATGATGTTATGGTGCGGGTTGGTAGCCCCGCCATTGTGTGCCATTTGGGTTGCATAACCATATGGAGATTGACACCCCAACCAAAGAGATCATTCGTACACCTCCAACAAATGTTTCCACCCCAAGACCTCGCGGGATCTGTCAAGGCGTGTTCGTGAATATCCGTTCCTCGGAAGCCCACCGAGCCCTCTGTGGGCAATGCCACCAAATCACGCGCAACTTTGTCGTGTCACAGCAAATGCATTGAGGGAGACAGCGAGTCCTCAAATGCTAGCGCTGAAAGAATTGGAGTTCAGGAAGATATTTATGATTTTTGCTTACCTTTCTTGGTGAGTTTCTCTTTGGTTTATGGCTTTTTTATGATGGATACCAAGGAACTAGGTATCAATTTAGTTAAGAAGAAATAGTCACCCAAATCGAGTTGAAGAGGACTCGAACCTGGGTGGTAGGGGGTATACAACCTCACCTCCCACCAACTGATCTAGGCTATGTTCCTGGTTTATGGTTTTTATGGAATGGAAAACAAAGAAAGTTCTGCTTTTGAAGTCTGAGGTCTGTAATCATTCATGTCAGCAAATGGACTCAAAACATATTTATTTTGTTCTCTTCCAAGGATGGGTTATCTGAGACCACTATTTTCTAGTGCTTTTGTTCTCAATAAGTTTTATCTTTGAGGCAAAAGTGTCTTTTATCTGTGTCATCTTTGTTGCTAATACCTCTTCTCTTTATTTTACGAGAATAAGATAGAAGATGTACTATCTGAGGACTATATTAGATCCTTAAAGTGCTGTCCATGGCTCATTTAGTCACAAATCTAGAGCACATTTGGTCACAAGTATATAGCACTTCGAGATAGAGCAAAGGTTATAGAATATCAACCCTCTTGTTTCTCATATTTTACGATAGATCTCTAACAATGGTAAAGATGATGTTCTCCTTCCATAGTAGCACTTGATATATCATTTTAAATGGAACTAGAACTAGATAGAAATTGCACTTGTGCACGGCATATTTTCCTCAACTTGCTCATTTACTCGTGCATTAATATCATGGATCGCAGGGGCTGAGAGGTGCGTTCATTTGGAGGGGGCGTCCTCGCTCGTCTTCTTGAGAATATTATGGATGTGTCGGGACCATCTGAAAAATTTGAAATTTTTAAAATTAATGACACTTAATCATCATATGAAAATTTTATGAGAATATTATGGATGTGTCAGGACCATACAGAAAAATTTTCAAAATTTTACAAGCTCGTTTGTTCTAATTTTCATTCGGATGAAACTTGCAGCTCAACGCTTTACCAAAACAGTACCAATGTTTGAATTTTTAAAATTCCTCACATTTGATCATCATCTGAAATTTTTACAGAAATATCATAAGTATGTTAGGAATCTCCACAAAAATTTCAAAGTTTTCTAACGTAGTTTGTACTATTTTTGATCCGGTTCAAACTTGCGAACAACGTTTCATCTACATAGTATCAATATTTGAATTTTTAAAAATTTCACAGATCTGATAATCACCTAAAATTTTATGAGAACATTTCTAAAGTGTCAGGAACATATAAAAAAATTTCAAAATTTTTTGACGTCGTTTGAACCTATTTTCAGTCGTTCGTCCGGCTCGAGAAAAAAAACCGACGAAACAACCACCGACGAAAAAAAAACCGCCGAAAAAAATAAAAATAAAATATTCCGCGGTTTACGACCGCTGAATAATTAAAAAAAATTTAAAAAATTATTAAAAAAGTATTTCGCTGTGCACGTCTGTGGAAAATTAAAAAAAAATTTAAAAAAATAATAAAAAAATTATTCCGCGCTACTCGTCCGCGGAATATTAAAAAAATATTAAAAAATTTATTCCGCGCTGTGGGTCCGCGGAATTGGCAGAGAAAAAATAATAAAAAATTATTCCGCTGTCGGCGTCCGCGGAAAATCAAGGGAAAAAATTAAAAAAATTATTCCGCGGATCCGGAGCGCGAAATTCGACTGTTTAGGGGCCATTTCTGTAATTCTGACTGTACAGTAGCTAAATCCGTAAATAAGTTTTCAATTTCGACCAGAATAGCAAAAAAAAAATTCGTGTGGGGTCGGCCGTTGAGGCACAGCCTTCGGAGTGCGACGTGACCACCGACTGGGCGGAAGCCAAGGCGACGCAGGCACGTCCGCTGGCGCGTGCGGGAATCGAGGCGACACGGAGCCGGACTTCGGGGCACGGCCATCGCCATCGCGGGCGCAGGTGTCCGGGCCACTGCCGACGCGGGCACGGATGTTCAGGCTACCATCGTCAAGTACACGAGCTTCGGGAGGCGCGAGGCCGGGCCGAGCCGCCTCCGCTCTGTGCGGGAGATGAGGAGTCAGCTGCGCCGCTAGCGTTCCGCGCGGAATCCATCCGCCACTGCAGGGGCACAGGGATCGCTGCGACGGGCCACCTTCAGGGTCGCCGGCGTCGTCTCCAGAGCATGATCGAGCGTGCTGGAGCTCCGCCTCCAGGCCGTGATTTTTTTAGGGTTGTACAGTAAATCAAATATCACAGTACCGCTATGAATAGACGATATACGATTGAATGATGCAGGGTCGAAGGTTAGCGAAGAACGCGATTCAATAAGTCATGGCAATTTAATACCTTGATTTGACCTGCAGGGGAAATTCTGTAGACTATCGCATAGGATAGAGTCACGTAGGACTTTTTCGACAATCTGAGTGGGTGCAGTTGATTGCAGATCGGATCGGACGATCAATCGCCGATAGTAGATCGTTTGTTGTAGTCGATGATCCTCCTCTTTATGGTAGAGACTCGTGCTGATGACATGTTGTGAAACGTAGTCGATCGTCCTCTCGAGTTGACAGCACACGAACGAGAACACAAGAACAAGAGCACACAGGATATAGGTTGGAATTCTCTCTTACTTTTATTCAATTGATTATAATGGGAAGCACCCGATATATATAGCAATATGGGAGAAGAGCTCGAATTTGTCCATACCATAAAGAGATAGAGTCTTAACTCGAATATGGTTAGACTCTCTATCTCATAACAAAAGGTACACTATCTTTATAGGATGCAACAGAGTCGCTTCCGTTTCATGGATGGAATCGCTGGATTGGAATTCGGCATGAACAGGTTTCAGGGTAGGCGTGGTACGCGGCCGACAATTCAAGCCGTGTTAATGCGAACCTGATGATGTTTGCTAACTTTCCAGGGGGAACACCACGTGCACAAATGAAACAAGTTTGGAGGTGCTCGTATGTATCGCTATTCTTTAAAAGCTATATAAATATTAAAATATTAATAAATATTAAACTAACTTAATTCTTTGTAAATCACGAATTACATCATTTGCTCTTACCTCAACAAGGGAAGCACAAGCCTATAGGCTAAGGGGCAACAATTAAGAGAAATCGATCTAAGGTGGGGCAACGATGATTACGTATCAGTTCGCTTACTTGAAGATTTATATAATTTATATTAGAAACATGATGCATAAATGTTTTGCTCAATTACTTTTCTTTGGGAAAGGAAAATTCAAGCGATTCATATATGGCTCCAAGAATAGCAGTGGAGGCAGATCTACTAGTACCCACAATATATTAATTTATTGAAAATAAACACATGCATACATAAGTTGATGAAAACAAACATAAGCTAAGTGAAATATTAGGATTAACATGATAAAGGGGGTGCTTGTCTTGCTCATCAAATTCTTGGTTTGAGTCAGGGTCAACAATTTCTGGAACGTCAGTGTCTATATGGAATTCAACGTAAAGTAATAAGAAGAAGAAAACGTAGTCAATAACATTAAACTACAAATATAATTACTATAGAAATAGAAGGTTATATTTTATAAGGATTTAGAAATTGGTTCCGTGATTTTTGGGTTTCAATAGTAGAAGTTACGATTATTCAAATTTTTTATTGAGAATAGAAACATCCTAAATGAGAATCAAGTATAAGCAAGGTTCAAATCCAAATATTTTTTGCAGAGACAGAGGCCCATGATTTTAGGAGGGTTTATAAACTGACTTCACCAATTTTGGAGCTTATTTGCTATGGTTACAAGTGTTTGAATTTTGGGTGTATAAAAAATTAGTCTAATTAGGAATTTAGTTCAAAATAAGCCTAAGTTCAAATATTTTTTTGCAGAAATGGGAATCTTATGGCATTCTAAGAATCTAGAAATTTATTTCATCAAACTTGGAGGCTATTTGCAAAAATTTTAAATAGTGAACATGCTAGGTTTCCTTTAAATTTGAGTTTTGAATAGAGACCAAACTTCAAATATTTTTTTAAAAATGGAAAATTCATGATTTTATAAGAATTTATAAATTTGTAGCTCAATTGCAAAAGTTATGAACATTTAAATATTGCATGTACTGAAAATTCCCAAAAATAGCAAAATACGACCCTTACAGTGAAAGCACATTTTGTAATTTCTCTGATTTTTGCTTTAATTCTGGTCACTGACATTTTTGCTTTAATTTCTCTAATTTTTCCTTTAATACCGCATTAACAACACTAGTCGGTGATGCATGCATCTGCATGGGCTAGTATCGATAAAGTCACTTGTATCTGCTAATTTGGATTGTACTTGATTGTCGTTATAATCTTAGTCTGTTAGATGGACGCTAAATCTTTTTTCTTTTCTTTATTAATGTGAAATTTTTCTCATAGTTCATAATTATTATAGTTAATAGATTATATTACAAATTTTAATAATTTTATAATTCATACAAATCAAATTTTAAGCATCCTTTAATTTATTCCTAATTGTATACTTCTCGATTGTACTTTTGGTGGATTTTTTTCAATTTATAATGGAATTAGTATAAAAATCCATATTCTATTTTATTTATTATTACTCAAAATTTTATTTTTAGGTTTACTCTCAAATTACAATGGAAATAAAATTGCTAATTTTTTATTTTTAATTTTAATTAATTAGACTTGTACTTGTATAGACTTGCTGCGTCAAAAAGTATATGACATATTTTTTATGATCTTGTGCATAAATATACATTGTATTTTATATTCCAATATAAAATTAGTGTGGTCTCCCTCTATACCACTAATAAATATCTAATTTTATTTTATATCCTCTACACACATGCATTGAATATAGCATAGCGAGTATGGATAATAATTAGGGATTATGCAATATCATTGAATAATCATTTGCAATATCCTTTTGTTAGCGGATCGTTTTGGGTTTTAACTCTAGCCTACCCCAACTTGCTTGGGACTAAAAGGCTTTGTTGTTGTTGTTGTTGAATATCATCTTAGTCCATGTGTAAAAAGAAAATACACCCTATAAACTTGGACAAGGTCAGTAATTATTATTCCAACTTTGCGTATTTTTTATTGTACATAGGGTGGATTTTTTAAGTTTTAGGCTAGAATTCATATGAAATTTTATTTTTTTCATTTATTACTATTCTGAATTTATTTTTAGGGTTTACTTATGAAATTCAAATTATTTATTTTATTTTATTTTTATTCCAAATTTTACTTAATTGGCCTTGTACTTGAGATAGGCTCATTATTTTAATTTACTAATTTTTAATTATTATTCTAAATTTTAGTTATTTATCTTGTTCTTAGTGCCAAGAGAACCTAAAAGTTGAGCGGATTGAGTAATTATTATTGAGTTTACATATTTTTTTCATACATGGGGTGGATTTTTTAGTTTTAGGTTAGAATTCATATGAAAAATTATATTTTTATTTATTACTATTTTGAATTTATTTTTGGGTTTATTTTGGAATTTGTAAAAATCTAATTGATTATTTTATTTTATTTTTATTATAAATTTTACTTAATTTGGCTTGTACTCGAGATAGACTCATTGTTTTAATTTGCTAATTTTGTTTAATTATTATTCCAAATTTTTTATATTTATATATTTACTTTGGAAATCACATGGAAGTCAAATTGCTAATTTTACTTCACTTTTTATTTTGAATTTTAGTTTACTTAATTTGGCTTGTACTTGAGATAGACTCATCATTTTAATTTGCTAATTTTATTTAATTATTATTTCAAATTTTATTTATTTATGGATTTATTTTGAAAATAATATGGAAGTTAGATTGCTAATTTATTTAATTGTTTATGCCAAATTTTTCTTAATTTATATTGTACTTGACATGGACTCTTTCTTTTAATCTAAACCGTTATAACTCGGGCTCAACAAATAAATAGCCAGATTTTTCTGGTTAACCGTAGGAACTTCCTCAGAGTGGCTAATTAGTATAGGTATAGATAGATTAGAACTATTTCTTGCAACAAGATATTAAGATATACGGCGCAAGCACTGTAGCATGAAACCACAAACTTTTCCATGCCTGTTACTTGGATGGTATAGAAGCCCCTCACATCATGCTGCGCTATTCCAGAACCCTTCCCTGCACATTCAATAAAGCAGCAGCAGCTGGGAAAAAAATCATTCATTGTGTTACGAGATAAGATATTTGAGTCTGTATTTGCTTAGACTTTATCTCTATATGTGGTCAAATCTGAATCTATCTCTTGTTGTTTTCTTTATATTGGGTATCCTCTTGTACAAGAGATCAATCTAATAATGCAAAAAAACCTTGCGCCCCTACTTTGTGTGTACTCCGGTTCATATTCTTGTGATTTTGTTGGCGTACTGTTGATTGATCGTGGGTGAACGACTACATTTTATGATACGTTATCAGCACGAAGCTTTACAAGACTGAAGCCCTAGATCAATCTACATGCAGCGTATTTCGTTCTATATTCTTTACAAGTAGATTAATCTTATTTTTTTATACTAATGACAGATTGATCTACAAGACTAAAGCCCTACATAAGTAAAACGCATCTACCTAATTTTTGATCCTGTAGATCTATCATAATTACAGAATTGTTGCCATTGTTACTGTTCATCACCACAAAACATAAAAGAAGGAAAAAATCTTGCCGCATCGTCTGTGCCTCGCGTGCCTGCCGCCAGCCCACAGCCGTGCCCGTCGCTCGGCATGGCCCGCCGGCGCAGCC
Organism: Guadua angustifolia; assembly: GCA_036346375.1. Lineage (NCBI taxonomy): Eukaryota > Viridiplantae > Streptophyta > Magnoliopsida > Poales > Poaceae > Guadua > Guadua angustifolia. The sequence continues at coordinate 16,161,823 of CM070512.1, read as the reverse complement.
CTAGTCGCGCGCCTTGTGAGCCACCGACTCGCCTACTCCTCGCCGTGCCCGGCCAGTAGCCGAGCGCACCGACCGCCGTTACTAGCACCCAAAGCGCTGCGTCAGCTGCACTGCTGCCATGCCGTGGCTGCACCTACGCTAGCCACACGCCGCGGCAATGCCAGACGCGCGAAGCCGTGTTGGTCACTCCGCGCCCACAGCGCACAGCCGATCGTGCAATAGAGGTCAAGCCCACGGCCTCCCACAGCAAACGCGCCCTGTAGGCGTTGCGGCTGTACCCGCGACCAGGCACCGTCGAGCTGCGCCCCTGGTGTTGCTGCCCGTGTCGCCGCGCCACGAAGGCGCCGCCCGCACCGACGCACGCCTGAGCAACCGCGCCTCGCAGGTGCCGCTTGGGCCATCGTGTACCCACACCGCCGTTGGGCGCCCCATGCCAGCCCACCACCGCGCCTACACACTGCGCTTCCGTGACGACGTGAAGCCGTGCGCGCCGTTACATGGCTTCCTCGCCCTCAGGCCCCGTCGACCTGCTTGCCGAGCCTGCGGCTTTCGCGCGCACCACAGCTCATGTCGGCGCTTAATCTGAAGAAACACAAAACACTCGTGCACTATTTTCAGTCTGGCAAAGGATGACTGAGAACTAGTAATCAACAGAGTATGCGAAAACAGAATGTTTGTGTTGCAGGAAGCGCAGCGTTTTTCTGGGGTTTCAGATCCTTTTATTCAGCATATGCAAACTCACTCTACGCAACCAATTTGTCCGAGTCTCGCGCTACTAATCGCCACAATGCTCGCGCATGACCAAGACCAACAATGAAACAAACTGGAACCTTGGCATGAACGCTGCATGCCTCAGGTCTGAAACTAACTCACGCAAAAACAGAGTGGAACATCACACATATGCATCAGGTTTAAGCTAACAAACACCCCCCAAACCTGATGCTAACTACACCAACTCTATCACGCCAATCTTTTGACGCATCTCTACAAACTTGTTCCGCCCAAGTGCTTTTGTGAAGATATCAGCTAGCTGACCTTCAGTCCTAACATGATCAATCTGCACCTTTCCTGATTCAACACACTCCCGAATGTAATGATATTTGATATCGATGTGCTTGCTTCTCTCGTGAAGAACCGGATTCTTAGGGCCTGTTTGGTACGGCTCCAGCTCCACCAGATCCGTGGATCTGGTGGAGCTGGGTTTTCTTAGCTCCACAGATCCGTGAAGCTGGAGCTGTGAGTACATTAAGAATGTTTAGATGGATCATCTTGTTTATATTTTAGGCCAAAAATATAAACTTAATTTACTTTATTTTAGCCTACAAGTTTCAGATCTCAGGAGAAGCTGGGATCTGGAGCTCTACCAAACAGCCCCTTACTCAGCGCTATAGCTAACTTATTATCCACTCTAAGCTGAACTTTGGGTGGATCAACACCCAGTAATTCACTTGCGTGTTTAGCACCCATAGCGCGCTCGGTTGCCTGCTTGCCATGCCGGACGTGCACTCGCTACCACCTGGCAGCAATGCGACAGCGCTAAGCCGGTTGGTCACTCCGCGCCCACGCAACCGGATCATGCAATCGAGGTATGCCCACGGCCCCCCACAGCAAACGTGTTGGCGCTTAATCTGAAGAAAGACAAAAACACTCGTGCACTATTTTCAGTCCGGCAAAGGATGACTGAGAACTAGTAATCAACAGAGTATGCGAAACACAGAATGTTTGTGCTGCAGGAAGCGCAGCGTTTTTCTGGGGTTTCAGATCCTTTTATTCAGCATATGCAAACTCACTCTACGCAACCAATTTGTCCGAGTCTCGCGCTACTAATCGCCACAATGCTCGCGCGTGACCAAGACCAAGTAAACAATGAAACAAACTGGAACCTTGACATGAACGCTGCATGCCTCAGGTCTGAAACTAACTCACGCAAAAACAGAGTGGAACATCACACATATGCATCAGGTTTAAGCTAACAAACACCCCCCAAACCTGATGCTAACTACACCAATTCTATAACGCCAATCTTTTGACGCATCTCTACAAACTTGTTCCGCCCAAGTGCTTTTGTGAAGATATCAGCTAGCTGACCTTCAGTCCTAACATGATCAATCTGCACCTTTCCTGATTCAACACACTCTCGAATGTAATGACATTTGATATCGATGTGCTTGCTTCTCTCGTGAAGAACCGGATTCTTAGGGCCTGTTTGGTACGGCTCCAGCTCCACTGATCCGTGGATCCGTGGAGCCGGGTTTTCTTAGCTCCACAGATCCGTGAAGCTGGAGCTGTGAGTACATTAAGAATGTTTAGATGGATCATCTTGTTTATATTTTAGGCCAAAAATATAAACTTAATTTACTTTATTTTAGCCTACAAGTTTCAGATCTCAGGAGAAGTCGATCCGGAGCTCTACCAAACAACCCCTTACTCGGCGCTATAGCTAACTTATTATCCACTCTAAGCTGAACTTTGGGTGGATCAACACCGATAATTCACTTGCGTGTTTGTTTCTGACGCGGGAGCTGCTCGCGCGAAGCTCTGCCAGCTCCTGCTGAAAACGGCCGTAGCGGCGTCTCTACGCTGCGTCAAAGCGTGAGTGCTATTTTGGCCTTGGCTACATGCGTCCGTACCAGCCACGCGATGCGATGCGAGGAACCAAACACGCCAGAGAAGATGGCTCACCAAACCGCTGACATGCGCCGTCGCCGCGCAGAATATACTGCTTCACAGGACGACAACGCAACAGTCTTCTGCTTGTGCGATGTCCATGTGATCAAGCTGTCACCAAGGAAGAAAGCCAACCCGCTTGTGCTCTTGCGATCATCCATATCTCCCGCGAAGTCACTGTTACTGTAGCCAATCAAAGCATACTCCGGCTGAACCTGATGTTTATAGCGACATCCATAGTTCAGTGTTCCAGCCACATATCTGAGCAGATGTTTTACTGCATTCCAGTGATCAATTTTTGGTGCTTCCATATAGTGACTCACAATGCCTACTCCATAAGCAATATCAGGCCGGGTATTCACCAAATATCGAAGGCTTCCTACGACACTTCTTTACTCTGTAGCATCCACAGCAGCTCCCTTGCTGTCCTTGCTCAACCGAAGCCGAGGTTCCATGGGAGTAGCACATGCGTTGCACCCCCTAAGCTTGCCTTCTGGACTATCTTCGCAACATACACACTTTGACACATAGTGATTTCTCCCTCCTTCTGATCAACCTGGATTCCAAGGTAATAACTCGAGAGCCCGAGATCTGTCATGCAGAATTGCTCTTTCATTTGAACCTTGAATTCAGCAATATCTTCCACGTGAGAACCTGTGATGATCAAATCGTCAACGTAGACTCCAACCAATAGTACCCTTCTGGCAGCCTCCCTTCTGTACATGGCGTGTTCAACACTGGCTTGCCTGAAACCCAGCTGCACAAGAACACTATGGAGCTTGTCGTTCCAGGCGCGAGGTGCCTGACGCAGACCATATAATGCTTTCTTCAGCTTGTACACCAACTTCTCATTAGAAGGATTGACAAAGCCAATAGGCTGCTGCACAAATACTTCTTCTAGCAAGTCACCATTGAGAAATGCCGAGAGTACATCCATATGGTGCAGCTCCCATCCGCCGTTTGCCGCAAGTGCAATCAGCAGACGAACTGATTCCATGCGAGCCACCGGCGCATACACCTCGTCAAAATCTATTCCTTTTCTTTGTGCATACCCCTTCGCAACCAAACGCGCCTTATGTTTGATGATGTTGCCGTCGGGATCTTTTTTGAGCTTGAACACCCATTTAAGCCCTATGGCTTCATGCCCTGCTGGAAGCTCGACTAACTCCCAAGTACAATTCTCAACAATGGACTTCATTTCTTCTTCCATGGCCATGCGCCACGGTTCCTCCTCGAGTGCTTCTTCTCTGTTGGGCGGCTCCTCGTGACCAATAAACACAAATGCCTTTCTGCTGCTTATTCAAGAACTTCTTGGCTTTTGTCATACAAATCTTGAAGAGTACGGTACCTGGGTATGTTTCCATCTGAGTCCGGCGTGGCATTAGAAGGAGGAGTTGCAAACTGCACTTGCTCATGCCCTTCTGTGGTTCCTGGCGAGGCTCCGAGGTTCACCGGAGTAGAGCTTGGTGTCGCTGGCCTTGTTTGGGGTGGTCATCGGTGTCGCCGGCGTCGCCTCCTCAGGAATGAAATCATCCACATACTGCACTGTAAATGTTACAGGGCTGGGCGTGCTTCCTTGCATTTCATCCCATTTCCATGGCCTGTTTTCTTCAAACAAGAGATCACGTGACACATGCAATTTCTTGGCAATGGGATCATACACTCTGTAAGCTTTTGCTCCCTCCTCATAACCCAGAAATACTACTGGAAGGGACCTATCTGATAGCTTACCAATACCCGAACCTACTTTCTTCATGTATGCAGTGCATCCAAAAGTCCTCAGATGATATACCTTTGGTTTCTTCTTGTGCAAAGCTTCATATGGAGTCTTGCCATCGAGGCTTCTTGTCGGTGCTCGATTCAAGAGATAAACTGCGGTCTTGACTGCTTCTCCCCAAAAATATGCAGGCATTTTCATGGATTTCAGCAGGCAACGTGCCATTTCTACCACCGTCTGGTTTCGCCGCTCAACTACCCCATTCTGCTGAGGAGAATAAGGGGCGGTGGTATTACGCTTGATGCCTGCTTCTTCACAGAATTTCTCAAATTCGAGGGAGGTGAATTCTCCTCCCCTATCAGATCTGAATGCCTTCACTTTTGCATTGTAAGCAGTTTCAGCAAGAGCCTTGATGCGTTTGAAGTAACTCAAGGCCTCATTTTTGGTAGCAAGCATCTCTACCCACATATACCTTGTATGATCATCTACAATTAGCAGAAAATAATTCTTACCACCAGGTGTAGGCAGCATGATCTTGCCACAGAGATCTCCATGAAGTAGCTCGAGCGGTTCATCAGCTCGAAACGCAGTCGTCTGTGGGAAAGGCCTTCAGTGTTATTTTCCCAGCGCACAGCCATCACAAAACGCCTCCTTATGGTCCAGCACAGGCACACCTTCAACCATGGCCTTGCGACCGAGCTCCCGGAGAGCGCGGAAATTAAGGTGGCCATAGCGATCATGCCATAGCCAAGCCTTGTCACCTGTACTGGCCAAAAGACACACCGACGTGATGTGCTGAAGATGCACAGTGTACAATCTGTTGTCAGCTCGGGTCACTCGTGCCAGTAACGTGCGCTCCGGATCAAACACCGAGAGCACGCCATCTTCGATCGCAACTCTACAGCCAACTTCATCAAGTTGTCCCAGACTGATGATATTGCTTCGAAGGCTAGGGAGATAATACACGTTGGTCAATGCTCGCTGCTCCCCATTCCTGCATTCAAATGTCACCGCGCCAAGCCCACAGATTTGAGCCATGGAGCCGTCGCCAAAACGGACAGTGCCACGGACGGTCTCGTCCAGTGAGGTGAGAAGATCTCTGGCTCCGGTCATATGATTGCTCGCACCGGCGTCCAGATATTAGACGCCCTCGTCACCGTCGCGAGGGAACACTCGCTGCTCATTTAGGAGCACGGTCTCATTGACTTGGGGTGCAACGGGGCATTCCTCTGCCAACAACAGAGCTGGCTGCTCGGAGCTAGCCTGTGTGAGATGCGCCTCCTCCTGCCTCCGCTCCCTTTTCGGTTTGCGGCAATCTCGTGCCCAGTGGCCGTAGATCCCACAATTGTGGCACTTTCCCTTTTTCTTGCCGTTTGGAGGCCCAGCCTGCTCCCTGGTCTTTGGCTTCTGCTCTTTGAATTTGTCATCGATCATCGCAGTCTTCTTGTCACCGGTTGTGGAGGGCTCAGCAACGCCTTTTTTATGTCGAGCCTGCCACTCGGCCTGAGTGAGTAGGAGCTGCCCACTGCCGTTGTCGCCGGGAGAGCGCAGGCGCAGCCTCTCCTCGAATGTCTTCAGACGTCCCACGGCTTCTTCAAAAGCCATGGCCTCTATGTCACAGAACTGCTCGATACCGGCGATGACGGGGTAGAATCGATCCGGTACAGTGTCGAGGAGGTTCTTCACCAGTGCTGCGTCCTCTAGAAGGAGTTGAGCTCTTGCCAACTTGTCCTTCCGCGCCTCCACCGTTGCACCCTCCGCCGGAGCTACGGCCTCCCAATGACCTTGCGCATCCAAGATCGCCTCCACCTTGATTACCCAGGTGGTGTAATTCGCCGTGGTCAGCTGCGGGTACTGTAGCGAAATGCTACCGCCATCCTTTGCCGACACAGCTGTATGAACCAATGCCATCGGTTCGTATCGCAAGATCTTGGGCATGCGATAGTGGCTCTGATACCACTTGTCGGCGCTTAATCTGAAGAAACACAAAACACTCGTGCACTATTTTCGGTCCGCAAAGGATGACCGAGAACTAGTAATCAACAGAGTATGCGAGCAGAATGTTTGTCTTTGCGAGAAGCGCGTTTTTCCGGGTTTCAGCTCCTTTTATTCAGCATATGCAAACTCACTCTATGCAACCAATTTGTCCGAAGTCTCGCTACTAATCGCCACAATGCTCGCGCGTGACCAAGACCAAGTAAACAATGAAACAAACTGGAACCTTGACATGAACGTTGCATGCCTCAGGTCTGAAACTAACTCACGCAAAAACAGAGTGGAACATCACACATATGCATCAGGTTTAAGCTAACAGCCCACACGGCCTCACGTCGTGCAGCTCTGCCGGCCACATGCCCGCAGCGCCTTCGTCGACCAGACGCCCGCAGTGCCTCCACTAGCCAAGCTCCCATCGAGCTCTGCCGGCCACGCACCCACAGCGCCTCCGTCGACCACACACCCACAGAGTCTCCACTGGCCATGCTCTGGCTCTCTCGCCGTAGCGGCACTGCGGCCCGATGCCATTCGCGTCTATAGCATGGCCCTTCGCCGTCCACGTTTGAGTTTGTGGCGGACTGCCCTTTTCAGGGATGTGTATAAATACCTTCACAGCTATTTATTTAGCTGTAAGTAACCAAGTATACGTTGCCAGACAAAAGAGTGAAAGCGAATGCTTTATAGATAAATTAAGGGCATAACGGCCAGAGTTTTACAAAAAGTACGTTTGGTACCAGATACATTACCAAAACACCCACAGCAAAAGTTTGAGTAGATAGATCAAGACCTTCAAAATCAAATATCATCGCTTTTTTTTTCTCCACTCCATTCCTAACATCAGCTCAAACCGGAAATTTGAAATGCGAGAGAGAGAGCGAGAAGGCGACTTGGGGAAGACGGCGTCGATCGCCGAGGTTAAAGCTGATCTTCATCGAGTGGACACTGAGGTGCGCCTTCCCCTTCATCCGGCGACATCTGGTGGTTGCTCGGTGTTCCGTTTGGGTCGTGAGGGCAAATTCTGGACGGAATCACTCGACGTGTGCGTGGGTGATGGAGGGCATTTTCGGGAGGTTGCTGCGCTGGGGTCCAGAGACACGTTGCTTCCATCGGCGGGTCCAGTTGCAGAGACGGAGGTTGATGAGGGCGAAGAGGAGATTCTCGATTTCTATGGTCAATTGTGGTTAGTTCCTGGTATTCCCTCGCCATGTTCTAGGGTTCCGGCGGCGCGAGTGGCGCCCGTCTGGATACGTAGTGATCTGTTAGCCTCGGGTAACTTCTCTATTTCTGATTGCTTTCCGATCCCGCCTGGTTTTCATCCTCCCTCAAATCTGCACAACCTGAGTTTCTCCAAGGATTTTTGTGGGAACGGAAAAGGAAAACCTTCGTTTGCTTCGGTGGTGAGAATGGCCAACAATAGCTGGAATCAGTGGGGAAGAGGTGGCGGTCGAGGAGGATATGGCCGTGGGTGGCGCCCGCCTCCTCCGTTTGGGGCTTCGCGGAATCATCCGGGTCGTTTCCAGTGGAATCAGCATCAATGGTTCCCATCTGGTTCGGCTCCGAGTCGCCCTCTCCAGAATCAGCGACAGCCTGGTCCAGATTTCTCAGGTACTAATGATCTTCAAACCCCTGTGATTCAAGGCAGTCAAAGTAAAAATTCTTAGTTAGAGTCAGATGGGGTAGTTTCTCAGTATGTGAAATCGATTTGTTACAATTGTGGGGAGCCAGGACATTTGGTTGGTAACTGTAAAAACCCCAAGTTGTGTTTTATTTGTGAGGAGTCCGGGCATCAGGTTGATTATCGCCTGCTAAATGCTGTCAACGCATCGATCTCGCCAAATATCCGGGAGTCTTGCCGATTGGATTGGGTTTTTTCCATCTTGAAGTTCCTGAAACAAGTCGTAGTTCGGTTTTTAGGTTCAACAATTGTGGAGTTATTACTATTGATCAAGGAGAAATATCTTTGGCTGAATTAGAGAAAAACCTTGCTGACATTTTTTATGCTCATTGGCCCTGGCAGGTTAGACAATTGGAAAGCTTCAGATTTCTAGTCCGTTTTCCCCCTCATAAAAAAGTAACAGACTTAGCTCTTCTGCCTAGTTTAGTCTTAACAAATCTAGGGTGACTGTATATGTTGAATCTTGGAAGGGGGATTTGGATTCATTTGATGAGCTTCAGGAAGTGTGGGTTCAGGTGAGGGGTATCCTCTAAATGGTGCACTTGGAAAGTTTTTGACCAGATAGCGTCTTGTTTTGGGATTTTGGTGAATGTAGATTGGACTGCTATGTTCAAAAGCTTTTATGAGGTTATTAGACTCCAGATTGCTTGCAGGGATCCTTCTAAAATCCCGCAGCAAAGGATTATGGGAGCTAAAAAGATTTTGTTTATTATTAATCTGACAGTGGAGAAAAAAGAAGATCTGGATACTAATGAGGGAAAGGATTATGATTCGGATAATGATGGTAATGATGAGGACTTTGATGACTTGGGGGATGAGGAGAAAAAGTCTAAAGGCAGGAGTGATAATATGGATACTGAGCAAGGTGGTGGTTCTGATCAAAAAGGGTCTGACTCATCTTCTAACCAAGGGGGCAAAGTTGATAACAAGAACACTGATCTGCTTCAGAAACAGATGGGTCTTGGATCTATTTCGGCGAGTGGAAAGAAATCTTGGCTTCAACTATTTCAAGATAATGTTAAACAAGCTTCCCTGGATGAAAAGGTGGATGATGAGAAATGCTTTCAGTTGCTTAGAGACTTCGAATTTATTGAATCTGATGAGGATATTGAAGCATTCAAAGGAAAGTGCGGTGATCTGTTGGAACTAGAGGGAGTACCAGCTATAGACAGTGTGTTATTGCCAAGTGAAGAAGAACTTCTGAGCTCCAATTTAGTAGCCAACCTTCAGGATTGTCAAGGGTTGTCTGAGGATGATATAAAGATATATGCATTGAATGATTGTGTGAGTGGACAGGAAGATAAAGAAGTTGGGTATTTCCAGGACAAGGTAGTTAACAAGAGACAGAAAAAATGGGGGCCGATTCCAAGCATGAGAAGAAGTAAAAGGTTAGAAGATAATGGTAAATCCATACTTCAAAAAGCACAGGAGCTTCTTCGGCAGAAAAATTTGGAGGGCTGCCCCAAGGCTAAAGGTAACAAAGGTAAAAGTTCCTTTGATTGTTTTCAGTCAATGAATTGAATGCTTTCTCTAATTCAGTAGACATTGTGATGGGTGGTTCTGAATTGGAAGTTATTGATAATGTCAATCTTTTTAAAGAGGTGGATGGTTTAAGAATTGCCAATTCTGAAAAACAATACTCTAGGGGAGATGATTGTGATACTGTTACTCGCGTTTCCACTGATAATTCTGAGTCATGTAATTTTAATGTAGATTGTCTTAATACTGAGAAAAGTGATATGGTTGAATTGACTAACTTGGAAAATCAAGTCTGTGTGGGAGATATTTGTGATGGTGATAGGAAAGAGTACATTTCTACTTGCTATACTGAGATGAATAAAATAAATACTCGCAGTCAAGTCACTCCTCCGGGTCCTCTGAGGGAGGATCTCGGTGAGGGCTCTGATTAGGATGGATGGATAACGGTTAGTAAAGCTAGACGGGGCAAGCACCCTATGAAAAATAAGTGTAGATGAAGGGTATATTTTGGAACATTAGGGGTTTGGGCCACCGGGGAAGACGCAGTGTTTGGTTGATATCATTAGAAATCATGATGTGGATTTTGTTGGTTTCCAAGAAACTAAGAGGGAAGAGTTTAGTATTTCCTTTCTTAATAATATCAGTGGCTCGAAAGCTTTCGAATGGAATTGGCTTCCAGCTAAATCCACTGCGGGTGGTATTTTAGTTGGTATTAATTCTGATGTTTTAGAAATTCTTCAGGTGGTTGTGAAAAATTTCCTGGTTCAATGTTTGGTTAAAAGTAAGAAAGATGATTTCGTTTGGAGGCTTGTTACTGTGTATGGATCTCCTTATGACGATGGAAAATTAGAATTCATTTCCGAACTTCATGAAATTTGTGTGGTGGATGATCACATCCCGATCCTGTTGGGAGGGGATTTTAATTTGGTCCGTTACCAGACTGATAAAAATAATGGTAAGGTGGATCATAGATGGTGCGAAAAATTCAATGAATGGATTGATATGTGGGGGCTCATGGAGATGCATTTGACGGGTAGACAATTTACCTGGACTAATAATCAAAATAATCTAGTTATATCTGTGATTGATAGGGTTTTCTGCAGTACTTCTTTTGAAGAAAGATTCCCTTTAGCAATTGCTTCTTCTCTTCCTAGAGTTGGCAGCGATCATACACCTATTTTGTGGGATTCTGGTGAGAGCTCTAGTCGTTTTACTTCTAGATATAAGTTTGAAAAGTGGTGGCTTCTCCATGATGACTTTTATGAAATTGCTCTTAAAGCTTGGAATATTCCTCATAAAACAAATGCCATTGATACCTGGCAGTCTAAAGTTAGGAATTTTAGGAAGGTTACAAAAGGCTGGAGTTTAAATGTTGATTCTGAAATTAGGAAAAAGAAAACTTCTCTTATTAAAGAATTTGATGATCTGGATGTGTTGTCAGAAACTAGACCTCTTACTTCTGAGGAAGATAATAGGTTATCTGCTATTAAATATGAGATGGAAAGAATTTGGGATATGGAGGAAACGAAAGCTAGACAACGGGCCAGGGAGAAAGATATTAAAGAGGGAGACAGGAACACTAAATATTTCCATGTTGTTGCTAATCAAAGGAGAAGGAAAAAATTCATCAGTGTTTTGGATGGTCCGGATGGGATGTGGCTTGCGATTATTATAAGCGTTTATTCGGTTTTGAACCTAAACCTAATATCAACCTTGGGGATTCCTTTTTTAGTGCTAAGGAAAAGATTTTGGTTGAGGATAACCGAGCTCTTGAGGCTCCTTTTACTGAAGATGAGGTCAGAAAAGCAGTGTTTGGTTCTTATTCTGATGGTGCTCCTGGTCCTGATGGTCTGCCTTTTGTTTTCTATCAAAAGTTTTGGATTATTATCAAAGATGACTTAATGGCTCTGTTTCGCAGTTTAGAAAATTGTGAGTTAGATTTGTTTAGGCTCAATTTTGCGATGATTTCTTTGATCCCTAAAGAGAATAACGCTCGCAACATTAAACAATTTCGACCCATTAGCTTATTGAATTGTAGTTACAAAATCATTACTAAAGTTTTAACTAATAGGATGGGTTCCATTTGTGACAGAATTATTCTTCATAATCAAACCGCTTTTATCAAAAATAGATACATCTTGGAGAGTGTTGTCACTGCTCATGAGGTCATCCATAAAATCCATCGTAATAAAGAGAAGGGTTTTGTCCTTAAGCTAGATTATGAGAAAGCTTATGATATGGTTAACTGGAGTTTTTTGTTAGATATCTTGGATAAAAGGGGTTTTGGGGACAAATGGAAGTCTTGGATCTATGCTATCTTGGAGAAGGGCTCTGTGGGTGTGAAAATTAACAACGTCGAGAGTAAGTTTTTCTCGACTGGTAAAGGTTTGCGGCAGGGTGATCCTCTTTCTCCGATTCTTTTCAATTTAGTTGCTGATGTTTTCGCGAGAATTTTATGTAAGGCTGCTAATAATGGCTTAATTAAAGGGTTATGTGATGATTTTTGTTCTGGAGGTATTCTTAGCTTACAATATGCCGATGATACCATTGTTTTCCTGCAAAATAACGAAATGTCCGCTTTACATCTTAAGTGGCTCCTTATCTGTTTTGAGCAGATGTCTGGCATGAGAATTAATTTTCATAAAAGTGAGCTGATTTCTATTGGTTGTGATAGTAGTGAGACTAATAGGTTTGCGGACTCACTGTGTTGTAAGATTGGTAACTTTCCCATTAAATATCTTGGTATCCCCCTTCATCATGACATAATTAGGAGGGAAGATTTCCAGCCCCTTATTGATAAAATCCTTAAAAGAATTGTTGGTTGAAGAGGGAAGTTGTTGTCATATAGTGGGCGCCTCATTCTTATTAAATCCTGCTTAGCCAGCATTCCTCTTTATTTGCTATCGTTTTTCAAATTTCCTAATTGGGCGTTAAATCTTATAAACTCTCATATGTCTAAGTGTCTCTGGAATGACTTTGAAGGTCACAATAAATTACATTTGGCCAACTGGCATTTAGTTTGTATGGATAAGAAATTTGGTGGGCTCGGGGTGCCTAATATTCGTGATTTGAATTTGTGTCTCCTTGCTTCCTGGATTAAGAGGTTCTACTTGAATGACAACAAGTTGTGGAAGGACTTGATCAATTATAAATATAATGTTGAAAGCCCTAATATATTTGCCTCTGATAATGTTCATGCTTCTACCTTTTGGAAAGGAGTTATTTGGGCTATTCAGTTTTGTGATCTTTATATGTTAGTGAATGAGAAAGGATACACGATTACTGAAATTTGGGATGGTTCTAATGTTAAATGTACTTTTAGGAGAGCTTTCTCTGATGACTTGATGATTAGATGGCTTTGAATTAGTAGAAGTGGTTAATACTGTAAGGCTTTCTGATATTGACGACGCTTTAATTTGGCAATATACTTGATAATGGTATCTATTCATCAAGTCTCTTTATGTCATTATGAATTTTAGGGGGGTGTTACCGATTTATATCCCGGCTGTTTGGAGTTTGATTGTTCCACCTAGAATCCATTTCTTTCTCTGGCTTTTATCTCACAATAAGCTAATGACTCGAGATAACTTGTTAAAAAGAGGTATTGATAAAGGGATTAGTTGTTGTTGGTGTGAGGAGCCTGAAAATATTGTTCATATTTTTTTTGAGTGTATCATTGCTAAAAATGTTTGGCTCCTGATTAGCGAGTTTTTTGTTTTGGACATTGGTTATAATTATGAATCTGTGGCGCGCTTTTGGCTTAGTAACAAGAAAAATGCGGCGTTGAATACCATTTGTGCAGCTGCTCTTTGGTCTTTGTGGAAAATTAGAAATGATATGCTTTTCCGTTTGCAGTGCTGGATAAGTGTAAAGTTAATCTGGAGAAGAATGCTCTTATTCTGAAGAACTAGCGCCTTTGTTCAAAGAGGACATGATATACATGATGGATCGATTCTGCGAGGAGCTGGAGCTCAAGCTTGATCGCCTCTTCAAGCGGAGTTTTGGACTTAAGCTCTTGAGAGGTGGGCGAGGATGGATGTTCTTGATGAGAATAGTATTCTGGCTTCAAGATCTCGTTCCAGTTTCATTAGCAGTCTGCTGGATGGCAAGTTTTGATTGTGTTGTTTGTGAGTTTCACCTTGTGTGGGTCTAAGTCTGGCTGTGCCGAGCATGTTGCTGGTAATGGTTCTGGCATTTTGTGAGTCTCCAGGTGCTGTGAAGATAGGAGGTCAAGTGTTGCGATTAAAGTCTGGGTTGTGTCGATGCATTTAGTTCTGGTAGTCTTCGGTTCATAGTTTTGGTATCTGGGCTCCTAGTAAGTTGGCTGGAGGTAGTTTTGTTCAATGTTTCTGAGTGGTTGTTGTTGGATTGACATGAACTTAACTGTTTTCTTGGTTTCAGTAATGAAACTGGGGCATCTAGTTTAGATGTCCTGTTGATCGAAAAAAATCAAATATCATCGCCATCTACGGTCTTCTGGAATCCGTCGTCGTCTTGAAATTCTAGAGGGGGATTAGGAGGCAAGGGTGAGTACACAACTATACTCAACAAGTCACACGAAAATTTTGAATACTACCTGTACGGAGTTACAAAGAATTGGCACTAGTTTTAAGTATTTGGTGGATGCATGAGTTAAAAACAAATTTTATATTACATCTAAAGCACAAACCATCAACAGCATCAACATGGAGTTATTAGCAAAGTCCAGATTACGGCAAGTTCGTAAATAAAACTATTTGAGCTCAGTTACAGAAATCACCCTAAATTAACTCAGCTTCATTAACCAGAAGCACGGCATATTCGAATACCATTTAGATCACTCTGCAGAGCTTCTCAACTTTACCCACAAGATATCTATGGTCATTAGTGCCACCGGATTAACATGCAACTTTAATGCATGCGGCCCAACCGAGATGAACATAACCTTTCATTAGATTTCCCCTCTTTAGCTCCTACTCAGTAGGTAGGGCTGGATATCGAGCCAACTCGACTCGACTCGTTAAACTCGTTAAGTTAACGAGCCAACTAGACTCAGCTCGTTTTCTTAACGAGTTGAAAACTCAACTCGGCTCGACTCGTTAAAAACTCGAGTTGGCCCGAGTTAGCTCATTAAGCTCATTATGATGCTTGTCGATGGAGGAGAGGAGCACAGTGGCGGCGAAGGTGTCGGAAGCAAGGGCGAGGGTGGAGACGTAGCCAAGCTGGGAATTGGGGAATTGCGAATGTGAAATGGGGAAAAAGAATCGGGTCTGAAGGTTAAAGAAATGGGTTAGGGTTACAGACATAGTGTTTTTTTCTGACTCGTTAAGCTTGTTAGCTCGCTCATTTAACTCATTACCTTAACGATTTCAAAACCCAACTCGACTCGACTCGTTAAGGAACGAGTTCGAGTCGAGTTTCTGAGTACTCGTTAAATTCACGAGTTTCGAGTTTTTTTTCCACCCCTACCAGTAGGTTACGAGGATCCATAGTCTCCAGGACTCACTGGCCACGACAGGAGACGCGATTTGGCCAACTGTGGATACCTACTGTTGTGAGAACCGGTGAATAGCCACCCCATTCTCGTTCCACCCCTATCGCTACACGATCCATTCTCCTACCAGAATAGTAGCTACCTCCTATAGGTATTCCAAGGGGAAAAGCAATATACCGGGCTACGTTGGATCAGGTCAACAGAGCTGACCGGCCCAACTTGTGGTTGAGAGATGATTGAAGTTATTTACTTTGCTCAAGAGGGTAAATCCTTAAATCAGGAGACATGGCCCAATCCACCGCAACTTTGGTACCTTTGTTCGATCACCGAGACCACACTTGGGCTTGTCATCGGTTGGGGTTGGGCTAGCATCCTATACGTGGTCCGCCCAACACCCCTCTAAGTAGCGAGTTTTGAAAATCGCCAGAGTCACGACTCGAGGGGTTTTGAGTAACAGCTGTAATGTGAAAGATTATTATACCTAATCTACGGAGGTTCATTAATGATAACCTAGGGTTAACAATTGAATATGGCATAATCAACATGACTTTAACAAGGGAATGGATTTTAACTAATCAAGTCATTCCAAATTAGCTCCTTTTTAGTTCCCTATTATCAGACAATGATGCAATAGCAAAATATACAGTATTTATATGAAAAATGGGATCAATATGTTCAAGGAGAGCTGCTTGCCTTGCGGGATTGAAGGTTTGCCTAGTGAGAAGTAGTCGATGTCGTGTTTGGTCTCGAACAGCTCCGGCTCCTAGTACGCCTCTGAGTACCGCTCCTGCTTCGGGATTTGTGCCGATGGTTGCTTCAACATCGGATCTAGCGCGGGAAAACACAACCAATAAATAAATGAATAAAAAACAAAAGAAAGAAAAACGAAAAAAGAAACCGGAGAGAAAATAGCTGGAATGGAGTTCAGGGGCATTTTGGGAATTTTTTGGACTTGGTTTGGTGAAACGAAGATCATTTTTGGACTCAACAGCTCGAACAGGTCAAGAATATGTATTTTTGGATATTTTTGGATTTTTGAGAATTTTTTGGATTTTTCTGGAACTTTTGGGAATTTTCTGAATTTTTAACTAATTTTTGGATTTAAAATAAAAATTCAAATCCATCAATTAAATAAAAATCCGAAAATGAACTGGGCCACACAGTGCCTCGTGGCTCACGGCACTGTGCGGTCCACGCGGCCCACTTGGCCTATGCGGCCCATGAGACGAGAAGGCCGGCCCATGGCCTGACGGCGGGAAGCACGAGTGGTGGTGGGGTCCACATCACGTGTCTTGGTGATCTGTGGTCGACTTAGGCGAGAGAGAGGGTTGGTGACAGGGACCACAGCAGCCGAGAGAAAGAGGCGGCATGAGGGGCGAAGCAAGCACAAGAAGAAGAAGAAGGGTGGCACGCGGACGAGGGAGGGCACCGGGGAAGGAATGGGCTAGCGAGGGAGGGAGAGAAGCTCACGACAAACTCGGGGGTAGGGGGAAATGGGTAGGGGAGAGAGCGGAGGGCCGTGGCGGCGGGGAGAGGCCGAAGCTGAGGAAGAAGATGCTGGCGCGACGCGGGGAGGCAGCCAGAGAAGGAATGGGTTGGCGGGGGAGGTAGAGAAGCTCACGACGAACTCAGGGGTGGGGCAAAATGGGTGCGGCCAGGGGCTATTTATAGCTCGGAGGTGAGGAGAGAGAGCGAGCGGCGAGGGAGAGAGAGGAGGGCTGCAGTTTCAACGGCGAGGACAACCATGGCGTCACAGTCCCAAGTGAGCTGGTGGCGAAGGTGATCAGGCGAGGCGCTCTGGATTCATCTTGGGATTCGTGAGCGAGGCAAGGCTGGTGGGCGGAGCTCGAGATGAGGCGAAGGAAGGAGGGGGCTTGGTGGCTGGTGGGTCGCGGACGTCTTGAGGATTGGCGAGGGTGAGGTGGGGGAAGAAATTTGGGCGCATGGGAGAAAGGGGAGCGGAGTGGTGGGCTGGGCCAAAGGTCGAGTAAGGTAAGGGAGGTGGGAGGCCAAAAGAGGAAAGCGGGAAAACTATGGGAATTTTCGAAAACGGAAATTTTCAAAAAGAAACCGAATAAAATTGAGAAAATTCAAATAAAACCCAATAAATTTATATAAACTATTTTGAAAGATTTTGGGGTGTTTCAGAGTCGTCCTTGCTGCGGCTTCCCATGTGGTCCCTTCGCGACTCTCTGCGCAGTCACCCAATAGGCCGTCGTCACCTCACTGTGTACAAGTGCTCCTCGTTGGCCTGCTGCCATGTTTTCTTTTGTGTCGAAGCATCTGTCGGTGCACAAGGAAGTGGTAGCTAGGGTTTTAACCCTAGCCACCTACCATCAATGGGCTGACCAGACCAGGCCGTGCCAGATGGGCCACATTGCCTAGGCCGAGCAGCCCACAAATCTGCATGGGCTGGTTCCAAGAAAAAAATGATAAAAAAATCAAATGCAATTTTGCATTTTAACCCCAAGTATTATATATAATTGCTATCAACCATGGATAATTTTTCGATAGCACCCTGTAGTTTCCTGTAATTATGGAAAATTGTTAATAAATTTGGAAAATATATGAAATCCTAGAAATTGATTTCTAGGTATATGGGGCTTCAATAAATTTATTGAACCCTAGATTTAGCACATATTGAAAGCTCCATATCTTTGGGTTTATTTTTTTGGCATTGTTCTATATTTATATATGCTAGAATTATGTTTTGTTATTAAGTAATTTTGAAAATTGCTTGGTAATTAACAGAAAAATATAAGAAATGCTAGGAAAATTTTATAACATATTGAAAGTTCCATATCTCTCGATGTATTGTCCTACCGTAATTTTATATGTGTTGAAATTAATTTTATGTAATTTAGTGATTCTAAAAATTGCTTAAATAATTAGCAAAAACTATGGAAATTACTAGGAAAATTCTAAAAAATTTTAGATAATTATCTACTGAATAGATATAGACCATGCTTTACTGATTGAATAGTGAGCATGCAATATATTGATTTTAGTAGTAGTAAAAGTCATTTTTTTATAAATAGAAATAAGATATGTCCGACATCACAAAGAGGGAATTTATTGAACTTGCCCTGTATGGTAGCAATCATCTCACCTGGGCAATAGATACCGAGATTAATCTGACAGCTTGATCTTTTAGAGCAACTATTTTTCCAACCTGAATCTGGTATCCTTACTCTTCCCGAAGTCACCACGTATGCGGCTCTACACTTTCTGAGGTACCACCTTTATATGGAACTAAAGGCCAAATATTTGATGGAAGAGGACCAGTTGGTACTTTTGAATTGCTTAAAGGAAATATATATAACTAGCAAAAATTTGTCCTATTGCCAAAAGCATAGCGCAAATAGATCTGCCCATGCTTTCAGGAGCTTAAAAACTATGGCAGCATATAACTTTGTCATGCACAATTTTGTCACTAAACTAACATTCTGTAACCAGAAAATTACTGATGCTAAAATCGACAAGACATTATGCACCTTTCACCCCAATATGAGTATACTTCTATAATAGTATCGTCATGCCAATTACTAGAGTACTCCGAGTATATATGTATTTTGCTAGAAGCAGAAAAGCATGATGAACTCTTGATGAACAATCATCACGTACTTCCTAATGGGAGTCATGCAATGCCTGATGCACATGCAAATACTCAACAGGCTAGCAATAACCATGGCCGCGGAAAGGGCCAAAGGAATAAAGGGATAAGTGAAAGAATGGCTGATCAAATAGGGAAAAAGGCAATCTATAGTGGAAAAGTAAAGGTAAAAGGTTATGGACTTCCAGCAGAAAGTGCAAACTTAGAATAACCCTGTTTTAGGTATGAATACATTGGCCATTGGTTGGGCAACTATTGCATCCGAAGCATGTGGTAAACCTTTACATAGAATCCACTGAAAAGTCAATAAGACCCAGGGAGGCAATGTTGAGTCACACTTCATCGTTCAATATGTTGTTGACATGGATGCTGAGAAGTGTGATGAGATAGTTCTTGAAATTATTGAGTTTGAGAAGTCCCAAAAGGACATATACGACTGAAATAGGGACCTAGATTAGTCTCCTAAGTATTTCTTCACTTTGCTAGTCGATGTCACATATTCTTTATAAGTCTCCTTATCAGTTTAATCCTAGTTCCTGAATGAACATTTGGTCTACACTCCCGTTGAGCGATTATCATTCAAAATTGAATAAATTGATATTTCCCAAATATTTGATTAATTGTGCTATTTTTGTTCTATATTCTATAATTTGTTCCTGATACAATAATTGTTTGATTATTAAATCATACCTCTAATATGGAACAAAGTATAATCCAATGGCGGAGGAGGAAATATGTTTAGAAGATAGTTGTACCACACTAAGTGAATTAAAAATATTATGATTGTCACCGAAAGCGATACTCTCATAGTTGGCACTCGAAAATATACTATATTATACCCTAAGTCCATCGTACTCCCTTGAGTTTTAAGGACATTGGTCTGGATTGTTTCCATATGGAGATAAATGAGAAGGGTAAAGAATACCTATTCATGACTAAGTTTAATGGGTAATAAATGTGTGATTGAAAAAGTTCCTTCCTTCTCCTTCGGATTATACTATGCATATATAAAATTTGAAGTTTGTGTTGCGATGAGAACCCAAAAATATTTAAGATCTGTTTGATCGACTGGATTATCTGAATTGAATATTATAAGAAGAATAATTATAATTCTGCTAGTCACAGCATAAAGACTTTCCTAGACCTGAAATTTTCTTATGCCCTGGTTGTGCTAAAGAAAAGCTCATACTTAGATCTTCTTACTTAAAAGTTAGGGAAAAATCACTGAATTTCCCGGAGAAAATTCAAAGTGATATCTGTGGACATGTTCAACCTGTTGAGCCTCTTTTAAGAAATTTTATGGTATTGATAGATGCTTCTACTAGATAGTCCTATGTATGTCTCTTATCTACTAGGAACTAGGCTTCTGTCAAAAATTAATTGACCAAATTATTAAGTTAAGAGCTTACTTTCTAGAAGAAAGGATCAAATCTATTCGAATGGACAATACTAGTGAGTTTACCTTAAAAGCATTTAATGATTATTGTATGGCTCTGGGAATTAATGTAGAGCAACTCGTACCCTATGCCCATACTCAAAATGGCCTTATAGACTCAACAAATTAAAATAATAAAACTTAATGCTTAGCCACTCTTGTAGAATAGTAGACTTTCTAGTAACTATTGGGGCCACACAGTGCTGCACGCTATGGTATTAATTCAACTCAGACCAACTGTATATTATGATATTTCTCTGTGGCATATAGTGCATGGAAAAAATCAAGTATTTCTCATCTATGAAAATCTGGATGTGTTGTATACATGCCAATCTCTCCACCACATCGTATCACCATAGGACCTCTACAGAAGTTGAAGATCTATGTAGGCTATGAATCTCCATCAATTATTGAATACCTAGAGCCTATGATAGGGGGTCTGTACACGGCTTGGTACGCTGATTGTACCAAAGACATTTTTGGTATTAGGGGGAGATAAATACCACATTAGAGAATACCGAGTCCTTAGATCCATGCACTTGAAGTTCATTGGATAACAATCTACAACAAATAAGCTAATAATCTACCAAATGCCTTCATTGATCATAAAGTAGTGGAAAGATCTTATATACCTGCAGTATATGCACATGAAAGAGTGAAAAATACCCTAGAAGGATATTGAACTCACTGTTGACCCTCATAATTAGAAGAGAGAAAGGCCTCCAGGTGCACGGGACTCAATTCTGCAGAGACATCCATAGAAGTAGAGAACCGAACAAAAAGAACACTACTCGTGATAGTGAAAGAAGCTCAACCTGATATCGAGAAAATCTTTGAAGTGAGCCATCCAGGAGATGGTAACATCCATGAAGTGATACATATTGAAGATGATAAACCTAGCGTATATTTACACGCACAATTTAACGCTGGGAAGTCAGAACACCTAGACTCCATCATCGTGGGAAATCATGAGGAGCTGAAAGAAATTAACAAAGAGATATCCTAAAGTGATGCACGAGAATTGTATAAAAGAAAAACTATAATTATCAACATATATTTTTCCTCTAAAATTTCTAAAAGTTGGATCCAGAACCAAAGTCCATGGCAGAATACTGAAAATGCTCAGTTAGGGTCAAATGAAAAGAAGCAATTGATGTAGCGCTTGCTTACTAAAAGGAAAGTTTTTGGCCTGTTAACTAAACACCTTCTAAAGTATTCCCTATAGGATTAAATGATTTTTTATCTGGAAGAGAAATGAAGATATCTAGGTGGTGAGATATAAAGTGAGGCTTGTAGCACAAGGGTTCACGTAGAGAGTCGACATCAATTACGATGAAACATATTCTCCTGTAAAGAATAGAATAACGTTCCAAAACTTAAACTTATCAATACAGTTGATAGATGTAGTGATTGCATATTTATGAGTCACTATATATGGATATTTATATGAGAATCCCTGAAGGAGTTACAATTGCAAATCTTAATAATCACAACATGTATAGCGTTAAACCGAAGAGATTGCTACACGGATTAAAATAGTCGGGGAGAATGTGGTATAACCCACTTAGTGAGCTTCTCCTGAAGAAGGGATATTCGAATCCTGATGATTCCCCTTGTGTGTTCATAAAGAAATCCCATAATGGGTTATGTATTATTTCAATATATGTTGATGATCTGAATATCATCGGAACCACATAGGAGATAAAGGAAGCAAGTGTTTACCTTACGACGGAGTTTGAGATGAAAAGATTTGGGTAAAACCAACTATTGCTTAAGCCTGTAGCTAGAGCATTTCCTAGAATGAATTTTTGTATACCAGTCTATCTATATTAAGAAGGTATTGAAAAAATTTAATATGGATAAATCTCATCCTTTGAAAACCCATTGTAGTAAGATCCCTTAAAGTGGATAAAGACCCTTTCAGACCAAGGATGGAAAATGAGAAAGTCTTAAGACCTAAAGTCCCATACTTATGTATCTTACGAATTGCACAAGGTCTGATATTGCACTCACAATACATTTACTAAGCTAGACATAGTGTAGTTAGTCCCAACCAAAAGATATTGGGCTAATGTCAAGACTTTACTCAAATACCTCCAAGGTACTCAAGATCTTGGATTGTTTTTTCAGAAGAACCAAGACTTAACCATAGTGTGATATGTGGATGTTGCCTATCTGTTTGATCTCCACAGTGCCAAATCACAGACTGGTTTTGTATTTCTCTGCGGTGGTACAGTTATTTCTTAGTGATCTTGTAAGCAGACCTTAGTAGCTATTTCTACTAACCACTCAAAGATTATAGCTTTATATGAAGCCTCACGTGAATATGTTTGGCTACGACATGTGATTAACCATATCCAAAAGTCGTGTGGTCTTATCATTGTCAATACCCTTACGATTATCTATGAAGATAATGCTACTTGTGTTGCACAAATGTAAATGGGTTATGTGAAAAGCAATATCACAAAGCATATTGCTCCTAGGCTTTTCTATCCTCACAAATTCTAGAAAAACGGTGAGGTAAAGATTTTGCAAACTAAGTTATGTGAGAATCTTGCATATTTATTCACTAAATCATCACCAAAATCTACATTCCAAATATGTGTTAATGGCATTGGAATGAGACGACTTAGAGATATGCAAAGTTCAAGGGGAGTAAATCCTTGAACCATAACCCTTATAATGATCCTAAAGATCCTAATATAAATCCAAAAATTATAAGTTGTACTTTTTTTTCTCTTAGTGAGTTTTCTTGAAGTTTTTTCACATGAAGGTTTATAATGAGGCAACTAGTGCAACATAAAGTGCGAGTGCAATGTTCACTTTTCTCTATCTCCTTTTTCCTATTGGTTTTTGAGTGGAGTTATTTATGAGACATGTGCATTACGCGGTATTCGCCCAAGGGGGAGTGTTATGAGATAAGATATTTGAGTTCGTATTCGGTTGAACTATATGTGGGAGAATCTGAATCTATCTCTTGATGTTTTCTTTATATATTGGGCATCCCCTTATACAAGAGATCAATCTAATAAAACGAGAGAACTTTGTCTCCTACTTTATGTGTGCTCCAATTCTTGTTCTTGTGATTTCATTGATGTGTTGTTGATTGATCATGGGTGAACGATTACGTTTTACAACACATTGAACATAGATAGCAAGCAAAAATGGGATCACACAACAGATAGACCCTATGTACCCAATTTCATCTGCTTTCACCAATTTTAGATGGCTTAATGGTTTACCCGCCACACCACCTAATAGATTAGATATTTGACTTCAAGTGTGCAAAGAGCTAAAGTCGCTTGGAATAAAATGTGGTCCTTGGTGCCATTTTGCAAGATCAAGAGTTGTCTGGTCTTTCACAGCAGGATTGTCCCTTGGATTTTTTTATTGGAGTTTGGATCTCCAACAGCCCTTGTCCAATAGGGAGTTAGGAAGGAGCAAGTTTTGGGGTGATGCTTTAGTTTTGGGCCAAAAGCCCACCAAACAGTATGGCTGTAAAACAGATAGGAAGTTAAGCCACAGACAAAAACACCCCTAAAGCTGCAATCGCTGGGGAGGAGTTTTTCAGCTATGGCATCGCTCGACCACTTCCCACCTCGCTCGCTCTGCCTCCCTCCTCACCCCGCCGTCTCGCCACCCGGTCACCTCCTCATTTCCCCTCGGCTTGGTCGCCACCCTCCTTGACTCCCTCTAGCTTGGGCGCCTCCCTGCCCTGTCACCTCCCTGTCTCCCTCTGAACGACACCTCATCGCGTCGTCGCCCACCTCATCATCCCTCTTGGTTGGCCACCTAGTAGCCTATCTGGTCGGCCACCGCCTCCTCACCATCTCTGTGGCCCCACCTCACCGTCTTCCCCCCACTTTACCGTCGACCCACCGCCACGTCGTCTCCACCCTGACCTCCTTCACCCCACCTCGCTACCTCTGAGTCACCTCTCGCTCAGCCACCGTTGTGCTTCACTCGGTTGTTGCCTCCCTGCTCGGTTACTCCCAAAAGCTACAGCTGCAGTATCCAGTTTGCCAAATGGTATAACAAGAAAAATCACAACTGCTAGCTACAGCTACTTTATAGCCTAGCAAGTCAAAAGTAGCTTTTCAATCCAACCGTAGCCCTCCCCCCAAATAGTCCATCCCTTCGAATCAAATGTGGCCCTAGAGTTGGTTGATATTTCATGGTAGGATCGTAATTTTCATGACTCCTTTCCAAGAGATTGGAGCTCCAACTCTCCAACAAAGAGTTAGGAAAGTGGCAAGGCAGACCGGCAGCTCTTCCTCCCTTTCCATCTACTTGCTGTTGCTACTATTATTTAGGTTTAGCTTGGGACAGCTTATGATTGTACAGATTCTAAATTCTCCAAGAATCAGGTGGATGAAAGCTTTTGATTCTCTAAAAATCTAGATTCTAGATTCTATAAGAAGCTTCTTGAGAAGCTTTTCCCATAATCAGAAGTAAATTTGTACACAAAATCAGAAGCTCTCACCCACTCGATTCTTGAAGAATTCAGAATCTGCACAATCAAAAGCTGTCCCAAAATGGGCCATATTTTTGTTCAGGCCACCAATCAACGTATTTTTTTAGTATTATTTGTGTGTGCACGGATACTGTCATCCCTCAAAGCTTTTAAAAGCTCTTGTTTTGAATCTAATTGTCATGAGAAGGGACATAATGGACTAATCCCACCAATCAAGGTATTATTTTGGGATGCATGACGAAATTTTCGTTCTTTGTTTTTATGAGCACTGAGGTGTGTCATTTTGTGTGTAATATTGTCATTTGTGTGTCATTTTCTATTTTTATAGCAATTATTGTTATATGTGTAATACCTGTTATTTGTTAATATTTTTATAGAACTATTGTTAATATTTACAATTATAATTGCATATAAATTATGCGAATTTAATATGTAAATTTGTTATATCATATCGAGGCACTTTTAAGTTTTCCATTATTATTGTTCAGTTTGTATTTTCTTTGGGTATGTTTACCTTTTGTATGCATTATAACTACCTTACGTGTTATGTTTTGTCACTGGTCATTATTTGTGTTGAGTAGGTACCAATTATTGATCTAGATTCTTAAAAATGCCATCACTTGTCTGCAGTTGATCAAATTGGGAATGTGATTGATATGGTATGTATATATTTATCTACATTGTTTTAATTGTATTCTATACGTGTGTTAATATGTCTCATTTTCTCCTTTTTTTCATGGAGACATCATCGCCTAACGTTTAGTTTTGCCTGATGATAAGCTTAACCACGAATGCCCTAATCTTTGCAATATGGCTACTGAGTTGTACAATAAGAAACAGTTTGAAGATTATCAAGGGATCAATACTTGCAATGAAACACTGGAGGAGTCCTGCTCATGTATTCAACAAACTTCTTGTAGCTGCAGCGAAGATATTTTAAATACACCTGGCAGAATGCAACAAGCAGGTTGCTCATCTATTATAATTCTCAATGGAAGTAGTTTCTCAGGGTGCAAACTCCCCACTATGGTGCAGGCAGACAAATGAAGCCTAACATTAATTTACATACTCTCTCCATATATATCTATCAAACCAGGTTTATCATAACGAGGGGTGAAAACAAAACGGAAATGGTCAGTAAATGGCTATTCTATTTATCTTTTTACATTTTTCCGGTAATGGAAATGCAATTGGAAACAGATAGTAGCGAAGCGAATGAAATGCGAGCAGGCGGATCTGATACGTAAATGAAAGCGAAAGATTCCATCTAAGTATGTTCCTAGTTGTAACACCCTAAAAATTTTCAAATTCTTTAATTGAGCATTTATTTTTTATTTTATGATTTTTCAGTGTTTTCAGCATTTAATTAATATTTTTTTCTATTTTCATAATTAAATAAATAATTTAATTGAGAAACAAAAACCAAAATCTTGCTGGACATATTTTTCCTAAGTTCAAAATGTTATAACCTATTTTTGAGAATTTTTAACACTATTTGATATTTTCTATAAAGCAATATATATTTATGGTATTATTTAAATTAGAAAATAGAATTTCTGATTTTATTTATACGGAATTTCTGTTTTGTTTCCATCAGAACTGGCTCTCTTATTTCCATTTTTGTTTCCGTACCGACATTTTCATTTTCCGAAAAAAGCCTTTCGTTTCCGTTTTTCTCCGGAATGGTTAGAAATTTCGTTTCTGTTTTAACACTAATCATAACTGGGTCTGATGTGATGTACTATCAAGTAGCATGTGATATGGCTAATAGTAATCATAGCAGGTAATTTTGTTGTTACCAGACGTTCTTTATGTGTTTTGTTCCTTTATTTATACCTTTTATGTCTATGTTTGATTAATGTGATGCTGTGGGTGTTATAATTCTTTTTCCCCGCTATTTCTTTTTTCCAGACTACCTGCTGGGTCTTTCAGTTGCGTCAATATGGCATACCTTGCTTTGGAAGAATCCTTGAAACCAGGGGATTGGTTTTTAACTTCCTAATGAATGTGTTCTGCAAATGGATGTTAGTAGAGAATCAATCAGCTTCATCAAGGATGCATTATTTCTTTAGCAACGTCTTAATAAGTCGTTGAGCACAATTTATACTTTTTTGTAAGTACATAATTTTACAATGCAAGTTTTTTTATTCTTTTTTCCAACTTGCATGTTTAATGTTAGGATCATCTTGTTAACATCCCAAATATGTTCAAGCCTGATCATGTAAAGAAATAATTTACTAAAACTCACGGTGTGAAAAAACTGCACAATAGTTACATGGTTAGTATCAGTATTGTTTTTTATGATTTACATGTTTTTGTACTTGTTGTTTGATATACATAAGCACTGTCAACTACAAAAAGCCTCCATTTAAGTTAAATATTTATATTTTACATTCTAAAAACTTCAGGATTTTTCCCTATGCAATTGTACTTTCCTATGTGTTTCCAGGCACTGGTTTCTTTTTGTTTTTGATGTACGTAACAAAAAATTCATATTCTTGGATTCAGTCTATCATGATGACAACCCTTTTCATCATAATCTAAAATATCACATTGTACAAGTCCTTTTTCTTTTCTTTTTTTGCATATGTTTATGTATTTATGTGCCTTTTTAAAATCATATTTTATAAGCTGCTTTTTTCATACGTATTTTTTTAGACAACCGACTTTAAAAGAGGTTAGAAGGAATATATACGAGGCACCTCCCACTTATATTGATGCATTTCAGTATTGAGCATCCTCCGGTACCCCACCAGGCCACCTCGTTAGATCATCAATTGCTTACACATATTATTTCCATACGATTATATTCTTTGCAAGTATGAATTTTCTAAGTAGGGATGGCAGTTTTACCCATGGGTTCGGGTACCCACAGGTGCCCGACCCGATAAGGGCGGGCACGAACAGCACTTGAGACTTGGGTTTTCGGGTTCGGGTACCGATAAGGTCATAGGATGGGTATGGATATCAATTTGTACCCATGGGTACCTGTTGACGCCAAAAACGTGAAGAGGGTCTCTGGCATACAACACACCAAACAAACGTCGGGTTCAAGTTTTGCGCGAGCGTGCCAATCGATTTGACCCTGTAATCGATAAGGAAGATAATGTGAAATTCAATCAAGCCGATCCTGGAGGCGAATCGGCTAAAATAGAAATCGGCCAGAAAGCCGATCAGAAGGGTAACTAGACTAGTCGATTAAGACTAATCTGAAGGGTAAAGGTAGATCGATTCTGAAAAGGCGATGCGCAACAAGACGAGAATAAATCGGACACTGGGAAAATCGAAGACGATCAACAATCGGCGATTCGCAACTTTATTGATCGATGTCGACTTACAGAGGAAAGATTACAATGCTAAAAGACTAAAAGCTATGAACGAAAAACTAGTAGATGTGAATTTGATTGTGTTCCCTCTTCAAGCAGCCCTGGTGCGCCTTTTATACCCATTGGCCGATCCGAGTCCGGATCCAATACGTTAACATAGTCCGAATCGGCTATAGTTTCCTTATTGAACTCTGCTTCCATATATTGTTCGCACGCTATTCAAACTTTCTAATGATGCCTTCGTGCTTCATCCAAACTCGTGCTTTCCCTGCCGATTCTTCTAGTAGTTTCCAAAAACTGGTGCAAACATATGCCCCCCATTTTTGGAAGATAACTTGTTATCTTTCAAAAATCCATCGGCTTTTCCTTCATCGGCCTCTTTCTTGTCAGCTGAAGAACCGCTTGTTTTAATTGCGCCGTAAAAATCTCGGTGCGGTTTAATGGCAGGTGTCGCCTCGAATTCACTTCCCGCCACTTTCACTTTTCACCGTGCTATATATATGCGGGACCCCCACGGTCATTTTCACGCTTTCCGGCTCTCGCACTTTCTGCCATCGACTTTCATCCTTCGATCAGCTCTCTGCCATCGGCTTTCACCCTTTGGAGTCCAGACGAACCACCGATCGGCTGAATGGATCCTTCTTAGGTATTCATTCCAATCCCAGCAAGTGATGATCAGTATTATCTAGGCCCGGTAGGAAGCTTAACTGCCGATACGGTTATTGACGAAGAAATTCCTAGACTTCCCTTATCGGCTCAAGGCTATAACATAACAGAATGGGGAAAAAGTTTTAGAGCCTGGCCGACAGCTCTTAAGGGATGGAGGAGCTGGTATATCCGAGTGTCGGCCCAAAAGATGTCTGAATGGGAAAATATGGGTATAGCTGAGTGTCTTCCGCTGAGCCTTGCAAACCCTGAAGCCAATGAGCCCTTGGTGGCCATGGCCTGCTATTTTTGGTCGGACACCCTTAATGCTTTTTTTTCCTGGATGGCCCCATATTTAACCCTCTTAGACATAGCTGAGCTTTGTTGCCTTAGGCCAGATGGAGACCAGATATTGGCTTTTAGCGGCAGGCCAAGATACAAGCTAATTCAATCAAAAGGTGAGGGGTGGTCTAAGTACATTCATCATAATAACAAGGTCAACGGGCTAGTATCAGATAAGGAGCATGTAGCTTTTTTGAACTTGTGGCTGGATCGGTTTCTATTCTGTGGGGCTTCCTTGGGTCCAACACAAGTTTTTGGTTTGTGGCGGAGCAGACTAGTAGACGCCGCCGTCGGTTTGCACTCTGAAAAATGCTTCTTAGCGCAGCTTTACGGATGATGCATGTTATCGAAGTCGGCTTTTCTCTAGGTTAGCCCATTTGTCGTGAGTAATGTCGGAGGGCCATTATGGTTTATTCAATTATGGCTTTACTGACATTTTTAGCCAATCGCGATTCCGAGTTGTCGGAAGGTTCGGCTTTTCCGTGAAGACTACCCCAAGGCACCACTCCTCAATACTGGCCACCGATCGCGACGGAGAAAGGCTTGTGATGTGCACTGGTGATGTGAAAATCACCCCAAATAGACTTCAAGAAATACTTGTCATTTTTTTCAAGACTTAGGCAAGACGATCTTTGGCCAACAAGACTTCTTTCCTTACAGCAACAATGCCGATTTTCAGTGGCCTTCATTTCTTCATTTGGATGCTGATAGCTCCTTGATGTCAGCATCGACTTTACAATTGTATCAAATCTTTATATCTCCTTGCATTCTTCATGTCGGTTTGAACACACGCAACAGGACATTCCAACCGTCGTACGAATTTTATCACCCTTCGGTGTATGCTCGTCAGTTGGGTTTCGGCCAAGTGATTCCTGGCTTGCCCCTCTTCCATCGTCTTGAGCCAAGGGCCAGGGTGACCAACGGGACTGCGGCTGAAATAATTTCAGAAATAGCCGATGAGTTCCAAGTTATCAGTCTCCCACACTTTTTCTTGAACTCCTGCGGTACCAATTTTCGCTTGGTGGGGCCTATATCGAAGCCCTCTATCTGGATCGCGCACCGTCGGCTATTATAGAGAAATTTCTACCAGATTTTCATGAGCCGACGGTAGTTTCTTCTAGCAGCAGCAGTTCGAGCGAAGATAGCTCAGATTCTTTTAGTTCGTCGAGTTATACTAACTCATCCGTAGCTGTAGAGGTATCGGCTTATCTTCTTAAGATCCCTGTTCTCGATGTCGGCTTTTAGTTTCTAATCACTTAATTTTGCACCTTTTCAGAATGCTGCAGCTGTTAATGAGAATATTGCAGATCCATCGGCCAAGGGATCCAAAGGAAAAAGGCCTCACCAAACGACTGGCTTGACTGGATATTCTTCTGGTACTCTTCGCATTCAGAGTCCATCCTTGTCAGAACTTGCTAAAGACCGACCCTCAAGTAACCATTTTTTAGCCAATAATTCGCAAATGTTATGAGTCTGTAGTTGCTTCTAACATTTATCGTCCATCTTTGTAGAAAAACCCAAGTCCACTAAAGTTCCTACCAAGAAAAACCCGAAGCGCAAAGAACAAAGCGCTGAAAGTTCCCTCCGCGTATCGGCCAATATTGAGGTAAATGCTGTACTATTTGCATACACCCGAGAGCTAGAAAATTCTTTTACTAACCTCGTAATGCTGGCCCTTTGTGTTTTATTTTTTAGCCGACAGAATCGGCTCAAGTGGCTGGTGTCTTGACCGAACTTCAAGGGACCTCGGCTCAACCTCTGGTCAGTATTTTGACCGATCCTCAAGAGACTTCGGCCTTACCTCTTGTAACTTCAAAGCTTCCGACTCCTCCGTCACCTGCTTCGTCGGTTTTGCCCACATCTGAGACGGCGCCGAACGACTTGTCCAACCTTCTTGGGTTTACTCTGGACGAGTTGGTTGATCCGGAAGTCATGGCGACGGATGACTACCCAAATAGATATCCGAAAAATCTGGATGTATCCATGAAGGCCATTTTGTGATGCGTGAAAAACTGAATCCATTGCTTGAAATAACTAAGCCGAGGCATCTATTTTAGCCAACCGCCACTTATTCGCGACGCTTATGAATGCCGTGAAGCGACCTCCTACTTGAAGCCATGAGCGCACTACTTGATATGTGCTATTTGGATGAGAAGAAAGCAGAGGTTGATGTTGCTAATGCGAGAATTGTCCAAATAGCCAGCCCAAGAAGCCGATCAACATCTTCGAATAAGCCGATTGTCAAGCAAAGCCGAGAAGAAGTATGACGAAAACTGCTGCTATTTTTTATGGTCGCCAAGTCTTCCGCTCAAAAGCCGGAACAAACTAAGAAACAGCTTGAGGAGGAGTTGGCCAAGATTAACCAAAGCAATTAGCCGATGCCCTTTCTGCTTCGAACGCCATGGCCTCAACTTTGAAGGACCAGAAAAAGAACATCAGCCAAGCCGTCACCAAGGTTAAAGAGCAATCGGCCAAAGTTATCCTAGTGCCTGGAGATGCCAAGGTGATGAAGATCTTGTGTACGGTATTACAGAGGCATTGGGCAAGGCATTATAGTCATTGTCGGGTCTAGGCGCTAGACTCCCTGGTGCTGGTCAGAATCAGTAATCTATTTGTCAGAACTCTTGAGATTATGTTTTGTTATCTTTTTTGTAATACTTTGAATCGGCCGCTTAAGCGATTATATTTGTTTTGTCTAATCATTTGCTCAACCGATTTATTTCTGAAATTTGTGATGTATCTTTGATTACGCACCGATCCAAACGCTAGGTAGTCTTGCTTTAGATACTTTCCGTTAATTGCCTTGGTAACACCAACCCTCCGGTGTTTCAAGTATATATGCGTTTCCGCCTAACGAGCCGATTTATTTTATACGGTCCTTCCCATGTAGGTGACCATTTGCCGAATTGATTATCTTTAGAGCCGATCGGCAATATTGTTTTCCAAACCAAATCGGTTTCACTGAAGGATTTGGGCACGACTTTTTGTTGTAGGCTCTTGCAACTCTTTTCTTTATTCTTTTTAAGCCGATTTAGATTAACCCGATTTTAGCTCGCCAAGTCATCCAAATTGTATAGCATCAATTCTTTGTATTCATCTACCGATAGATTATTCGCCTTGCTACTCGTGATCGACTCAATATTTATTTCTATGGGCAACACGACATACGCCATATACCAACCGATATGGTGATAATTTAGTCGATCCGTGAAACGCTAGCCGATAAGCCCACAAAGACTCAGATAGCGTAGAGTGCCAAGTTCGAGGCTTTTTATCAATTTTTCTTTTAATTAGTTTGATCAAAGTTTTGTTAGATGACTCGGCTTGTCCATTAGCCTGAGCGTAATATGGCGATGAATTAAGCAATTTAATGCCCAGGCTTTCTGCGAAGTTCTTAAAATCGTTAGACATGAACACAGTTCCTTGATCGGTTGTGATAGTCTGAGGGATACCGAATTGATGGATAATGTGTTCATTAACAAAGCCGATAGCTTCCATACTGGTGACTTTTTTGAGCGGAACGGCTTCAACCCATTTTGAAAAATAGTCTGTGGCCACGAGGATGAACTTGTGGCCTTTGTTTGACGCTGGGAATATTTGGCCGATTACATCTATCCCTCATCCTCTGAATGGCCATGGCTTAACAATCGGGTATAAAGCCGATGCTGGTGCGAGTTGCACATTCCCAAACTTTTGACAACTTTGGCACCCTTTGTAATACTTGAAACAATCTTCTAATATTGTCAGCCAAAAATACCCAGTTCGTCTTAGGATCCACTTCATCTTGTGAGCCGATTGATGCGCGCCGCAAATTACTTCATGAATTTCTCCCATAGCTACCTTTGCTTCCTCGTCCCCAAGGCATCTCAACAGCAAACCTTCCATTGTCCGATAATATAGCCCCCCTTCTAGCACAACATACTTCAACGCTTGTTGACACACTTTTCACGCGGTAGGCCTGGATGGGTCCATTAGGTAAGCTTTTATTTCTGTTCTCCAATCGGCATTAGCGACGCACAGCACTGCTTTGTCGATCAAATCAAACGCTTCATATCGGCTGTATTCCTTATAGCCTAAAGTTGTCTGAGCCAATGTGTTGGCTTTGTCGTTCATTTCCCTGGGCACATGGCTGATACAAAATGACGTAAAAGTGTTGATGACATCAAGACAATACTGTAGATACTTTGATAGCACCTCGTCGTTGCATTTAAACTCTCCTTTAATTTGTTGCACCACCAGCAATGAGTCACCATATGCTTCCACATTACTTGCCCCAAGACTATCTATCAACTCGCAGCCCTTTGAGCAATGCTTCATATTCGGCTGGTTATTAGAGCATCGGCTTGTGTCGATATGCAAACTTCGATGTTATGTCCTTTTGGTGAAATCAGCACAATACCTATTCCACTCCCTCTTGACAAACCGATCCATCAAAATACTGATTGCCATGGGGCTACATCGACTATTCTCGCCATGGTATCATATCCGAGTTATGAAATCGACTCTCGCTTGACCTTTAATGGCTTTGGCCGATTAAATCAGAGATCGAACTTCGGTTAGAGCATAATCCCACTTTCCAAGTCGTCCTCTCAAAATTGGTGCGCATAACATATATTTAATGATGTCGTTTCACGCATACTATTATGCAAGTTGATGCTAATATATAATGCCTCAATTTAATATAAGCAAAATACAAGGATAAGCACAACTTCTCAATCGGTGGGTACGGTTTCAGACTTCTAGCGATCGTCGGCTTAAGTAAAATATTACTCGCTCTTTCGTCGACTTCTTGCGCCATCTGACCCGATGGTCTCGTGCCAAATAGATATATATAACTTGAAGGAATTCCCTTTTTGTGCGTGCCAAGACCGGTGGTGATGCTAGGTATTGTTTTATATCGTCGAAGGCTTTTTGCTGATTGGTTCTCCACATAAAATTCTGACCATCCTTTAATTTTAGCAATGGCGTAAAAGCTTAAATTCTACCAGACAGATTCGAAATGAATCGTCTTAAGTAATTAATTTTGCCAATCAGCTTCTGCAACTCATTTTTACATGTTGGTGGTTTTGTATCGGCTATGGCTTTAACTCTTGCTTGGTTAACTTCAATTCCTCTTTGGTGAACCATAAACCCTAGGAACTAGCCAGCCGATACGCCAAACGCACACTTGAAAGGATTCATTTTTAATCCATGAGCTCTTGTGTTTTGAAATACCCTTTCTAAATCGGCCAAGTGCTGCTAGTCTTCCTTAGACTTAACCACCACATCGTCAATGTAAATCTCAACAATATGGCCGATTAGATCATGAAAAAATAAATTCATGGCGCGTTGATAGGTGGCGCCTGCGTTTTTTAAGCCGAATGTCATTACCGGCCATTCATACAACCCTATCGCGCCAGGGCATCTAAAGGCAGTTTTAGGGACATCAGGATCTGCCATGAATATCTGGTTATATCCAGCATTTCCGTCAAGGAAACTGATAATCTTATTACCCGATGCAGCATCGATAAGCATATCGGCTATGGGCATCGGATATTCATCTTTTGGCGTGGCTTTATTCAAATCTCTAAAGTCTACACACACGAAGTTTACCATTCTTTTTCATGGCGGAACAATGTTGGATACCCATTCGCGATCGGCAAGGTCTTATGAACTTGGCCTCCAACAGCTCTCTATTTCTTCTTTATCATCTTTATGCAGAGCTCGGATTACAACGCCGGAGGTTGTTTATATGGCCGATACCGGCTTGATAGGTAGCCGATGTTCCACTAACCGCCGGCTTAACCTAGGCATCTCATAGTACTCCCAGTGTAAACAATCCTCAGATTCTCTAAGTATTTTGACCAACTTATTTTTGTATTCTATACCTAAATTTGCACTTACAAAAGTTGGCCTTTTCTATCACCTTCTCCTATATCGACTTCTTCAAGCATATCGCGTGAGTGAAACCTTGCCCTAATTTTTAGCTTTGGAAATCTTCAATGGCTTCGCAGAGTTTATCCCATGCCGATAGCTCACCCTTCGTCTGTAGAACGCTTGGATCATTTCTCGACCCCATCTCCTTAGAACTTCTCTTGCCCGATCAAATGTTCCTGGTTTCACACTGATCGGCATCAACCCTGACTTACCAATACATATGAAATCGCAATCGTCTAATGTTTTACCCGATATACACTCCGCTTCTTCATGTGGCCAATTCGCATCGGAACTAGCCATAGCGATATGGGCCGATGTATCGGCTGAGACGACCTCAACTTCGTCTCCGTTCCATTGAACTAGCAGCTGATGCATGGTTGATGGTATGCAGCAATTGGCATGTATCCAATCACGTCCAAGGAGTACACTGTAGTTTCCCTTTGCTTCAATTTAAAAATCACGGTTGGCAAAGTTTTGTCACGACGGTTAAGTCTGTAACCATTACTCCCTTTGCTTCAGTAGGGTCTCCTGTGAAATCATTTAGTATCATGTTCGTTTTTATCAGATCCTCATCGGTTTTGCCTAACTTCTTGCAGGTGGTGAGCGGCATCAGGTTCACAGTGGCACCCCCATCAACGAGCATCCTGGATATCGACTTTCCATTGATGTAGCCTTTTAAGTACAACGGCTTAAGATGCCGATGGGGATCTTGCGGCTTTTCAAATACAGCATCTTGTGCGCCTAAGCATAGTTGAGCGAATGTATCTTTAGCCGATTCAGTTTTAATTCTGAACTCGGCTGGTAGGGTGAATACCATGTTGATATCCATGGGAGAAGTGTCATCCCGAATCATTGGTGACAGCAAATCATCTGAGGAATCTGATTCGTCATCGGCTTGTTGTTTTCTCCTCCATTCCTTTGTAACAACTTTCACTGGCCGCAGCTCATTAAACGCTTGATCTCTCTATTTTTCTTCTTCGGCTTCTCTGATCTCTTGCGTCCTTAGGCGTTGAAGCCGTCTGCGTTGTGATCGGCTAAGTCCAGTTGGGCACCACCTAGGTTTAGGCTCAATCGGTTTGCGAATCTTGCCAGCCAGATTTTCTGTAATTTCAACCTTTTCATCTCCATTCGGTGTACCCAGCCTTTCCTTTATCGGCTTTCTATGCCATGACTCTGTCCGATCCGGTGCTGTATCGAATAGCCGCTCTTTAGCCTTTTGCCAATCTCTCTGCGGGTAATGCTCCATGGGACATGACTTCGAAGATGGTAATGCCATGCCTCTCTCCCAACAGAATTGCCAGAAAGGACATCTCTGATGAGCTCTTTCTGCAGCGTCTAGCCAATACAAATTGCCTGGCCGAAACACATTGTTTGGCCGATATGGTTCGTCTGGTCGTAGAGTCTGCCGCTCCTGCCGATGGCTTATCCTTTCATATTTCTCAAGCAATTGTGAAAAAGTCGGTTTAGGTTTGAATGCTGGCTTCCGGGGCGGGGATCTTTCGGCTTTGTACCATCGTCTGACTTGCAATTTCCCTTTTGGCTTCACAGTCCTTGAATTCTTCCCATCTTGATCGGCTTCAATTTGAAGTGAGCCGATCGTTATCTTCAGTGTTTCTCCTTGTGAGCTTGACTCTATGTCGACTTGCCGCGTCGCCAAGGGTCTTTCATCGACAATGTTTCTTCCTTTGCCGGAGCACTGAACCATGTTGATTGGGAAGAGATTGACATCGACTTCCATGGCTGGCTCTTCTGCAAACTTGAGCCGACTATCTTCAATAGTCATCAGATCTCTGGCGTCGAAAGATATTGCGATCGTTAGTGTTATGGGAAAAAGAATGATGCCACTTACTGGTGATCGTCGTTTCTTGATCTCGTCGGTGAAGGTATGGTATGCCCCTCGGTAGTCGTGTCGCTTTTTCTTGTAACAACATGTCGAATATGCGGTCACACTTGGATAGTCAAAAGCGTATTTAACCTCCGACTTACCCTTAGTCGGCATTTGAGCCACTTAACGCATTCAGTGGTTTTTTAGAACCCTTTATCCATTCGGCTATATTTACGTCTGCTTCATCTTCAGAAGTCTCACTCGAACTATACTCAACCATGTTCACTTTAGCCTTATTGTCGGCGTATTCCGCCTCCACAGGCCCGGAGGATCTGAGCCGGGTTTTGTTGGAAGGAGGCGTCTTGGTGGCTAAACCTAGAGGCGAAAAACCCTAGGGACTCCTCACGAAGGATTTAGGCGTATGAACCACAGATGACACGAAGATTTTTTAACCAGGTTCAGGCCCCCTTTGCCTTGGGTAATAGCCTTACTTCCTGCTAGATTGTTTTGAGAGTGTCTGAGGCTAACACAAAAGTTCCTGGGTTACAGGTTCTTTCCTTAGACTATATTGCTTGTTCTTCTCTTCCTTCAATCGACCTGCCCCCCTCCCCATGCACCCAGGGCCCTTATATAGGCAGAGCTAGCGGGGGTAGGTAAAAGAGAGGTCATCATCTTGATCCTTACACATTTAATACGCCTTCCTATCTTTGTCCGTTCCTCGGCCTCATTAAATGCCGGCGCATGGCCAGCAGGGTCGCCTGCGTGATGTGACCCTTTCTTGTGAGTTGGTGAGAGGCGTCGAGAGAATGGGCTTGTTGCGTAAAACCCTTACGGTGGCGGGCTGACATTTGTCCTATTGCTCGAAGCAGTGCAGCTGGGAAGGAGCTTCGAGGTGAAGCCACCTTGCATCACCTTTTGCCTCAAGCGGGGTGGCGAGGCGCACGCCCACCTACCCGCCGGGCAACACGTGGATCGCCTTGGCGGCGGCGAAGCGTCCTCGCCCCACTTTCGCCGGTGCCACATGGATCGACCGGCCGGGCAAGGACGGCGTCTCGCCCACTGCTGCCGGGTGCCACGCGACTAACCGCCGGCGAGCGGCGTCTCGCCCACCTGCTCGGCCGGGTGCCACGTGGATCGTCGCCGGGCGAAGGCGGCGAGGCGTCGCGCCCACTTTCGCCGGGTGCCACGATGGGAGCCGCCCGGGCGGCGGCGTCCTCGCCCACCTGCTGCCGGTGCCACGCGGATCGACATCTTGACCGCCTGTTGATGCTTTGTGCGGGAAGGGTACCCTACGCAATCTGCCGACAAGAGCTTCGGGCCATACAGGCTGCGTCAAAGCTTACTTTAGAACCTTCATTGAATGCTTAGCGTGCTCTTGGGTGGGGCCACCACTCATGAGGGTACGACCGCCTCGGTTCCCCTCCCGCGTATCTGCAGATTTTTTCGGGACCCGAGGCGACGCACGATTTTGTCTCTTCGCAAACCGTCGGTGCAGGGGCGCATATAAAGATAGGTTTTATCCGCATAGGACGGTTTTACGCCTTCTTCTTCCTTGCGCATTTTGCTCTCTTGCTCTTTCGCCTCTATTTCCCAAAGCTCTTCGTCTTCTTTGATTCCATGGCGCAGCCCATCCCTGCTTCGACCGCGGATACTCTCGCGGTGAAGAGAATGTCCATCCTAGCGCCGGAGGGCACCTTCCGTTTCCGGGCGGGGACCGCCACGCCACGGTGCCTTTCGAACGAAATCATCGTACACACCTGGGCACTGATGGCGGGTTTGGTCCCGCCCTTTTCTGATTTCTTCCTCACCGTACTTCATTTCTACGGGATCCACCATCTTCACCTTACCCCCAACTCCATCATTTTCCTCTCCATCTTTGCATACCTCTGTGAGATGTTCGTGGGGGTAATGCCGAACCTTCCTCTCTTCCGCTACTTCTTCCTCTCGTCGGCGCCTCCACCGAGCGATGAGGTAGTGGGGAGTTGCTACTTTGTCTTGAGGCGGGATGGCCTCCACTATATCGCCTTCCGGCCCAAATCAGCTGGAGGCATGGCGCGAATAATGGTCATGACATCAACGACGGCAATGGTCGGCGCTTTGGGAGTGCCCATCGGGCGGCGGAGGCCTCGAGAGGCCCTGAATTACGGCCGTCGAGGCGGCGGAAGTCCTTGCCATGGCGGCCCGCATCATCAGATCGAGGCGGCGCCGGGTTGACCGGAGCGATGGTGGCACAGGACTTCGCATCTGGAGAATCGGCCCTTTGCGCCGCCGCCACCGCCCAAACATGGCAAGTACTCGGCGACGATGATAAAGACGCGCCGTGGCGGCGTAAGTCTTCATTCTTTCTTAGTTTTCTCTTCTGCGACATGTTCTTTCCTATGGCTCCTCTACCAAGCGGCCAATTTCTTTTGCCTTTCGCGGCGCGAAACTTGAGGACTTAGTCATCGGCAGATGGCTCTCCAGCGATGCCGCTTATCCGGGGCGATTCATCTTTCAATGGCTCGACGCGCCGCCGACCGCTATACGTGGACCGCTGGAACATGTCGGCGGTTCCGCTAATGGACTCCACGAAGTCGTTGTGGTACCACCACGGCGGGCGTGATCGAGGACCACGGCTCCCACCGGCGGCAAGTCACAAGCGCATCGATTGCCACAGGCGCCACGGGCCGGACCCTAAGAGGGTCCGGCCGGAACAAACTTCTCCCGCCGCCCGCCTGCTGGGGCGGCGTCTGGGGCGGCAATGCAGACCGCCCGCCCTAACTTCTCGTCGATGCCGCCTCCGTGGCGCCAAGACCAGTGCCATCTCCTCCGGCGCCCGCCTAAATCGGCCATGGCGCCAACACCTCCGACCACGGGACCCGTGCCACCATTCACCATGGTGGTGCAGCGCTTCGGCAACCGGACTCGCTGAGGGTGCCGCCGCTGGCGGGCGTGCCTCGACGGCGCGCTAATGGCGCTTTAGCGCCCACCGAGACGGCGCGCTCGCCGCCTGGGCCGCGCCGCCGCTGGCGGGGAACCGTGGAGGCCAACCCGAGGCAGGCGCCTCCGGGCTCCAAGCCTCTCCGCCGCCATTCCCCGCCCACGCGCCACGTCGACATCTTCACCGGCTCGGCAACCAGGCGCATTTGGCAACACCCTCGCCGAAGCCGCGAGCACGGAGCCAAGACAGCCCGAACCAAGGCGTCGGCGAAGGCGGCATGAAGCGGGCTTGATGGTGAGCGGCGCGGCGAGGCGGCGGCGCGGAGAGGACCGACGCGGCCGCCATGCAGACACGGGCAGAGAGGGCGGAAGAGCGGGCGGAGAGAGGCGAAACGGCGCTGAAAACCTCGGAGCTGGAGTCCTTCCGTCTGCGGCGCAACCTGTCGATCATGCTCAGCTTAAGCGTTCAGCGCGACCAAAAGGTGCTCGAACCCTTGGAGTGGTGTTGAACACGCCATCGAGGACTTCTGCTGCTGCAGTTAGCCTGCGACCAACCGGGCCGCGAAGCACTCAGGGCTGCCCAAGCCCTGTCCTTCGCTCGCGCCAGAGAAGGGCGTGAGTTGCGATCATGACCGCGACCCACATCTCAGCTTCTTGCGCCCGACCGCGAGCAGCGCCTTCGATCCTATGGCGGTGGTGGCGGCCCGACGCCGAGGGAGACGCTGCTCAAGCGAGGCGCTGGTCTGCGCCAGCCGCCGAACACATGGCGAACTCTCGCAAGTAGACCAGCCGGTCATGGGCGTCTCCACCCCACCGGGCGGCGGAAGGCGGCGGCGAGCCGACTTTGGCGATGACGGACCGATGAGCCGTGCCTGTCAGCGCTCTTTTTGTTTTTCCTTTGTTTGATCTTCATTTGCTCGCGACGCACTGGTGAACTTTGAATATTTCTTAGTTAAAATTACCTGTATGCTTCGCTTATTTCGCATGATCGGCATCCCTGGGCTAAATCGTCAGGCGACCAGTCTCATAGCCCAGCTGGGACGCCTGAAGGACGTTTAGGGAACGTCTGAGCAAAAGGCATCGCTTCGTGTTACGCGGCGATGGTGCGTGTTTGCTGCGAACACCAGTATAGATCATGCGGGTTATATAGGACTTAGGTAAACAGCGACTTTGAGCCAGGTAGTTTACGCGAAACGTAGAACAGCCTAGCCTCAAAGCCCTTACGCGAGATCACTTATAGTTTAGATTCCTACGGGACTTAGATCCCAGTGATCTCCTGGAATCATGCCATAGCGTAACGCAGCGAGGTTACGAGTTGCCAGAAATGCCTTTAAGCCAGCAGCACTTAACGGTGACAACCAGCGGTGCTTCAGGGAGCCAACCCGAGGTGTGCGAGCCGTGGTTTGAGTGTTGTGCTTACACCTGCACCTGTCGCCGCCCTCGCCAGACGCCGCCGACAGCACTTTTCCCTTTATCACTAAGGGCCCTTGGATTCTAAGATCCATGATAATCACGCTGTAGCTTGATTAGCCCCGAGGTATAAGCTCAAGGAAACGAATGGTAAATGCAACATGAAACACTTATCTCGCTTTTCATATCACCGGGCGATCAGCCCCCAAGCGTCTTGGCGACCACGAAGAGGCTTGGGGCGACCACGAAGAAGCTTGGGCGACCAACCCGAAGCCTGGGCGACCATGAAGAAGCTTGGGGCGACCACGAAGAAGCTTGGGGCGACCAGTCCCCGAGCTTCTAGGCGACCATGAAGAAGCTTGGGGCGACCACGAAGAAGCTTGGGGCGACCAAAGCCCGAGCCTGGGCAGCCATGAAGAAGCTTCAAGCACTGACTACTAATGTAATGAGTAGGCATATGCAAGAAAACAAAACCGAAAAGATATAGGCGCTTACGCAGGGTGAGCCCGGTCCCCTTCGATTTCTAAATCCTTGCGATTTTTGAAGGTCGAATCACTGCCATTGCGTCAAAGCGCTGGCTTCGGGAGGGATGCCGGTGGCGATGCTCAAGTGACAACCAGCGGTGCTTGAGGAGCCAACCCGAGGTGTGCGAGCGTTTTGAGCACCGCATCTAGCCCGCCCTCACAGTCGCCTCAAGTCCTTGTCGGACACGGGCACTGTGACTCTTATAGATCACCAAGGAATTAGCAAACACATGGGACCAGTGGCATTCATGCAAAAACTTGTCACTAAGGGCACGAGAAAGGGATAACAATGATAAATTGAAAGCCCTCTAGGCAACAACTTAACTAACCGCTTGAAGCCAGCCAACGGTAGGAAAGTCTTACCTCAAGGTCACCAAAGGCGGCAATGGGTACCTAATTCCTTCAAGGATAGAATTTCATAACAACTCTATGTTGTAGGAATTCGTCGATTCTTCGCCGATCCTCGGTAACCCAGGACCGCCGAGGTCGAGATATCGAGACCACCTTGAAGGGGCCTCCCATCGGGAGACAGCTTATGCAACCCGGCATATGTCTCAATCTCACAGAAGACCAAGTCGCCTCGCAGTGTTCTCAGAGACCGGGTGGCGTGGTACCGCTGAGGCTCATTGCACCGAGCGGCGCCAAGGGCGGCCCGGCCACGACCTCTTCCGAAGATTGACGCCCTCTCCGGAGGTCTTCTTGGTCTTCTTCGTTGAACGCCGAGAGCGCTATGGAGAGCCGGCGACTTCGGAGGGGAGGACGGCTTCCGCCCGCACACACCGGGAAGAAGGGCGTCTCATGGGTCTGCCCGTGTGGTGTGGCGACCACAACACTGTAGGAAGCTCCTCAACCCATCGCGCCTCGCCAGTGAGTCGATCAAATGCCCTTGTCTTGAGGCCCTTTAGTACCGGCAAGATTGGCGCTCACTTCCGCCTTGCTCATGGGATGGGCCACCGAGGCAAAACAGACCTTGGTGCCCATTTCTTCGTAGAACTCCAAAAAGCCGCTGTTGGTGAACTGGTGCCGTTGTCGATGATGATGCGATTAGCGACCCCAAGCGTAAAAAATCCGCGCAAGATGAACTTAACGGCGGCGTGATGGCCGTGATGGTTCAAGACCGCCCGACCCACTTGGTAAACTTGTCGATGGCGACAAAGAGGTGGGTGAAGCCCAGCCGCGGAACGGACCGGATGATCCGGCAATTTCTGCACTGCGAACGGCAAGAGAGTGGGATGGTTTGCGTGAGCTTGGGCTGGTCGGTGGGTTTGCTCGCGAAGAACTCGACAAGCCAAGACATCCTCACCACTCGCAAGCATCCCGGAGGCGGTAGGCCAATAAAATCCTTGGCGAAACGCCTTGCCGACGAGAGTTCTGCGGACATATGGCTCCTTTGCGCCTCTATGGATATCGAGAGCGGGATGCTCCCCTCTTCCCAGTGATGCACTTCAAGAGAACTCCGTTTACGCTCTGGCGATATAGGTCCCCACCTACCGAGTATAGCACTTGGTCTTCGTGCAATCTTCTCACCGAGGCATCATCGTCGGGGATCACTTGGTCACGCAGGAAGGCGGGATAGGGTCCATCCATCGATCTTCTCGCTTAAGGGTGGCGACCACTCGGTGCTCGCTTTGGGTACTCCATGCGGGCGCGCTTTTTGGCGTTGTCTCGGCAAGACCGCCGTCTTCCCTCCGGGTTCGGGCCGAGGCGGCACACCGCTTCTCCTCGAATCGGAGGTCGCGGGCGGAACCGCCTTC
Organism: Guadua angustifolia; assembly: GCA_036346375.1. Lineage (NCBI taxonomy): Eukaryota > Viridiplantae > Streptophyta > Magnoliopsida > Poales > Poaceae > Guadua > Guadua angustifolia. Next base: position 16,118,634 of record CM070512.1, on the reverse strand, counting down.
CCCACTCCGAGCCGAGGTCAGCGACAATTTTGTCGCCGCCCCCACTGAGCGGGGCCGCGACAATGACACCATCATTCCCACAGAATCGTGGGGTGGTGGACGGACGGTCGCGATAGCCTTTCCTCGAAGACTCCGACCGGAACAGGAGCCCTTGATGACGCGAGCTGCGAAAGCCCGTCAGCAAGATGATTGTCCCGCCGAGGGACATGAATATACCCCAGGCCTTCAAAATGACGCTCCATTCTTGGACCCCGCCAGTATGCCGCCATGGTGGGGTCGGAACATGGAACTCCTTCCCGCTTTGATTGATGACTAGCAGGAGTCACCTTTAACTTGAGACGCTTAATGCCCAACGCGAAGCGGCGCGCACCGCCAATAGACCTTCATACTTCAAAGCAATGTTGTTCGTGGCCTTGAAGTCAAGGGCGACCACGCATGGGAGGTGTCATCGGTCCGGGAGACCAGACAACCTGACCCCGCGCCTTCCGGCTGAAGGATCCGTCAAAGAATAACGCCCGGGGAAGGCACGGGTGCCTCTTCACCAGAGTGGCGGAGTCCATTCGCGACAAACTCCGCCAACTTTTGACTCTTAATAGCGGTGCGAGGCACGAATTTGATGTTGAATTTCTACCCACCGACCATTTGGCAGTCGCCCCCGCTTCCACGATTGTGGAGGATTTCCGCAAGGGGTAGGCCGTGACAATGGTGATTTCTCGCCTGAAAATAATGCCGTAGCTTGACGGGCCAACCAGACCGCAGATCTGAGATCTTCGAGCTTGAGGATACCGAAGTTTACGCTTCATGCAATACCTTCTCGATGTAGTAAACCGCCTTTGGACACCTTCCCTCTCATCAAGATCAAGGCCACCACCTCGGGGGTGGCTATGTATGTAGAGCAACGGCTCACCCGGTGAAGACGAAGACCAAGACCGAGGAGAGGAGAGGTACTGCTTCAATTCTTCGAACATATACAGGCTTCTTCATCCATTCAAAATGGTTAGTCTTCTTGGCTAGCCTTAAATAGGTAAACTCTTTTCTCCCAACCGGGCAATGAACCGCCCCAGGGAGGCCAGGCGACCGGCCAAGCATTGGACTTGCTTGAGTCACGCCAGCGGCTTCATGTGCTCGATGGCCGATATCTTGTCAGGATTAGCCTCAATGCCCCGGCTGGACACCAGAAAGCCCAACAGCTTGCCGGAGGGCACACCGAACACGCACTTTTCCGGGTTGAGCTTCAGACAATTCATCCGGAGGTTAGCAAAGGTTTCCTCCAGGTCTTGGATTAGCTCTTCACTCTTTTTGATCTTCACCACTAAATCATCAACATAAACTTCAAGATTTCGCCCCAGCTGTGGGCGGAAAGTGATATGCATGGCACGTTGGTAAGTAGAACCAGCATTCTTTAAACCAAAAGCCATCCTTACATAATAATATACGCCCGTTGGAGTTACAAAAGCAGTCTTCTCCTCGTCCTCAAGCGCCTATGTCGATCGGTGGTACCGAGTACGCGTCCAGAAGCCTGAGAGCTCGCACTCAACAGTAGAGTCGACAATGAGGTCGACTTCATGGCAGGGTACGGATCCTTCAGGCAGAGCCTTGTTGAGGTCGGTGAAGTCGACACATACGCGCCATTTCCCGTTGGACTTCGACAAGCACGGGTTGGCAAACCACTCAGATGAGAGACTTCCGAGCGACCCCGCACCCAGACTTCTCTACCTCTTCCGAATGGCTTCTTGGACGCCAGCGCTGCCTCCGGACCTTCTCACGGGACCGCGCCTCGGGGAAGCGTTGCCAATCGGTGCTCGATCACCTCCCTAGGGACCCCAAATCATGTCGGACGGTTGCCGGCGTAACACGCTCCTGCGTTTGATCGAGGAAGGTGACGAGCGTCTTCCTATTTGGCGCCGAGGTTGGCGCCAATGTTGACGGTCCTCTGAGGGCTCGCCCCACTCGGAGGCGACCACCTTGACCTCACGGGCGAGCGAGGTGAAGCTGGGTCCCGGCCCAGGGCTCCGAGGACGTGGTATCTGGCGCCCGACCGGTGACACAGGCGAGTCCTGCGCGACCTTGAAAGGCAAGGCCTCGGCCATGTCCACTCGACGCAATGGGGCTGGGCCGGCAGATCTTCACCACCATGTACGATAGTGGGTGGCCGCCATGAATCGAGCCAACGGCCGGCCGAGCGGGCGTTAGGGGAGGTCGGTCGGCGACCTCGAAATCTACCAACTTGGTGCGGTAGTTGTCCTCTCCCGAAAGTGGCGGGAGGCGCTTTGACCCGGGGCATCAATCCAGCCTCGGGGCTACCCCAAGAAGGGCGAGGAGGGCGGTCCCACGTGGGATTTGGAGCGCCAAGAATGCCGAGGAGGACAGGAGGTTGATAGAACTTCCTCCGTCCACCAGCACGCGGCTTATCCGCACGTTCCGAACAGTGGGCGACACTACGGACCGGAGATGTCCGAGTCCGTTGGCGCCCTCGGGATCACCGACTCGAAGGTGGCGTTTGCTCGCACCACTTCGACATCCGACCCGCCCTCGAGCTCGAGGCGGCGGCAAACTTCCCTCTTGACCGTTTATGGCGGCGTTGGAGGAAGGTGGACGAACCACCATGAATGTAGGCCACCACGTGATCCGCTTCACGGAAAGCGGTAGCGAGGTCTTCGTCTTCATCAATATCAGGGCGGCGTCTGTAAGTTCAACCTTCATTAGTTATGGTTTTGGTGTTAATGACAAATCTAATCTTGTGTTAATGACAAATCCAATATTAAGTTTGTCCCCTAATGCGATATTGTTATTAATGACATATCTTATATCGAGACTAACATGTTTGTTTAGAATATCTTTGTTTAGTCTCATCGCATTGAAAAATGGAAAACCCAAGGTATGTACGCGTATTCATTATAGCATAAATTGCATACTTTGGATTCAAGTTAAAGTATGAACATTCCCATTGAAATAACCACAAAATGTGCATCATGTTTCCCAATCCATATATTACATGGATGCACATATTTAGGGGGAGTTCACACTCTAACTTGAAGAGTCAATTTAAATGATAATTTAAATTGAGTTCATTTGTCTCATTAATCATTAAAGAACACTTCATCATGTGTTGATGATGTTCCGTGATTAATTGAGGACAAATGGATAGTTCTTAAGTATAATTAAGCATGTGTTGCATTATTATACTTAAGACACATTTACAATCATTTCAATTGATTTAGGTTGTGCTCAATTGATCTAAAGGCATCCATTATGTGTTAATGGAGTGCAAGAGATAATTGAGATAACCATGCATCTTGGACTAACAAGTTTCATGAGTTATGTTTGAGTTAGGTCCAAAGATGGATGAGAAGCAGGACTTGACGGCATCATGAGTTGATGGACGCCAAGGATGGATCCGAAGAAAAGAAGAGTGATGATCCCGGGGAGTATCAAGTGATGATCATAAAGACCCCAAAGGGATTGCTTGTCTTGTTGCGAAAGGTATAACTAGATAGGCTAAGGACTTTTGTAGTCTTTGTGTCTAAGGTTTTACCGCCGTACTATTAAGAGGGGTTGTCTCTTTCGCTTGAGTTTCATCATGTGTTGGTGATCTCAATCCGCATTCACTCAAAGCTCAAATCATTTGAATTTGGTTTTTGCATGAGGGTTAACCATTTGGCATGTGTTGCGAATGGGTTAAACTTATGCTTGGTTGTATTTGGTTTTCGATTATGCTTTGATTTGCATGTATTGCAAATAGGATAAGCTAGTGCGTTGGCTTTTGCGTGAAGTTCACTTTTGCATGTGTTGCATTAGTTGAAGCTTCACGCTCGGTTCATAAAACAAATCTTTCTTAAAACCGTGTTGTTTGCTTGGAGCTAAGTTTTGCATGTGTTGCAAAAGGAGAGAGCTCAAGCAAGTTGATTTTGGTGTTTGTGTGTTGGAGCTAGAGGCTTGCATGTGTTGCGAGTAGAGAGCTCATCGGTTAAATTGGTTTTAGTGTGAAGTTTGGTTTTGTGGTTGCATGAGACTGGAGAATTGCATGTGTTGCAATTAGAGAGTTCATGCTTCTTGATTTGTGTTGCTTGGAGCTAGACTTTTGCATATGTTGCAAAGAGTAGTGCTCAAGCATGAAATGGTGTTATTGCGTTATTTGCAAGTTCGTTGTGCGAATAAACTAAGGTTTATGAGTCCGGAATTCCGAAAGCATGTGAGTGGGGCTTGCAACGGGTGTTGGCAAGTTGACCGGGTCTTGTGTTGACCTTCACATGGCTAGGGGGATTAATCTCATAAACTCGAGTTTGATTTGCTTAATACGTTTTGCAAATAGTCTTTGAGTTGGTTGCGAAAAGTGTTTTCGCGATTTCGGTTGAATTCTTTGAGCATGGGCTAAATTGGTGCAAATGTGTTTTGCACGGGTGTATGATCATGTGTTGATCATCTTGAGGCTCAAAGAATTGCATTTGGATCTTCGGAGAAAAAGTTTATGAAAAATCCAGAATTGTGTGGTGTGACCAACCTTTGATTGGTGTGACCAACCTTAGGGCTTCGGTGTAAATGGGTGGTGCAACCAATTGTCATGCGGTCCAACCAATTGTCGTGCGGTCCAACCAATTGTCATGCGGTCCAACCAATCGTCATGTGGTGCAACCGGCCATGAGAGGTGCAACCGACTTTAGGGTTTCAGTGTGTATTCTCCAGAACGGCTGGGTTTTCGGTTTTTGCCGGGCGGTGCAACCGGTTGAAGGCGGTCTGACCGGCCAGGTTGGTCTGCAACGGGTGGCGTCTGGCTCTTGTGATGCGGTGGCGTGGCGGTGCGGACGGCCCGTCCGCCGGACCGTGGCAAGGCGATCTGCCCCAGCGGCTTGATTTTTCAAGCTCGCATTTTGATGTTTTGTTGATTTTGCTGCGTGTCGGACCGGAGGTAGTGCGGTCGGACCGGCCCGTGTCTTGACCGGGTGAATTGCGGTGCGATCGGTAATGTAACGGTCGGTTTTCGGCCGTTGGCATGTGAGGGCGGTCGGACGGCGAGGTCTTGCCGGACCGGATTTTCCTATTTCTGCCCATTTCACCCCAACGGCTAGTTTTCCTTTGTGGGCTATAAAAGGAGACCTTGCGGGGCAGTGGGGGTGTGCTGGTGTTATTGTGAAGGGTTTTGGCTCTTGTGTGAGTATTTGGGAGAGGTGTTGCATGTGTTGGACACTCTCAATTGGTTCTTGAGCTAAAGAGTGAACTAATTGCATGTGTTGCAATTAGGAGTGGGTTTGAGAGGCTCTTGTGCATGTGTTGCACTTGAGTGAGGTCCTTATGCATGTGTTGCACTTGGTGATCACCGAGGGCGCATTTGTTGTGCCGGTGAGGTTCAAGCGAGAGGCGGCTTATTACTCTTGGAGGTTGCCGACTCCTAGAGCGGGCGTAGGCGTCGTCGTGGGAGCTCTCGAGGTGAGAAGCCCCGCAAGTTTGTGAAGGTTCGGGTTGAGCCTACTGGCATAGCGTGAAAAACCACGACTAGTGGAAAGAGGCGGTGCTCGGCGGGAGCCGGTCCGAGTGGTCGGGCTAGCCTCAACGTGGACTAGGGAGACCGCAAGTCTCCGAACACCACGGAAAAATATCGGTTGTCTCTTGTCTCATTTACATTCAAGCACTTTACATTATTGAATATTTATCAATTGCTTGAATGCATTAGAATTGCTTAGTATAATTTGTTTATTCAATATAGCAATTCTTGTTTAGAGACATAAATTAGTTAGTGCACTAGTGAGCCTAGTTGATTTAGGCTTTAATTGTCAAAACCTAGTTTATCGCTTCCGCATATATAAATTGATTAGGTTTTGTCATAGGGGTTGATTAGAGCGAATTGAATTAGTGAGCTATCGATTTTTATAAACGCCCATTCACCCCCCCTCTAGGCGCATCCTCGACCCTACAGCGTCCCTTGAGCCGCTTCTCCACCATCGATCCACGACCCGTCAGCTTGTCCGGTCGTGGGTATTGGTCCGATGAATAGGGCAATAGGGCTCGCCTCCTTCAATCATGGCGGTCGTCTCTCGGCCATGACGGTCATCGCACGGTCTCGGCGATCGTCCACGCCGGTCACGACGGTCGCCCGCCTTGCGGCCATGATCATCGCCAGCCATGGCGATTGCGCTTGGCGGCAGGTCTTCTTCCTCGTCTTCGCGGCGGCGGAGGACTGCTGGTTTCTCCGCCTCGCTTCAGCGCCGCCGTTCCTCATGGCCGGAACCTTCGAGGTCGGCCTCGTCCCTGCCTTAGCCACCTTGGGGCGGTATTGGCGCCTGCTTCATGCCCACGACACTTATGTGCGAGGGAGAAAGCTTCGGAAGTGGAGCCGATGGTACAGTGGCCATCTTCTCTTTCATCTTGCGCGCGTGCGTCTCTCCGGAAGCGATGACGACCGATCGTCGGAGATGTGGGGATCGTATTGCGGCGGTGGCAAAACGCCGAATGAAGTCGTGGCGACTCCCTTCTCTTGTTCCGCGTGGAGGTCATCTTCCACACCGGCCATGTGAAGAGCCACGAAAATTAGCGAGCGAAGATGTCGCATAACATTCCCCACGAGTGCCGACCCTGGGAGATTTATGACGAGGCGGGCAGAGCCCGTCAAGGCTGATTGGGAGGTAGTTGGCCATGACCTTTTCAGATCCTTGTTGCCGCACCATCGTTAATGTAGATTTGGAGGAACTCCTCGGGTTGGTGGTGCCGTCATATTTCTCTATGGCATGGGGTGGAACCTTTCAAGCGAACCACTTGTGGCAGCCTGGGCGGAAAAGGCACGCACCCGACGCAGAGGAGCCGTTGCTCGTCGAAGCTTCGGTCGAGAGACCGTGCATGGGAGCGCGAGGTCCGGCTCAGCCAGTAGAACAGGAGGAGTGCACCTCCTCCTGGTCCCGGGGGTGAGAGCCATGAGAGGGACTCTCATTATCAGCCGCCACCTACTTACCATGGCGGCGTTCTTGGTCTGGGTGGCGCGGGAGGCGACCACGGAGGTCGTCACCGCGCTGCCGGCGGCTCTCATCAAGGAGAGCGGAGGTCCCCAGTTCCTCGATGAACCGGGACCAAGGTTGCGCGCCCTTCTTGGACCCGGCCACTGGCCGGGCCTTTGGTGTTAGGCGGCTGAGGTCTGGAGGCGCCTGCAGCGCCTTAGGCGTCAAGGTGCGACCCAGACTGACCGTCGGGAGCCCTACCCGAGTTGGGCGCGATCCACGAGGCAGCGATGCTTCTTGACCACGGAGTGGTGGGAATCTCTGCAAACTCCACCGGAGGTGGTCGTGGCGCACGAAGCGCGTGCAAGTTCAGGCGAGGTGGCGCCTCCATGGCCGACGACGTCGCCCATCGCTCTGCTGCTTCGAGAGCAATGGCCGCCGCCATCGGCGGGCGGGCAAGGCGGTCCCTCAACCGGCGCGACGGCCGGGAGGAGCCTTGGTCGTCGCTTGCCCCCGCAACATTCTGATGCCGAGGATCCGCCATCTTCGATGAGCGAGCTTGCTCTAAATCATGACAGCAAAGCCCGCCGGGAGTTAGCCGGAAAAAGCCAACCACTAGCCCCTACAGCGCGCCCGTTTGCACAGATTCCGCCTCACAGGCCGGAGGATGCGAGCAGGTTTTGTTGGAAGGAGGCGTCTTGGCGGGCTAAACCTAGAGGCGAAAAAACCCTAGGGACTCCTACGCGAAGGATTCCGGCGTCTATGAACCACAGATGACACGAAGATTTTTACCCAGGTTCGGGCCCCCTTTGCCTTGGGTAATAGCCTTACTTCCTGCTAGATTGTTTTGAGAGTGTCTGAGGCTAACACAAAAGTTCCTGGGTTACAGGTTCTTTCCTTAGACTATATTGCTTGTTCTTCTCTTCCTTCAATCGACCGGCCCCCCTCCCCATGCACCCGAGGGCCCTTATATAGGCCAGGCTAATGGGGGTAGGTAAAAGAGGGTCATCATGCTGATCCTTACACATTTAATACGCCTTCTGTCTGTCCTGTTCCTCGGCCTCATTAAATGCCGACGCATGGCTTCGCAGTCCGCCCGTGATGTGACCCTTTCTTGACAGGTTGGTGAGAGGCGTCAGAGGAATGGGCTTGTTGCGAAAACCCTACTGGTGGTTCGACACCGCATTGTCCTATTGCTCGAAGCGGTACAACAGGGGAAGGAGCCTTCGAGGTGAAGCCACCTTGCATCACCTTTTGCCTGCGGTGGGGTGGCGGGCGTGCACGCCACCTACCCGCCGGGCAACACGTGGGATCGCCCACGGGCGGAAAGCGTCTCGCCCACTGCTCGCCGGGTGCCACGTGATCCAGCCGGCGGCGGGCGTCCTCGCCCGCTGCTCGCCGGTGTCACGCGATCGACCGCCGAGCGGCGAGGCGTCCTCGCCCTTTGCTCGCCGGTGCCACGTGGGTAGCCGCCAAGGCGGCGAGCGTCCTCGCCCACTGCTTTCGCCGGTGCCACGTGGGTCGACCGCCGGGCGTCGGCGTCTCGCCCGCTGCTCGCCGGGTGCCATGCGGATGACATCTTGACCATTGTGTTGGCTGCTTTGTGCGGCGGAGAAGGTACCCCTAACGCAGTACGCTGACACTTATCTTTCCCGTTGCCATTTAATCTAAGTTTGTCCTTGAATTCCTTATTTAAATATCGGCTTTCTTGTCCGATACACGATGAAGCAGGTGACTTAAGTCAGTAAACTCTTGTCCGGCAAGTTTTTTTTAAGTGGGGGAATCAGCCCTTGGAAAGCTAAATCGGCTAGCTGATTATCGGGTAATACTACACTGAAGCACCGATTTCGCACTTCTCTAAATCTCGATATATTGGTGATTCACCAAATTTTTGTTGACAATATTAGATCCAAAATCCTTAATTCCAAAGCGCCAGAGAAAAAGTATTCGTGGAATCGGCTTTCTAAATCGTTCCAAAAATGGACCGAATTTGGAGGTAGATTGGTAAACCAAGTAAAAGCAGTCCTCGATAAAGACAAGGGAAAAAGTCTAATCTTCAACCCATCGATCGAGTTGCTTCACACCCTTTGTCTTGTAGAATCGTCAGACATGTTCTAAAGTGGTGATTGAATCATCCTCAAAACTTTGCAAAATCGGGAATCCTGAAGTTATGGGGGTATGGCATGCGGTCAATATAATCTGGGTATGGCTTTCTATAGCCGATTGGTCTCCCTTTGGGCTGTAAGCCAAATTGATCTCTCAAGACCATGAAAATCTGATCATCCCAATTGACATTATTGGCCGATGTAATACTAGAGTTTGGCCAATGTTGGTGAGCGATATCCGCCTCGAGTGCAAACTCTATTTGGTAAACTTGTTCTACAGAGCGGGTATTGTTGCCGAGCCGTACTCCATCGGCCTGGCGGTTGTAACCTCGAGCAATGGAGCAAACGGCTCGTGTATGTAACTACTTTATATGGGCCAATTTCTAACAGGTTGGTCTTTGAGGTTTATAATTTCCATCTAATTCAACCGGTGAGAAGCCGATGGACATAGTGAGTCCACGACGCGATGGATCCAACTTTGCGCGTCGATATATGCATGAACATGAGTAATTGGACTCGGCGAGGATTTGGTGGAGCCAACACGATTAAATTTTGGGTCGGTATTAGTGAGGGTCTTTGGTGCCGACGCTTTGGCCGTGTTGGTGTTTGAAGCCACGAGAATATCTGAGGATACGTTGGGAGAGGCGCAATGGGTCCATCAATCCTCCAGACGTAGCCAACTCTTGTGCAATCATTTTTACGCTATTCTCTATCATCGGCTTCAAGGTTGTGACCAAAGCCGATGATTGATTAATTAATGCATGATGTACAGATTGTTCAATCATAGCGAATAACTTCGGCTTGAGTGGCATGTATCGGCTTAACGGAGTTGATGTGGCGCCTTGACGAAGCGGATTCGATGTTGGAAGTGCCATCTTCTGCGTGACTCCTCGTCGGGTTTTTCGATAGCAACCCAACATCAACTCCTCCAAGGCGACTTCCGATCTTGATTTCCTTGCGCCGCTCGAGTTAAATCGTCAAAGTGGGGACGATTATGGCTTCGGTTTACGTCGGATGGTGCGACAGATTTACCTGCAGTCATCTTGTCGATCGTTGTCCCACCGGGCGTGCCAAAAATGTGTTGACGCCAAAAACGTGAAGAGGGTCTCTGGCATACAACACACTAGACGAACGCCGGGTTCAAGTTTTGCGCGAGCGTGCCAATCGATTTGACCCTGTAATCGATAAGGAAGATAATGTGAAATTCAATCAAGCCGATCACGGAGGCGAATAAACTAAAATAGAAATCGGCCAGAGAGCCGATCAGAAGGGTAACTAGACTAGTCAATTAAGACTAATCTGAAGGGTAAAGGTAGATCGATTCTGAAAAGGCGATGCGCAACAAGACAGAATAAATCAGACCTGGGGAAAATCGAAGACGATCAACAATCGGCGATTCGCAACTTTATTGATCGATGTCGACTTACAGAGGAAAGATTACAATGCTAAAAGACTAAAAGCTATGAACGAAAAACTAGTAGATGTGAATTTGATTGTGTTCCTCTTCAAGCGACCACAGTGCGCCTTTTATACCATTGGCGATCCGAGTCCGGATCAATACGTTAACATAGTCCGAATCGGCTATAGTTTCCTTATTGAACTCTGCTTCCATATATTGTTCGCACGCTATTCAAACTTTCTAATGATGCCTTCGTGCTTCATCCAAACTCATGCTTTCCCTGCCGATTCTTCTAGTAGATGTGAATTTGATTGTGTTCCCTCTTCAAGCAGCCCTGGTGCGCCTTTTATACCCATTGGCCGATCTGAGTCCGGATCCAATACGTTAACATAGTCCGAATCGGCTATAGTTTCCTTATTGAACTCTACTTCCATATATTGTTCGCACGCTATTCAAACTTTCTAATGATGCCTTCGTGCTTCATCCAAACTCGTGCTTTCCCTGCCGATTCTTCTAGTAGTTTCCAAAAACTGGTGCAAACAGTACCCAATGGGTATCTCATGACATATGGGTCCCAATTTTCAGTGATACAAAATAACCTGTCTGTAGCCCTATCGTGCCCCAGTCCTTTCCTTTTCCGGTTTTCCACCCAACACCAAAATCCCCACCTCCCCCTCCTCCTGACACAATGACGCTCGTGACCAAAGAGTGACATCGCGACACACACCGGCGAGGCTAGAGTTTAGCTCAAGCGAGCCGCGAGCTCCTATGGCGGGGATACGGTGGCCGCCTGAGGACCCAAAGATCTTCCTGTCGTGGATGGTCGGCGGGGGCACAGGGGGTCCCGCTGTCCCCAAATGAGATGGTGTCCGACAACGAATCTGTCGGTGGTCATGGACTCGTGGTCCATCAAGAGCGACTACTGAAGCACCCTCGACGACAAGCGGCACAACGACGCCGCTGAGGTCTGCCGCGTCCTCCGCCTCGACCTCCACGGCCACAAGACTCGCGTCGATCACCGCCATCCTCTCCTCCGACTTTAGGTGAACTAATCTGTTTCGTTGCCATGGTTCATTGCTTCTTTTTATGCCATGAAATGGGCATGCCTCTGCGATCTAGTTCATTCCCATTCTGTTGGGGAAAGGGGAAGCTATTCTTTCGCTCTAAAGCATGCTTGGAGTCAAAGCTTGGAGGGGTAGGTTCATGTATCCATTGGGTCACGAGATCAGGGTTCGGGTTCAGGTGGGCGGCATAGATTTGTGCTCGTGAAGGGTTTCGGGTTCGGGTGGGCGGTATGTGGTTCGGGTTCGGGTTTCAAGTAGTGATACCCGAAGGTACTCACCGATTACCATCCCTATTTCTGTTCTTTTCTCCTATTTGCTTGTTCTTTTTGTACACCAAACAATACTGGAAACAGCCCAAGACCTACACTAAATGGGCTCAACAAGTACAACAAAACAAAACCGGCTAGGTTTTTTCATCAAAAAATAGCCTAAAATCAACACATGGGCTGAGAACAAACATATAAACAAACGGGCCAGGTTTTGTTGGTCTAGAAAATTTGTTCATTGTCTAGCAAGGAGCATGCATGTCATGTTAGTAGTATGTCATCGTATATGCCATGAAACTGCATGTGGGAGGAGGAAATATTGCAAGATAAACAAATACTCGATTGGGGTTATACATTTGGCATCTCTGAATTGAAATCTTGTGTATCTCGCGAGGGGTGGCATTGCATCGATCGATCCAACATAGACATCCTTTTTGCTGTCAGAAATTACAGACAGACCAAATAACATCAAGAGAATATATAAGAGAAAAAGGCAAAGATCGAATTATATATAACATCACCGACGTCCGACGCCGCGTCATGAACACCATCACCGGCTGCGGCAGCTCAGCTCATGAGGAGCAAGCATGATTCGAGAAGCCTTAGCCTTGGGTTTGGGCGTTGGCGCCGCTGACGATCTCGAGGATCTCCCCGGTGATCTTGGCCTGGCGCTGGCGGTTATACTTGATGGAGAGGTTTTTCCCGAGCTCGATGGCATTGTCGGTGGCGCTGCTCATGGCGCTCATCCTGGCGGCGAGCTCGCTGGCGAGCGACTCCTGCAGGGCGCGCAGAATCTGGCTGTTGAGGTAGAGCGGGAGCAGGGCGTCGAGGATCTGGACGGGGTCCTGCTCGAACTGCACGACGGGGGAGAAGGGCTGAGTCTCGATCTTGACCTTCTCGCGCTCGACGGTGAGCTTGCCTTCCTTGGTGGTGAGCCTGAAGAGCTCGTCCTCGGTGGCGTCGACGCAGACGCCGTTGACGTCGCAGATCTCGCCCTTGGGCGACATGGGCAGCAGCGTCTGGATGATGGGGTCGGAACGGACGAGGTTGATGAACTTGGAGTAGAGCAGCTCCACCTTGTCGACCTCCTCAGCGACGAAGAGGGAGTAGACGAGGTCGCAGATGGCCTGCGAGTCCTTCACAGTGGGGATGCCGTTGACCTCGAGGAGGCGCTCCTTGGGGATGTAGGGGCGGCGCTGGTAGTAGGCGTTACCCTTCTTGCCGACGCTGATGACGGTGTAGTCGAGGCCCAGCTGGTTGAGCTCGTCCATGCGGGCGTCCGCCTTCTTGAGCACGTTGTTGTTGAAGCTGCCGCAGAGGCCGCGCTCGCCGGTGAGGACGACGAGGGCGACGCGCTTCACGGGGCGCACGCGGGTGAGGGGCAGGTCGATGTCCTCCGTCTGGATCTCCTGGTTCATGTTGTAGAGCACCTCCACCAGCGCCTCCGAGAAGGGGCGAGACGAGACCACCGCCTCCTGCGCGCGCCGGACCTTGGCGGCGGCGACCAGCTTCATGGCCTCGGTGATCTTCTGCGTGTTGCGGACCGAGTCGATGCGGCTGCGGAGCTCGCGGAGGGAGCACCGCACCACGAGGCCGCCGCCGCGGCTGCTGGTACAGGTGCGGCGGCGGGTGGACGTGCTGGCGAGGGCGGAGGACGACCAGGCGGTGGAGAGGTGGGAGCACGACATGGCAGGCCGGTCTCTGGTGGAGGTCGCCGGCGGTGGCTGAGGCGGAGGAGGAATGGATGGGAGGGAAAGGGTGGAGTTCGGATTGGGTATGGGTGGAGAGGTGAGCGCGCAGGTGGGGTTTTCAAGCCGGGGTGGGTGGTGGAGGGGCAGTGACCGGATCATGTGGCTCGCCCGGCCTCCCTTGGCTGCAAGTTTTTTCTACTTTTTTTTTTAAAAAATAGCTAGAAACTCTGATATTTCATTAAGGGATTTGATAAACATCAACCGGATGTTTTTTTTGGTTGAAATCACCCAAATCTAGAACAAAAATCGAACTATAAACACGTGCATATATACATACCCATGCTTGCACCATGGCTCTGTGAGCCACACGCGTCGAGAGATGCTCGAACGAAGCAGGATGGGCACACCCTGCGCCTCAGCCATCTGAGCTAAGCTCGATGCTTTTCTTCTTCTTGTTCTTTTCCCTTTATTTCTCACTTCTTTTTGCCTTGTTAAAAAAATTTAGAAACAAAAAAGGGGAACTTGTCTTTTGGTTGTGCTGAGGATATCCCACAGTAGACATCAGATACTCTAAAAATGTGACTTCTTTTGGTACTTGGATTTAGGCCATGTTTGGAACCTAGCAAACCAGGAATTATGCGGGAACCATACTGATTCCTAAAAAAAAATGTAAAACTCCTTCATTCAAAACATGGCCTTAGTTTTCGCAAGAAAAAAATTATATTTTTGCAATTCTGCACACACGGAAGTGGTTCGGGACAAAGTTCATGGCATAGAAGTAGAACGAGACAGACGTGTCCCAACCCTCAAGAAGTAGAAACGAGGTACATGTGTACTAAGTGGTACAAGGATCAGGCTTGATGACATGCCAAAAAGCTTTGATAAATAGATTGAACCTCAGGGTGCAGCCACGGCAAAGGTGTTGAATTGATCCGCAGCCTAATCAGTTACAGACTGAGGAGCTGTCTTTTGATGGTTTGTAGACGCTGGAGTCACCAAAATCTCCGTCGTCGGCTACGCAGAAGAGGATATGCAGATAAGAATAACTATCAGAGGGTCAAAGATAATTGTGGAGGAAATAAGCATCAGGAATTCACGATTCACACACGAAAAGAAAAATCTTCGAAGGCATCAGTACAATGTTACTAACGGATAATTAGAGCAATTCCAAGTGCCACACAGTCCAAGCATTATGCAAACAAAACTAGTAGCAAAAATAGTGAATTTACCTGTGCTTTATATTCCAGCAGGAAGGTAAATAGTGGGGATGAACGGCTTCTACGAAAACCTGCCTCCATCTTTGGCAAAATTGATGAATAGCCTCCTCCCCACCGTTGGCAAGCAAAAGATCCACGACTTGTTTACCGTGATGCCCATGGCCCAACAGAGATATCTTATTCTCGGCATGCTGGAGAGTGGCTTTGTTAGAATTGTCACTGCTGCATGAATCCCTGTCGAGATGACCAATTGCAGGAGTACCACCTGTACTTACCTGCTGCACTATCTCAAGTATCTCCATATGAGAATCATAAATGGGTTCATCCATACTGACTGGCAAGCTTGTGCTTTCTTGGCTCAGAGATGCATTGGATCCTCTAGCTATTACTCTCATCAATGCCTGGCTGACTAGTACTCTCTGCTCCATCTTTCGCAAATTGCTCGGATAAGGCATAGTCATTTTCTGAATCATGTCCATTTTTCTCGACGATGGTGTTGCTGCTGCTCCGTTTTATAATATTTTGAGCCTGACATCTATATGAAAACCCTTTTTTTTTTCCGAGCCGCCTTCGCTCATGGGGACTCAAACCAAAGTAATGCCATCTCCAGATCTTCAGAAGTCACATCCCCCTACCACCGTAGTTTGACTTTACAATCTGCAAGTAACAGAGATCAAAAGCTAAGAACAGGTACATTTATATTTTTTTATCCTAGAACAGTTACAAATTTAATCACGCGGAAGGACCAGAAATGATGATCATATAGGGATCACATAATAATTTTTTTTCTCCCAAAGAATCCAACCAAAGCCTCCTAAAATCTTAGAAAAGCGGAAAAAGAAAATTTATCGAAAATCAACACTAGGACGGCACTACCACATTACAAAGTTCTAGTAGCGCTGGGATGAATAGTAACCCCTGTACTATTGGGTTATTGCAATGGTAGTGCCAGTGAACAGTAAAAACAAGCAAATGAACAGTAGATCAACACAGCTTCTAAAATGAAAATCGGTGCATCTTTTGATCGGCTGATCAAAAACCTGTGAAATTTCGTATGCATCTTCCTATATGTCTCCAAAACCTATTCCAACCTTCAATCAAAGATTGACATCAAAGTTTCGACCTTTTTTTTTTGAATTTATCGAAGATTGCACCAAAATTGGGTCAAAGACAAAAATTTTGCTTTGAGCTTACTCGTAGGGATTTGATGATCAAGATGGACTTAGATAGTCTATCACATTTCACAGCAAGCAAGAACCTCAAAGAGATTGCTCCTAAATATACAAGATCAAGATCTACATCAAAATTTTCATTCTCAACCCAAAAACCGGTTTCTTCAAGAAACTTAGATGATCAAGAAGATACTTACCTAACTGATTGGGAGATGATCTACAATGGATACATCCATCAACCGTTCATCTTTGGCAACACAAGATCAAGTAAGAAAAACCACAAGAAAAGATCAAGAGTAAAACAAGGAGGACATTAAAACTTGAGCCAAAAATTTGAGCACAAATTTCATCTTTATTTCAGAGTAAGATGGATGATTACAAAAAGACTGTCACTTGAGAGCAAAGCTATCAAAGAGCACTTATGCACCCATACAAGAACACCAAAATCTTGTGAAAGCTCTAATCTAGAGTCTAGATACTTGAAGGCTTAGAGCCTAATCTTTCACTATATCTCCTTATATAGTGCAGGCAACTCTAACCCCATATCTGGATATACAAGTGGATACCATCCACTCTTATATGGGCTAACCTGAAACCCAACACTTTTAATGAGTTTTCCATTCACACAAGCACACTTCTCAAAGTGATAATTATATTGACTCCAAATCAACTTTGTGAGTCTGAATTTGCGTCCAACACCACTTTGGCATGACCTTAACCACTTAAGCCACCATTGTAGTTTTTCAAACCGCTTCGACTATTAGTATTGGACAAATTACCAATTTGCCCTAATGACCAATCTTCCTCCTCCTTGAAGCATCACTATGCTTCGCGCTTTCCATGTGGCCCCAATAACTTGCCGCCAAGCATCTCATGAATCTAAACTCCCTCTATGTGTCCTCATTTGCAAGCAGGCCAAGTCACTTGACTGCCACATGTCCTTTTTCCGCTTCACCATGGCAACACCGTCTTCTTTAACCATTCTAGACATCAACTCCTCTAAGAGCTTAGTCTCAATCCATGTCATTGCCCACCATGTCCATCACCAGTTCTTCACGCTTTGGTTCCTTGTCTTTCTGGTTTGCAACCACTTCCTGAACTAGTCCCGATCTCGCTTTGTCTTACTATGACCTAGCCCTACAATCCTGCAACCAACACAAACAAGCAAACCATTACATAACTTTGTTCACCATAATATGCATTAATCAACAATTAATGCAAATATTAAGCACAACTTCACTGGAAAGTCGCCCACCGCCATCTAGAGCTGGTAGTACCGCTCGCCAAGTACTACTACTCTAGCATAGCCGATAGTACCGCTCCTTAAAAATCCCCAAGTGACCCCTTTTGGTAGATAACTACCGCCACTGGAGGCTAGTAGTACCGCACCCTCGGTACTACCGCTCCCACATGGCCTATAGTGCCGCTTACACTCAACCTTAGAGAAAAAACACCTTTGGAAAAGACTACCCCGTCCATGGCTGGCAATTCCGACAAGCCAGCACTACCATCCATCCCAGGCCAATAATGCCACTTGATCGACATTACCACGCCTCCAAGGCTAGTAGTGTCACCCTGACCTGACAGACCTCAAATTTTATCAAATTCAAAATGGAATTCAAAATAAACTCAAACTTGAGCACCGTATGCTCAAACACTATCAATAACTTATCACAAATATAGATAGACCTTCATATGGTCATTCAATCTCCCTTGATGAGCATAATGACAAACACCACAAAAGACACAAATTTGAGTTTGAAGGTGAAAGAAGAAAGTAATTTGATTACAAAGCCTCACTTGGTTCAAATCTAGAGGAAATAATATCATGATCAAGTTAGCAAGAAGGATTTAGAGTAAGTTAATAGAAAAACAAGTTTTCCACAAAAGTTCTAGAAATCCAGAAAAACTCATAAATGCTCAAATACACTTATGATAATAAGAACTAGCAATTTTTCACCATGATCATAAGAACTAAGATGCATTCACAAATACGCTTATGATCATAAGAACTAGCAATTTTTCACCATGATCATAAGAACTAAGATGCATTCACATTTCTCACTTTTTAATAATGCATTTTCTATAATTTCTCCCCCTTTTAGCAATAGGGGCATCAAGATGGCATTTTCTCCCCTTATCATCATATATGTATGAAATGTATCCTAAAGAGCTTTAACGATTATCCAAGTGACCATATAGATAAAGTATGACACCAATCTACTTAAGTTTAGATTGTGCTACACTAAAGCATGTTCAAGTGTAAAGTGTAATTTTCTTTTTAGCAAGCGTAAATAAGACTATGTTATTTATGTTTGATTTCAACAAGTGCAATACTATGTATAATCTCTAAACTAGAAGCATAGCCATACAAAGAATCAAATGGATGACCTAGAATTCAACCTAATAAGCACTTTAGGAAGCTACAAGTGCATAAAAGACCCTTTGTGCTCAATCATCTTTTTGATGCAAATTTTTGTTTTAAAACTTTAACACACATAGTGGGGTGCAAATGTTTGATATTATTTGCATACTTTATCCACTTTATCTTTTTTAGTTGTATTTTTCAAGTGTGATTGACTCAAGCTATCATTGACCATCTCAAGAAGGATTCTTAAAAGAATGGTCTTAGTTATATAAGATATGTTCCAAATTCATCTCAAGTGCAATGAGAAACAATCTCGTGAATGTAAAGTGTTGAGATAAATTTACACAAAAGTTAATTTTTGATCATTTTAGCACTTAGATTCATGAGCATGTGAAGGACTCTAGTAGAAATCTATGATTTCATAAATCATAGCATATACATCTAGTGAGGAAATAAATATAGTAAGTAAAAGTTACAAGTTTCATCAAATTTTCATTAAAACTCAATTTTTATTTTGAGCAAGCTTAGCATGATGAAGCAAAATGAACTTAAACATGGTTAAGCTAGTAATGATCTTTAGAAGAGTATCAAGGTGGATATCATGAATGACAGCTCATTTGAATAATAGACATAGCTCATTAAACAGAAAATGAAGTCTATATGCAATACATGAAACAGATTCTCAAACTTCACATCAACAAGTGAATCAATTTTAAGTATAAATTCTGGTTTAGTTGAGTTATTAGCAGAATTAAGTTCGAAGAACTCCCAAAAGAACCCAATGGAAACCAGAAATACAGAATGAGGAAAGGAAGTCAAGAAACTGCAAGCTGGGTGGCTTTTGAGCATAGAAAAGATGATAGAGAACATAGAAAAGTTGACACTAAAACTCAAGTTAGGGAGTATACACATACCCTATCTACCAAAGAGGTTCAACACCTGCTAGACATATAAAACTATGAGGGAACTCAACTTAGAGACATGCAAGAATAGCTAATTGTGTATGATAGCAACCTATAATATAAGATAAGAGATTCATACAAAGCATGCCAAAAATCTAATTGTAGTGTACTCAGAACTCTAAGATTAAACCCTATATCACCTAGAAGATACAAAAGAAGGAAAATACTAGAAGTAAATATATAATACATAATATACAAAATAGCTCCCTCAAGAGATGTCATAAGGGTACACGACTCCAAGCTCTTCCCTCAAGGCTACAAACCTAAAGCTATCCAAATACTTGGTAAAGATATTGGTAATCTGGTGATCACTTTTCATAAATTGGAGCACTATATCACCCTTCTCCATATAGTCTCTAAGGAAGTGATATCTAATATCTATGTGGTTGGTCCTTGAATGTTGTATTGGGTTCTTGCCAATACAAATAGCAGAAGTGTTGTCATAGAAAAGTGGAACACTATCTATGTCTAACCCAAAATCCGCAAGGTCGATCCCATCCAAAGCACCTAACTACAGCAACTAGCGGCTACAATGTACTTGGGCTCAATGGTGAACTGTACAACTCTAGACTCTTCCTAGACGACTAATAAATAAGAGAAATGCCAATTAATTAGCAAGTACTAGAAGTGCTCTTCCTATCTATCCTACAACTAGTAAATTATGCATCTGAAAATGCTTTAAGGGATAGACAAGGAGAGGAAGAGTATGAATACCATAGCTAATGGTAGCTCAAAGGTAATTGAAGATACGCTTTACCACTTAACAGTGAGAGGCGCGAGGAGAAATATAAAATTGAGCATACAGACACATAGCAAAATGTATGTCCGACCTCGAGGCAGTGAGATACAAGAGAGAGCCGATCATACTCTATAACTCCTTCTGATCAACTGGCTCACCATCCTCATCACGCTCAAATACAATAATGGTGGCCATAGGAATCATCATTGACTTCCCATCAAATATGTCGAAGTGTCTCAAGAGGTCTCGAGTGTAATTGCCTTTATATGCAAGAAAATACCCTCCCAAGTCTGCTTGATCTGAAAGCAAAAAAAGTAGTTCAACTCGCCCATCATGGTCATCTTGAACTCTATGTTCATCACATCTGAAAATTGAGATACAAGAGAGTGCGAAGAGTCACCAATGATAATGTTGTTCATATAAGTCTACATAAGTAGAAAATGAGTATCCTGATGTCTGATAAACAAAGTTTTGCCTACCTTACCTATCTCAAAACCATGACTAAGAAGATACGACTTAAACCTCTCAAACCAAGCTCTAGAGTCTTGCTTAAGTCTATATAAAACCTTGGAAAGCTTGTAGATGTAGTTTGGGTACTTGGAGTTCTCAAATCGTGAAGGTTATTTGAAATAAACCTCTTTCTCAATATACCCATTAAGGAATATACTCTTGACATCCATCTGATAAAGCTTGAAACCTTTAGATGCTAAAAATGCAAGCAGGATTCTAGAGCCTCTAGTCTAGCTACATGGACAAATATCTCCTCAAAGTTAAGACCCTCAACTTAAGTAAAGTTCTGTGCAACCATTCTAGCCTTATTCCTAATAGCAACCCCATCCTCACTTTACTAATTTTTGAACACCCACTTGGTCCCAATAACATTATGACTAGATGGGGGCTCAACAAACTGCCGACCTTATTTCTCTCAAAACTCTCAAGTTTCTCATGCATAGTATTAATCCAAAATTCATCTATCAATGCATGAGAAATATCATTCGGCTCAAAAGTAGCAATGAAGGTAGAGTGAAGGCAGAAGAGAGAAACACTTGACTTTGAGCGTGTGACATGCTCACACAGATCACTGATCATTTGATAAGGTGGATGATGCTGCTGAATATAGCGGGAAGATCCAAAAGTAGAAGTGACCTCTACCTCATGAACAGAAGAGGCAAAATCAGAGCCACTAGCTGTAGGAGAGTCTGAAGGTAAGGGTTTGGTCTCTCTAAGGTGTAGAGATAGAAACAGGAGGCACCTTAGTTGTAGAGGAGACTAGATTAGGTAGAACACATCATCTCCATCATCCTCATCCTCTATTGAGATGGTCTTAGAGGTGGAAGAAAAGCCTGATATATCTAAACTAGCTCATGGACTAGCCTTATCAATGGTCATCTCACAGGTCTCTATGATTATATTCATCTCACAACTCTAGACCTTATAGCTACGAAAAGAAATCAAATAACCTAGAAAGATACCATTAAGTGAATGTGACTCGAACTTATTAAGGTTCCCAGACTTCAAAAGAAACACTTGTAACCAAACACATGAAAATGAGATGTAATATCCCAGATAGACTTGGTTTGTTGGGGTTGTTCTTGGGCTATTTTTGGTATGTCTTTGGGTTCTTCTGGGGATACCTCTTGACCCTAGCTTCATTCCCCACCTAACCCTTCTTTTTCCCCTCCTACCTAATCTCTCCTCTTTTTCCTAGTATCTTTTTCCCCTCTTGGCAACCCACCCGAGCTCCCCCTTCTCCTCCTGGCTCATGGCACCTCCTCCTCCTAGTGCTCCCTCCCTAGCGCCTCTCCCTCACCCATGACTGTAGCAGCTGCTCCTTCCTCCTCCATGGCAGCAAGCTCCTCCTCTTCCTTATTCCTCTATGTGGTGAGTGAAGGTAAAGATTTCTAGGGTTGGGGGTGGATTGCTTGCTGTTCTTAGGAGGATCTTTGTTGGCTGTGGGTGTTCTAGGGTTGGGATTTAGGGATTTTGGGGGCGGGAATGGTGGTTCTAGGGTTTGAGGTCAAGTTCTGATTTTTGGGTTGTGCAATATCTATTTTTGGAACTATGATTTGAGGTCTTTAGAGCTATTTTCTGGAGGATTGGCAGCATAAGAAATTATAGATCTTGGCCTCACGTTTAATTAGAGTCTAATATCTCGAATTTTGGTTTAGGCGTTTAGAATTTATGCTAGTTTTTTTACCTGCTATGCAATCTCTATTCCAGCAGGCAGCAGTCGTGTTGAACTGCAATTTATGGAAATTTCGAAGCCGATTTTAAATTTTTCAATAACTAGAGTTAGATGGAAAATTTTCTTTAGATATTAAAAATGTCTTCATTTTCTTGATTTGAAGTTGTCTAGCAATATTTATGCTCTGTTGAATGTGCTGTCCAGAACACCGAATTTCTGCTGGAAGTTCAGAAATGGGCAGATCTGGATCGATATTTAGATTAGTTTTTGGGGACCTTATGTCTAGTTCCAGAGGGGTTGGTTGTTGCGAAAAATGTGCATGGTTGTCTAAAGTTTCATTAGAGCTCAAAAATACCAGTTTTGGATCAACCATTTAAAAGTTATGGTTGTTTTAGTGACTGCTGTCCAGATTTGGGTCTCCTAGGTAGAGGTTGTGAAATTGGTATTTTAGGGATAGCTAGAGGCCGAATCGAATGATCTCAATACCTAGAGAAAGCTAGAAAATTTCCTGTTGATTCCAAAAATATCCTTGGTTACTGAATTTGAAATTGTATGCTAGAAGTTATGCTTATTTGAAGGAGACTGTCCTGAATGGTAGCTTCCTGAAAAACTAGTGTTATGCTGGGTTTGCTAATTTGAGTCCTTGGTTGTGTTGAGCAAAGAGAAGCTTTAGAGTAAGTTTTGGTAGCTCACTTATAGTCCATGCTTCCATTGTTAGAATTTTTGGGTTAGAATTAGTAGCCTTTCTGCTATCGGGGTAGCAAGGAATAAATTTTGGTTCTTCATATAAGAAAGCAAAGCGGGCTTAAACATAGGGGCGAAATTGTTACTTTTGACTCTTGAACTGCAATTGCATTATTTTGAGATGAATGCATTTATATTTTTATTGCATGAGGTATGATCTCGGGGTGGCATCAACCTCATGCCACTCCATTCCTAGTGGGTAAAAAGGCAAGTATATCGTGTGAATGCTAAAGATTGAGATAAGTAATGTAATAAATTGAATAAGTAACCATCTCCTTGTAATATGATCAATATTTTTCTTATGATAACCAAATGCCGGAAGTGGTGGGATGTGATATTATGGTTGCATGGCAAATGAACATGTTGAAACATTATGTTGCATCATTTGCATCCATGACATGAAAAAATGGACGAGTTAGGTCGGTAAGAAAGTCATATGAGGTCATATGACTAATTTGGAGTGCTCTTGAGAAGACCTACCATATAGTCCCATCCACAGGGATGGATGGGAGCGAGACAGTAAGAGTAGGCCCCTCCACAGGGATGGAAGGGAACCGAAGGGTGTGACACCGACGGGTGTGTACCTAAGCTATACCGGTATAGGCTATGAAGGGTGCTTTTGAGCACGAAAATATGAGTGCATGTCATTACATTGCATCGCTAATGATGATTATCGAGTTGGTGGTAATGTATAGATTTGGGATAAAGACGTGGAGTCATCCAAAGATGTCTAATGAGGTATGTGTATTCAGTGAGTATGTTATTGAGGTATAGACTCAGTCAAAGGTGACCAATGAAGTGAATGTGGTAACTGGTGGTGGCTTTACTATTTTATGTGCTTGCTGAATTCAATTGAGAAAATTGTTATGTTATCTTTTAACTATGTTAAATGCTTATGATTTTGTCATTCGATGTACTTTACTAAGTTTAGGACTCACGTTTGTTTGTTTTATGTTTTTAGGTACTGTGAAACCGGCATGATGGGAAGGGAGTAGCACATACACAAAACTAAATATCACTCTACCCTCTTGTTGTAATTATTTATTGAGCATGCTTAGCTTTTAATTAAACAGATAGACTCAGACTTGAATTCATACTAGGGGATACCTTCTTGATTGGTTTTAATCGGTTTGACTCAATACTTGGGTTCCATGTAAAGTGTTGTGGTTGTCATTGTTTATGCTCCCACCCTTGTTTTATAGCTTGTGGTTGATGGTTATTGTCTAAAGTTAGAAATGGATGCTTGCTGAAATTATAGTGTAAAATAGTTAGTTGCTATTGTTACTATCCTTGTTTTGTGACCCAGTTTATAGCAAGGTGCTGCTGAAATTTTTAATTGAGCTCAGAGAATTCTTAGGGTGTTAGTTTGTTAGGGTTCATTGTATCTTATTAGAAGTGATTTGTCATGTATCGTGCTTGATGAAATTTGTGTACAATTGAATTATTTAGTTATGGTTGAGCTTGTGTTGTAACTTTCCACCCTTCAATGTTCTCTTGTACTTAATTCTGAATAGATCATTTGATTAAATTTAGACTCTTCCAACCTTGGAATATATTTAATAAAACTGACTATGTGAAAGGTTATTTAGTTATGTGTATGTTACTATTAAGGTTAGGTTAGATGAAAATTATGGCCATGTATGGACTATGGTTAAACAATATGATGGCGATAGGCTTTGCTATGCTAAATTATGCTTGTGGTTTATGTTAATGTCATGAGACTATCAAGTTTAGTTTGTTATTATTACTCCCATTGTATTTATTTGTGAGTAACCTTTAGTTGGTGCTTAAGGTTCATTTGTCGATTGCTCTAGTATTGATTATTTTGTTTGGAGCGGTTAAAAGAGGAGATGTCTTACTTAAATTTATGTGCAAATTGATTAAGTCTTGGCAAAATAGTATGATGTTGTGGCCTTCAAGGCACGTAAGATGCTAGGGTGTTACACTAGCTTGCTTAGGTGTAATTATGGTTGCATGGTAATATGTTGGGTTGAGCTCATGTATCTTAAATTGTTCATATGATTCATTATGTGGCTATCGTTTTGTTTTGCTCCACTCACTAAGTATGATACTATGGTTGTTATATGTTGTATTTGCTCTTCCTTATTATTTATGCTCGAACGGTTATATCATGATTGTTATTATATTGTTGTTGTGTTGTTTTGCTCAAATTGCATGTGCTCTCAAGAATACTCGATTAGATATATGAAATACTAAACAATTCATAGCTATAGTCTCGAATACTTGATTAGATCAAAACTTCCTCCAAAACTTTCTAAGAGTATCAGACTCATTTAGCATCGTCCTAGCTATCTCAACTAAGAAATGTTCTTCCTTTCCACTACACCATTTTATTGAGGGATATGGAGAGGAGAATTGATGCTTTAAGCTTGTCTCCTCATAGAAGTTCTCAAAGTAGGAGCTCAATAGACAACCTACAAATCAAACTCCTAAATGGGTAAAAGACTCGTTCTTCGAGACCATGAAAAATACCCAAAATTACCTCAAAAAATTATCAACTATGACAAGAACATATTACTTCTCACTCACTGACTATACTCTAGTAGGATCAATAGTGTCCATATGTAAAAACTGTCCTAGTGCATCAGTCATCATAACAGTGACTAGAGGATGAGAAACAATAATCATATTGCCATGTCGGCAAAAAGATCAAACCAAATATTTTAATAATAAGGGCCTCCAAGTAGTTGGTTTGACAAATATCAAGAACAAGCTTACAGGTGACAAAGATCAGCAAGGAATTATCCTATGAGCACATATCCACCATGGATGATGGTGATTCTTTTATGAATAATGAGTCTGTAATAATCGTTGATCTATGTGTAGGATCGATATACACTAATATAGCAATAAGAGGGGGTGAATAATTGCACGAATCTAAAACCATGTTTTTTCATAATTCTCAAAACACCACTAAATGAAATATAAAAGATTGCTTTGGTTTCCATGAAAACAGATTGATATATGTTCACTAAAATAGTAATTTCTGAAGATCCCACCATTTGATTGATGTGAAATTTGGACTATAGAAACTAGATTCAATTTTGAATTTAACCCAACAAGAATCAACTCAATCGAATATACGGATATAGAGTTATGACTTTTGTAAGATGACTATAGCAAATAATGACGAAAAGATCAAACCCTAATTACGAGATAAATCAAGATCTACGAGCAATTAACTAATCAAACTTTTCAGATTAATCACTTGATGCCCTAGAAAGGTTTTGAATAGATCAAATCAAAATTATTATAATGAAACTATGAATCAATCTAAAACAAAACAGGCATGCAAATGAAGAATGAAAAGAAGAATGAGATTACCAACATAACAACTTGCAAATCTTGATTTTTATTGTCGAGATGTGTCCAAAAGATGCCTTCAAAACGTCCTCAAATAACCATTACCACTAGAAGTTGTTCAGCCACAAGGATTTTTTTGCCGTGAGGACTTTCTGCCGCAGGGATTAGGAACTCTAGGCACTAGGACAACCTCCAGCCGCAAGAACAAATGACGCCAGAACCACAGCTACAAGGAGCTCTTCAAGAGTTTCTAGGGAAAACAACCAAGCCACAAAGCCTCCAACCGCCAGAACCACAGCCGCAAGGAGCACTTGGCGACTTTCTAGTCGCCAGGAAAAACAACCAAGCTAAGGAACCTACAGGCGGCGCAAGGAGCAGTCAAGCTGCCAGGGACTTCGACTGAAAAAAAAAACTTCCAAGGCGCTAGAACCTTAGCCACTAGAAAAACTCTATTTGACCCTAAATTATATATATACATGCAAGCATACAAGACCTAATAATACATGACACAATACATATATATAGTCCAAAATTCACACATGCTCGCATATGGCCCACTAACCGCTCTCGCGTAACTCACTCGCCTCCACGTGCACCGTTCTCTAGTCCAAACATCTCGTATAACATTCTTAACCACTAGGACCTAGGTTTCTCCCTTATACCTAGTCCCAAATCTCAGTTCCTCCATGAATCTAGTTCCAATCCTGTCACCGACCACGTTCGCACTCAAGCAACACCTGCATATGAACAAACACGAAACTGTGTATGAGCACAAGTTCACAACTTGACTCAAGATTAGTCCATGCAACCAATCACATGAGCGCATTGCATTAAACAAAACCATTGCTATGCTATCACAAGCATATTAAGTAATCATCTGCATATGCACAAGCACCACACATGCCATGGGCACAATTACTTTGCAATGTCAATTTCATCATTAAACCAATTTTTTAGCACATGATTTCACATATGAGCGTTTAACTTTTCCAAAAGATTAAAAAATGTAGTTCTTCTAGTGCTAACCGTTCTACAAAAAGGAAGAAGGATGAATCTTCGGTATTGATATTGAGTTTCAATATGGCAAAACCTTTAAGCATGATGGAGGAAAAAAAGCCTATTGATTGATTAGTGAGAAGCAAGTCAAAATAAAAACCACAATAGATACCATCTAGGCTAACTAGATCACAAAGACGTCGCTGCAGAGGCTTAGGAAACAAGAAGAATATGAAGGAATTAAGTTTATATTTTTGGTTTAAAATATAAACAAGATGACCCATCTAAACACTCTTAATGTACTCACACCCGAAGTTGATGCTAAAAAATTGTGGGACAAAGCTTTCAATGAAGCAAAGCCTTGAAAACAAACTAAGAGGTAGTGGCATCCAAAGTCCACCATCAAAGCACCATTCAAAGACAAAGAAGTGATATTTGACTCAAATGATGATACTGTGTTGCCACATGACTCTGGTGAAAAACATGGGCTGCAGGGCAGAGCGACATCAATATGGTTTTTATTCCGCTAGTATATCTTAAGCATCCAAACGAATGAATAGAACCAGCAATGGGTAAGTAATGTCTTGGGTCCGAGGATGCTATTTCTCCAAGCCTGATAAAAAGATTATCGGCACCTCAAGTCATTATATTTAAAGGGATTGGTCAATGGTAAGCCAATATCCTAGATGTTGGTCAATGGGAGAGGACTGTTAATTTGATGTCCCATAAAATTTCCAAAAATCTTGGGGAAAACTAATGATGAGTTAACTAAGACCAACATGATGCTCAATGCATTTACTGGGGAGATTCAAATGAAGCAAAGGGGGTGCTAATAGCCTTGATATGCTAGATTTGCTAAGGGTGTATTTGGTTGGTAGTAAAACCTTGCTCACGACCTTCTGAGATTACTTGGAATATTCTAAAAGATGTTGAAGCGGAAATTTGGCGAACCAATTTGGCATTTAATATGATCTTGAGTAAAGATCGAGATTTGCTAAAAATCATAATCAAGTATCGGTCAGGCTAAGAAGCCTCGAGAAGATGCAGACTAAGGAAAGATAGGTGCAAGAAAGGAAATTGTCAATAAGAGGTTGGAAATAAGAAGATTTAAAGATGTACAGCGACTATATCCAAGTAAAGGTTGAGTTGACAGGTAGAGGGAGACTTGAAGAAAAAATGTAAGATTGAGGGAGACTTAGAAAAATGTAAGATTGAGTCAATTATTTTAGGATATATAAATACCCTATACTGTTTTATGGGAAAATGTGTGCACACCAACCTTTGCTATCTTTTTGTATCTACTTTGTTTTGTATCGAGTAGGCCATAGCTAGTTGAATCTTACCTTCATAATTCGACTTTGATCAATGATACTTCCCATAGACGTGTTGTTCAATATATGAGTTATACATATTCCCTATTTCAAGATTTCATTCGGCTCATTATTACTTTGCATTGATGTTCCATCGAGGATCGACTTTTGTCCAACTATTTTCAACTTTGCCCAATTGTTGGAAAATTGATTGGCACGTCACATATGATGCTAAAGAGCACCCTCCATAGAGACGGCTATGCTACTATTAGGAATTTTCTGATGGCAACACCTAGTTTTATAGTTCTCTATCTAGACCTTATTTGAGATAGCTTCTGATTGTATAGATTCTGGATTCTCTAAGAATCAGGTGAGTGATAACTTCTGATTTTGTGTGCATATTTGCTTTTGATTATGGAAGAAACTTTTTTTATAATTCATAATCTGGATTCTCACCGATTTTTAAAGAATCTGAAATCTACACTATCACAAGCTGCCTAAAGAGGGCCCTAATCTGAACTGAGCTCCATTCTATATTTTTATAAATGAACTCGATTCGAAGTGTAGGAAAAAAAAAAAGAAAAATAAACGTAACCTTTTCTTTTAATTAAGTTTTTTTTAGAAAAATAAACTAAACTAGTGCCAAACAGAGACAGTGTGTGATCTGGGCTTATTAAGGTCCCAATGAATTCTCCGGCCCAACCTACAATTCTCTTCTCTTGAACCTCGACAAAAGCCCAACCCAAACCCTAAGACGTCGCAGAACACTACTCCCATGGACTTCGCTCACCGGAAGGCGGCGGCGCTCGCCACGCTCGCCTCGCCGGCGCCGGACAAGTCCCCGAAGGGCGGCGTCGACGCCGCCATCGCCCCGCTCCTCGACACCCTCAACTCCCACCCTGGCCTCTTCACCACCTCCTCCTGCTCCGGCCGCATCTCCGTACTCGCGCAGCCCTCGCCGCAGTCCCACCCCAAGTCCAAGAAGAAGGCTCGGGGCGGCGGGTGGGTGTACGTGTCGCACGACCCCGCCGACCCGGACGCCGTCGTAGAGCTGCTCTTCGGTGGCAGGGTTGGTGGAGGGGAGGAGCTGGTGTTCAGGTTCGAGCCGATGATCGTGGCGGTGGAGTGCAGGGACGCGGCGGTGGCCGCGGCGCTCGTGGCAGCCGCGGTCGGGGCGGGGTTCCGGGAGTCAGGTGAGCGAATTTGGACATCTGGGGTTTAAGTAGAGTTTAACAGGCATGATTGCCTTGTTCTGTTCTGTGCGGTTGTAATTTAGTATCTATTTTCTTGGGCTGAGGTTTAAATTCTTTTAGTTAGCGTGTGTCATTTTTGGGTTTAGTTGGATTTTATGTAGAGTTTGGTTCAAATGTTTGCTGCAGCGTTGATTTTCTCCAGCAGTTTAGCAGTGCTTTTGTTTAGATGTCGTTTTAGAATGTGTGCAGCCAACGCTTTAAACCTTTGGCCACTAATATACATAAAACTATTTAGATTGTCACATGGAAATGATATTAGTTGATCTGTCATTAAAATTTCTGCTATAGCATTATGTTTTTAATAATTCTTACTAACATATAAATAGAAAAGGCAATGGTCAAAAGGTGTGTTGGAGACCGTGTCGTTTTCCAAATCGACAAGTAATAAAGAACGGATGTAGTAGTATTTTATTTATAGGTTGATAGAATTTACCTGAAATGTGCTGGTCAAGTAATGTTCAAGGTAAAGGTTAGAGAAATTTCAATAGATTGTGCTTTTGCAAATTGCAAAATGTCAGCTGAAGTTGGTTTTTTTATGAAATTGATTGATGCCACATTTAGGTATCACAAGCTTGCAGAAACGTGCAATGGTAGCAATAAGAAGCTCAATTCGCATGGAGGTGCCTCTGGGGCAGACTGATGAACTTCTTGTTTCTCCTGAGTACATCCGGTACCTTGTTAGAATCGCCAACAGTAAAATGGAGGCGAACAAGAAGCGAATGGATGGATTTCTAGATCTCTTGCGGACTAAGGTACTGATTGACTTTTCATACTAGTAGATATCGTTTCTTACCTGTTCTTGTCCTGGCATGATCGCCCCCTTGTATGTTTGACCGTGCATAACAAACATATGAATATATGATATCGTGTGAATTCCGAACATTTATTTCCTGAAAATCAATTAATGGAAGAGTATGCTCAAATAGTTTTTCTTTTGCCAGATGGTTTAGACGTTTAGCCATGGAGCTTTTATGTTAATAAACCGACTTAATGAGCTGAGTAAGATTGTCAAGTGGATGGCAAAAGTTATAACCCCTCCGTTTGCAAATAGATGTCACCTGCATGTGCAGTCAAATTATTTTGTAACTTGGAACTAGTATATTAAAGTATCTAGATTGGTCATGAAAACGCTTTCATAGCATTATATACAGTTTTTTTGCTAACATCTTACTACCTTTATTCTCTTTTACTTGTCGGTTTGGACAACGGCATGGTCTTGACCATTACGTTTTTGAACTACATGTTAGCAAAAATTATTAAAAATATAATGGTATAGAATTATTTTTTATTCCAAATATACTAATATTATGTCCTTGTGACAATCAAAACAGTTTTATCTATATTAGTGGTTAGAGGTTTAAAATGTTGGCTGCACTCATTCTAGGTCAACCTCCATTTGAGGACGGAAGTAGTATAAAAATTGATGGTCAAACATGTGAGCTATGTATGAAGCTTGTCTTCCCTTTCTAAATTAAACGAAAATTTAATTGATTCGAGTGTTTTTAATTGTTCTGATATTATTTTTCTAGATAAAAGAATTCACCCAGCTTTTATTGAAAGCTAGAAAATCTTACAGCAGAAAGAGGTAAAGAGGATTATTGGGGTTAACAGCTTTCCAAGGAACCAAAATGTCCATTGTCGGACAATGACACAATATTTAGGTAGAACAACCATAAAATCTCAGACAATGAAACAGTGTCTATGTAGAACGATCATTAGAGCTCACAAAATGACCTGCATAGCAATTGCCTGCACTTAAGCCAGGACCAAGGACAATGAAAGTGATACTTGGTGGAAACTGAGCTCAGAATGAAAATATCAGCTTCAATGCTAAATTGATAATGCTCTGCGCCATTCTGAACTGCAGCCCACTGTTGCTTATTCAGCCCTTCAGGTCATGCCTCCTCAGCTGTTCCACATTGACCTTGCGACTTGCGCCATCTCCTCCTCGCATAGCAATCAACACTGCAAATAGTTAATATTTTACTAATTTTCTTCCTTATCAGCCCAATGCCATACAGACCACACACAAAAAACAAAAAAAAACTCAGCAGAACCAACAAAGATGAACAAAGGGCTTGATTTAGAATCCCTCCAAGTGTAGCCATTCCTCAACAAAGTCAGTTGTTGCTGCTAAAGCTTCTTTAAAGCAACACCATACAAATTGAGCTTTATTGTAGTTGAAGCAGATGTAATTAGAATCTTTGGCACAGCCACATAGGACAGAGTGTTCACCCCCTGCCTAGTGCACTTTTTACAGACTACCTATTATCCTGGAAGGCTTGCCAAAGAAATATTTTGATCTTGAGAGGGTCAATTGTTTAGATCAGTGTTACTCAGAATGTCCAAAAAATTATGCCGAATCTGATACCTTGAATCTGAGTCGGATTCCTACACCCATGCCCAATTCCGAGTAGCATTTCGCGCCTGAAATTTTTTGCTGAATCGGACACCCCGAGTCCGAGTCGGATTTCGACTCCCGTGTCCGTGTCCAAGTAACACTGGTTTAGATGCAATTACATTACTGGGTTTGTTCTTTTAACATATTGTTTCCTATCAAACTGCCAGGGCCTGCCAGGTTTATCAGGTTTCTTCGTCCATTATAACAAAACTGATGATCAATTTGTTGATCACAAAGCTTCCTTGGACTCTGAAGTTGAGTTGGCACTCAATGGAAGTTTGCAGGCACAAAATGAAGCCTTAGTTATGAAACAGAGAAGCTATATTTGTGATGCTGATGATAAAGGTGATAGTGAATTTGGGGAGAGTTCAATAGAAGGATTATATTTTGAAAATGAAGACCCTGTATGTGACAACAGTGCCAAGCATGGTTTTGGTAATGCTGAACGGCATGTTCTCATATCTCTCCTTTTTATCTATCTTCGTATTTCTCTCTTTCTTTCATAGAGTGCTGTGTAAATTTATTGATCTGTTGGGTCCTGCAATGGATAATTGACATCATTTTGATTTATTAGAAGATTGTTGCCATAAGTACAGGCTGGGTATATATGTTGGGATTGTTGATTATATGCAATATTTTATTTGAAATTTTTTGGTAAATATTGGCTAAATTAAAAAAAGCAACTTCTGCCAGGTTTTGATGTTATTTTTTTTTACCTGTCAGCGGGTCAGTGCTGGTGTTGTTACTAAACCTTTTTTTTTTCTGATCCAAATTATAAGTATTCTTTTGCCGAAGTACTTATTCAACCAGTGGGCATCAATTTATTACACTATGCTATGTTTATAGTTAATTTGGGTCATGATCCACCAGCTACGCTATATGATTGAACCCCTTTTTGTCCCTTCTGTTATCTACTGTAGATTAGCGCATGAGGAAAAACTGTCAGAATTATCAGGAAATAGAGGTTACCATCTTTCTACTTCTGCATTGAAAATTAGTGGTGAACCGATTGAGAAGCTCTTTTTATGGGGCCAATCTGCTTGTGCGTTAACTGTTGGAGGCGAGCAGCGGGTCCTAACTTTTGGTGGTTTTGGAGGACCTGGAAGGCATGCAAGAAGAAATTACTCCCTTCTGCTTGATCACAATTCTGGTTTGTTGACAGAAATAAACGTTAAAGGGTCACCTTCACCACGGATGGGTCATACAGTTACTGTAGTAGGCAATGATGTTTATGCTGTTGGAGGTAGGGGTGGTCCTTCAGAAATTCTTGACGATGTCTGGGTTTTCCAAACCGCTGAGAATAGATGGTCAAGACTAAAGTGCAGTGGAGATCTTTTCCGTCCAAGGTACTGTTTAGAAAGTCCTGATGATCTTCATCCTTTTTTCCCCCTTTAACATTTGGGCTCACAAAATCAATATGCAAAAGATTAGTAATAACTAGCTACCTGCCCAAAAAATTAGAGTACATATTTTATGATAATACCATCAATCGATTCACTTCATGGAGGTTTTTGTTTCTGTATGCAGGCACCGACATGCTGCTGCTGCAGCAGCTTTAAAAATATATGTGTTTGGTGGACTCAGTAATGAAGGCATATATTCCTGTATGAATATATTGGACACAGAAAGTATGCAGTGGAATGTGATTACTGCTGCTGGCGAATGGCCATGTCCTCGCCATTCACATTCTCTGGTGTCTTTTGGTTCAAAGCTGTTCATGTTTGGGGGTCATGATGGTCAGCGGGCACTGAATGACTTCTATAGTTTTGATATAACAACACTTAGGTGGAACAAAGAAAGCACTACTGGGAGAGCTCCATCCCCTAGATTTTCACATTGCATGTTCATCTACAAACACTATCTTGGGATACTTGGTGGTTGCCCTATCAGAGAAAACATTCAAGAAATTGCTTTGCTAAACTTAAAGCATAGAGTTTGGTTTCATGTCTCCATTCCATCACTAGGCCAATGCCTCTGTGTCCGTAGCTCATCGGTTGTCACTGCTGATGATCTTGTCGTTATTGGTGGTGGCGCATCTTGCTATGCGTTTGGAACCAAATTCAATCAACCAGTAAAAATTCATCTTCCTTTGCTGGAGTCAGTATTTGCACTTGCTTACAAGGGAAATGGCATAGTTATAGAAAGTTGTGATGCAATATCTGCCATGGATTTAAAAGGACATGAGCAAAATGACACCTTCATTCCTAATGTGAAATCAACTGTTGATACTGCTGCTAATGGTTTTTCTGATTCAGATCCTCTAGTTCTCCAACTGGAAAAGAAGTATGCCAAATTAGTGAAGGATATTCTGAAAAAGTTTGGATGGTTGGAGTGTACTAGAAAAGTTCGAGTGAGCCAGGATAACATCCATGTTCTTTTTCCTGTTAGTAAAACTTTTCATACCCTAATAACTGATGAGTATTCCAAGATGCCAGATGATGATTCATGTATCTCTGAAGAACTATTGGCATGTCCTGAAAAGAAGCTTATAGGAGCTAGCATTTCTCTTAATAAAGCATTGGAAATTTTGTTGATATGCCGTGGTTCCTTTCTGAAAGATGAACTAGCTCTCAGTCTAAAAGCTTCTAAATCTCCTCAAACCATCATGAGAGACCTTATATCTTCTCTATTGGAAAGAGAAGGAATGGCCTCTCAGTTGTTGGAGCAGCTGCCAACTAGGTTTGTTTTCACTGACTGTTATTAATATGAAATGTATAGAAACTTACTTTGAAAAATAATAATGTGTGTCTTATCTCAGCTTGCGGCTTTTTTTTCTCTAGGTGGGAAACCCTTGGTGATATCACTGTGCTTCCAAAGACTTGTTTTAAGGACCAACTGTGGGAATCGGTTAGAGAGGAACTTTGGCCATTAGTTGCCAAGTCACTCGGGGCGCAACGCCTTGCACGCCAAGTAAGTAACATCTGAACTCTCAACTTCTAATTGGCAGGAAAATGATTGGAATCTTAAGCTAGAATAATGGCCATGCCATATATTAAAGAAAGTGATTATTTGTTTAACTAAGTGAACAGGGTTAGTTGCTGTTGTTACTATAGATAATATCATATCCTATTATGTTCATATGGTGTGTCTCATGCTTTAAACGCATCCTGATGTGAGGTAATGCTTATCTAATAACTTGTGACATCCATGTGCTTACTCTGCCAGGTTGCATGCATTTTCTTTGTTCGAGTATGCTCCTTTCAAGACAATTGACTTAGTTCCTCTTTTTTTGCAGGGTAAAATCATGCCAAATGGCACAAGAGATAGCACACTGGAACTTCTTGTGGGCAATAATGGGTGGGTAACTCATTATGAAAATGGCATCCGTTATTCGCTTGATGCAACAAAATGCATGTTTTCTTCTGGTAATCGCTCCGAGAAGCTTCGTATGGGACAGCTTGATTGTAGAGACGAAGTGGTTGTGGACTTGTTTGCTGGAATTGGATACTTTGTGCTCCCATTTCTTCTGAAGTATATTCTCTACGATAGCCCTTGGTCAAATTATTAATACTAAGTCATTTTATTCTAACTTTTTAAAAAATAACATTGTCCCTTATTTTTACAGGGCTAATGCCAAGTTGGTTTATGCATGTGAATGGAATCCACATGCTCTGGAGGCTCTTCACCGGAATGTTGTGGACAACCAAGTAGCAGACCGATGTATTATACTTGAAGGAGATAACTGTGTGACAGCACCTCAAGTAAGCAGTGAACAAATCCCACCCGCTTAGCTTAATGACCCGCACTTGGATGGCTGCTAACCATTTTGCTTCCTTGCATTGAATTAGGGGGTTGCTGACCGTGTTTGTCTTGGGTTGTTACCCTCAAGTGAATGTAGCTGGGCCACTGCTGTTAGGGCTTTAAGGTAATTTATTCCCTTCTCACCACCACTGCGAGCCAACTAATGCCACCGATTCCATACTGTGTTTCTTGTATTTTGATGTACTTTTAAATGTAGAGGTCTACTGAGGTTTGCCAAGCTTGGATTGGCTTATTCCAGGTGGGACCAGCTGAGATTATTGTTTCCTAGCGATAAAAAGCAATTAAAAATGATGTCCCCATAATCCTAGTAAAATTCTGTGAACTACTCGATTCCCTGAATACCAGAATCCTGCTGGTGACCAGGAACAAGAAACAAAATGTTTTCTTTAACTCTGCTTATAAACAAACTCAGCTTAGAGGTGCTTATCTGACTTTATATCGCAAAAAAGTGCATACAGGCTAGCAGTTTGGTGCGACTAACAATATCATCTCTATTTAGGTTGTTCGTTACACTAAAAATGCCTGCATGGTGTTCATTCCATTTGCCAAGCAAAAAAATAAATAAATAAATAAAACATTTCTGAGATGATGGTGTTTTTTTGATGAGATTAGGGTTCCAAAACTGGCGGGAACTGGCTGATCCTTGATTTTCGAGCAGCCGATATTAGGATGGTCAGTCACCCCCAAATCTTGGAAAAAGAAACCAAATTGAATTTTCAAAAACTAAACCAGGCTGGTTTCCACCCCAAAAACAGTTTTGAGAACCCTGGATAAGACAATACTACACATTAGAAGTGTTCTTTGTGTACAGTGAGATATTGGGAAAAGTGAATGTCCCCTTAATTACATCATGATCACTCTTTTGCAAAAGTTAGGCTATTTAGACAGGTTTGCCAGCCAGTGGTGGACCCAGGATTTTCGGCATGGGTGTTTGGAGTTAATAAAATATTGTTTAATGAAAAAATAGAGATCCGTAATAGTAAAAATCAAAGTACAAATTGTACGCACTAGAGACAACATCTCAAATAATTTAGAGAAATTACAAAAAAATTAAGAAAAATTGTTGAATTGGAAAATGGGGTTTGGGACTTTTGAACGTGGGTGCACTTGTGCTGTTGTTGACACTCGCTGCCTGCCTTGCCAGCCCCAGCGGCCTAACCGGTGCCCCACACTCTTCTCAGGACCCCAGCTCCTGGGCAGTTTGGCTAGGCCCCGCTCATTGCCCATGACCGCTCGCTTGCTACCTTGCATCTATATTCTACATAAAATTTTAAACCTAGCCCCCTCCCCCCTAGCTGGTCTCCTTGAACCTTCAGTTGGGCTGCAACTTTTGAGCTGAATTGGGAGGGTAGGTGTGGGAGTTGGCTATAATCTATTCGACGTATAAATAGGGAGTATTTGGACCAACTGTCAATATATATGAATAGGCAACATATCCTATGCACATAACGTTCTTCATGTCCTCGTGCACTCAGCGAATGAGGGACCTACCTCCAATCGTTATCCGAGGGTGTGTGATCTAGGAACTGCAATTTTACGAAAAAGGGCCCATCATTTGCTGCCTTTTTTCGAAAACACCCCTGAAAACTCCAGTTCTTCCCTTCCTAACCTCAGCCTCAGCCTAAGATCTCCAGTGCCATCCCACACCATCACCAGCCATTCTGTCCCCATCCAACGCTCTCTTCCGTCTCCACTTCCCATGTCAAATCCATCCCCAAACTCCCCATCCCTCACCTCTCTCTCTCTCTCGCATCTGGAGACAAGGGTGGTGACGATGGCTACCATGAGAACTAGGTGCAAATTTGTGCAATAACGGTGTAACTGAAGTGATAAAGGTGGGAATTGACAAAAGAGCTGTTACAGATTACAAGGTGAAAATATTTTATGATGTTCTTGTATATGTGCTTGTATTTGATGCTTCAGTGTTGCTGCTACTTTATTGACTGATGGCCATGCATTTGATTGAAAAAGAAAATAGATTAGTTCAACTCCAAATTTACAGACATGCTGCTGAAAATTTCATGATAATGTGGTGTCCAGTCTGGGCGGTCCAGATGCCTCAAACTTGCGCAATATGTTGCTGCTGACTGCTGCACATTTGGGCCACAGAAAAATCTGCAAATATGCAGCTGATAGCTAGTTGCTGCCAGTTTTTCATGAATACAAGAATTCTAGAGCCATTTTCTTGTACAGGATCGCGGATGGAGCGACACGGAAGTAGTAGTCTCACGGGGGGCTTTCGCACCGCCCTTGTCTCCAGATGAGAGAAAGATCAAGGATGGGGAGTTTGGGGATGGAGTCGACATGGGAGGTGGACACGGAAGAGCGTGTCGGATGGGGGCAGACCTGGCTGGTGATAGCGAGGGGTGGAGATTGAAAGCTGTGGTTGAGGGGTCGGGATGGGGGAGAACTGGAGAAGTTCTCCATGGGCAGGCGGGGTTGGGGGAAAAAGGTAGCAAGTGGCGGGCAAATTTTTTTTTGTTTTGCTTTTTTTTTGGAAAATTGTGGTACCTGGATCACACTCTCTCGGATCCGAATCAGAGGTCCCTCGTTGGCTGAGTGCATGGAGGCTGTGTGTACAGGATACCTGGCCGGAAGCCTGGAGGCGGCGAAGGGTTGCCGCCCGGGCCCCCAAACCCATGGGCCCACCCTTGCATAGTTGCATGTATATTGTATATGAATATGAGTAATGTGATTAGTGATTACGTGACCGACCTTCTGAGTCCTGGTTTGGTGGCTCGTGAGTGGCTGAGGCCCAGCGCGTGACGCCGTGACGCCTCGCGAATCGTGGCCCGCCAGTCGCGTGCGTGGACTCATGACCCATCAACGCCCTGACTCCCATCGACGGCCCCACTCCGGCACTCGAGACCGGTTGGCGTGGCAAAACGTTTCATCTCGCTATTGCGCACCAAGGCCAGGATTCGGCGGCGCGCCGACGCGACGCGATGCGACTCACAAGCACTACGAGGCGATCAGCGGATCAAAGCGATCAGCGGATCGAGATTGAGGATTCAGGCGGGACGACGAGACGAGTGTTCGTCCGCGCCACCGCGTCTCCGCAGCGCGCCCTGCGGCTGCGCCCCTGCCGTCTGCAGTCTGCTGGTTGCTGCCCTCGCGATCGCGAGCGCCGTGTCTCTGTCTCGACGTTTCATCCGTGAGCCGTTAGGTATTGTCGTATTGATTTTGCCAATTATCCTAACTAACGTGATTACATGTATTATGTTTAACATATTAATTAGATGGATCTGTAATTTGATATTGTATATATATTATTTAGAAGGACCCCTATTTTAAATCTCGTCCCGGGCCTCTAAAATCTCAGGACCGCCGCTGAGGATACATTGCCTATATGAACAATATATCTACTAAATACAGGGTATTTTATCAAAAATTTTGGGTGTTCAACTGAACACCCATGAACTTCTTTAGGTCTGCCACTGGTGCCAGCAAATGAGTTGCATGATTACTTCTGCAAATGTGTAGGTTATTTAGACAGGTTTGTTCATTTACTGGATACAGAATGGACATCTCAATTCTCAATTTTTGAGACTTCTGTTACTTCATCTAGGGTTGGAGGAGGCATATTGCATATACATGGGAATGTCAACGACTCGGATGAGACTTTCTGGTTGGACAGTGTCGTTGAATCCATCAGTGATATTGCCAAAACTCATGGTACAACTGTAACTTCTACTTTGAGATGCTTCCAAGCATTTGCTATTGTTCTTCAAGTACTAAAAATCCAATCTTATATGGCGCCATTCTTTGTGATTTGTGTCCCAGGACTATCATGGAATGTCTCGCTGGAGCATGTGGAACGTGTCAAATGGTATGGGCCACATATTCGACATCTTGTAGCTGATGTCAAATGCCGGCCATCGTAACATAGCGAGCACCTTATGAAAATGCTTGTGTACTGTGGATTGTAACGTATGACAGTTTTGTTACACTATTTTAGCCCAAGATTTTCTTCATTCTGTTACTCATCGGAGAATTAAATTATCTGTTGTAAACTTAGAAAGCATCATGTCAAAGGTTCTTTAAACCAGCGAAATGTTTCTGACAATTTCCAATTGTAGAGCTGCAGTACAATTGTTATCATGGGTTGTGTTTTGGTAGCGTCTGGATTTTCCCTGATGATAGCACAGCATAGCGCTGCTTATCGTTCTAACAGTCTAACTGGTAAAACGAGCTCCTAGCCTTTTCTAATTTTATGAGGAAAAATGAACTCCAAAATTGTCAAAATGAACTGCCACCTGTCCTACCTGTAAATTAAGCTCCTAAGTCGGGCTTAGCTAGATCAACGAAACGTGCATTTGGCTTGATGGTATGGCTGGTTAAGAAATGCTCAGTTGCAAAAATGCTCTTTTATTAGATGTATTTGCATAAACAAAACTTACAAAAGGAGGAACACATACACGAGCAAAGCCAGAAAATATACACAAATCATCTCGACAATGCAAAAGCAGCGACTGGAGTACTAACTTTTATCCGACGACCACGCAGGTGAATTCAACTACCAACCATGAAGAAAGAACGAAGAAAAATTACTGATGTAATGGTACATAATTTCTACAAGGAAACAAACTACTTGAGCTTCATAGGCTGCTGCATGCCTCCTCTCATCATAGCACAAAATTCCTCATAGTTAATCCTCCCATCCTGGATAACAGAAAAAGATTGATCAAGAAGATGCAAGGAATAAACATAATGTAGCTGAAAAAACGACAATTCGATAACAACATACATTATCTGTGTCAACTTCTGATATAATGTCCTTTATGGTACTGGCATCGCCCATTTCATGCTCGATCAAAGCAGATTCCAGTTCGTCTCTCGTGATGAAGCTGCATAAATTTAAGGTAACCCTCCATGTCATATCAACCATGGGGATATAAACACAGGTGCATTGTACAAAATGTGAAATTATGGTACCATACTAGTGAGCAGTTACTATTAATAAAATGTGAAACTGTGATACATCATCATGTATCATAGACGAGATTTGATGATCATTTATCAGAGACAAGATTTGATGAAAAACTAATATTGTGGCTTGTGACGTTGATTTTTGAGAAGTGACAATTTAGAATACTCACCCACTGCTGTCTTTGTCAAAATACTGGAATGCCTTAAACAAATGCTCGTCTTTTTCGAGCTTGTGTCTATGCATTGTGGCTGTGATGAACTCAACATAGTCAATGGATCCATTGCCGTCCACATCAGCCTGGAATGAGTCAGAAGTTAAGCACAGTCAAGAAAATTGTGGTTCAAAAACATATTGTAACAGTTCAGGATTGGTGCATACAGCATCCATCAACTGCTTTACTTCAGCCTCTGACAGCTTTGATCCAAGTTTGGCTAACCCTACTTTCAGTTCTTCATACGTGATAGTCCCACTGTTGTCTGTGTCCATGTTCATGAACATTTGCTTTAGTCCCTTGATCTCTTCCTCCTTAAGGTTTGAAGCAATAACCTGCATACACATTTGTTTATAAGAACCAGAAAAAAGAAAAGGCAGCCAGTTAAGTATCACTATGAAGATAATAACCTTCAGTGCCATCTTTTTCAGCTTATTCATTGCTCTGAATTGCTTCATCCTAGAAAGAACAGCGCTGTCAATAGGTTTATCAGATGCTTCTCCTTCTCTGAGCCATGGATGTTCTGATCAAGTATTTAGTATACCAAACATTAATTTTTGCCAAAGGAACTAAAATTTGGAGGTCAATGTACAGCCAAGAAACTTACGAAGAACTTGGGCTGAAGTAATTCTTTTCTTTGGATCTTGTGTCAACATCTTTCTAACCAAGTCTTTAGCACTCTCAGAAATTGATGGCCATGGCTGACTTTCAAAGTCAATCTCCCCGTTCAGAATGGTGTCAAATATTCCCTTTTCAGTTTCTACAAAGCACAACAGAAGATGAATAACAACATAAAGGCAAATATTACTGCTTAATTGTACACATGAATCCAAAAGTGGCAGGTGAAAAGGGATCTTAGAGGCAAATGTACCTGCCCAGAAAGGAGGCACACCACTGAGAAGAATGTACAGAATAACACCCGCACTCCAAACATCTATCTCTTTCCCATATTTTCTCCCAAGGACCTCAGGAGCAACATAATAAGCACTTCCAACAATGTCCCTGTACATTTTTCCTGATGTATTTTGAAGGCAGTTAGTATACATCAACAAAAGGTTATATTGAATGAGATTAGAGTTCCAAATAATAACCACATAAAAGTTGGATACTCGGGATCTTGTAACATTAATCTCCTAAGCTCTCTTTGATTGGTTAAGAATGAGACAGACTTACTGTTAGGGCCGGCTGCGACCGGGTCTTTGTGCGGCGCAGTAGGGCCGAGGCCTAAAGGAGGGAATCCTCCTGCGGCTGCTGAAATTGCGCCCTGCTTAGCAGCCGGCTGTTAGTTGGAAGGGGTGCAATATATCCTGATATTAGTTAGGAAAGTAGAGGTGAATAAGGAAAGAATAAGGAAGAGAATAAGGAGAGAATAAGGAAAGAACAAGGAGGGAGATCTGATGGCATGCATGCAGCGGTAGGGGAATAAAGGGGCGCAGGAGAGATCAGAGGGAGGACTTTTGGCATTTTGATTCTTCCAAAGAACAAGGCGGTGGCTCCGAAAACAGCCCTATCCAAGGCGCCGGCGGCGACGTCGAGTTCTTCTTCGTCAAGTCTGCGACCCGGTCTTCGGCCGGGAACTCGAGCTTACGAGC
This sequence comes from Guadua angustifolia, assembly GCA_036346375.1. NCBI lineage: Eukaryota > Viridiplantae > Streptophyta > Magnoliopsida > Poales > Poaceae > Guadua > Guadua angustifolia. Next base: position 16,076,020 of record CM070512.1, on the reverse strand, counting down.
AGGTACATTCGTCTGTGCCGGCTCGTAACAATTTGGTATCAGAGCCTGACGATCCGGAGAGAAGGAGTAGCGGCGGCAATCTGATGGAAGGACGGGTTGCGGGTCTTGAGGAAGAGATGAAGGGAATGAAGGCTGACATCCAGGAATTGAAGGGGATGATGGGGGAGATGATGAGGATGTGGAAGGGCAAGCGGCCGGCGGAGAGGCGAGAGGAGGTCTGAGCGGTTGATCCCAAGGTCCTGAACCGAGGCCGAGGGTGGGAAGGCGGTGGCCGGTCGCGGAATGCGAGTGAGGAGGCATTCGTGTGGGAGGAGGGAGGCCGCACGGTGAGCATCACCCGATGCGACGTGGTGGCCATGGGCGAGCAGAGGAAGAAGATGATCGCCATTGGACGCCTCGTCTTCCAAGGTTGGATCTTCCGGAGTATGACGGTCAAGGAGACCCGTTGAGTTGGCTACGGCCGCGTAAGCGCTATCTCCGCGTTCATAAGATCAAGGAGGAGGAATGGGTGGAGTTTGCTGGCTTGCACCTTTCTGGGGAAGCGCAAGATGTGTTGGACAACTGGCAGGAGGAAGAACCTTGGATCGCGTGGGAAGATTTCTACGATGCCTTCATCCAACGGTTTACGCGGCAATCCAGCGCGGGTCCGTTAGGTGACTTGGCGAATTTCAAGCAGGAAGGGCAGAGTGTAGATGAATATGCACGAGAGTTTCAGAGGCTTGTGGCGAGGGTTCCAAGAATGCGAAGGACAGATCAACTTGAATTGTTCTTGGCTGGCTTGTCTCGGGCAGTAGGGGCGGAGGTTCGCCGAGAACGGCCACATGATTTGGCGGAGGCTGTCAGGGCAGCAAGAGAAGCAGAGGCACGGAAAGAGGCATGGATTGCGGAGGCGGAGCAACGCTGGACCCAGGCAGGGCGAGGAAAAGGAGGAACATCGCGCGGGTGGAATAGTCCGGCGTCAAACTACCATGGGACCAGTGGAACGGTAGTGGCAGGGGCGGTTGCTGGGAGCAATTCGGTGGCCGGCAGTAAGGCACCGTGGGGCTCGCACACGCCCAGCAAAGGAACAGCAGGTGGAGGAGGAATATCGGGCATAGGAGGAGGTCGATCAGTGCCGGCGGCGAGCATGCAAAGCACGGCGGGGTCGACTCCTAGCAGGTGAGGTGTCAATGGATCGAGATAATGAAAGGAGGGCAAAGGGCTTTGTTATAAGCGTGGCCAGAAGTCTATACTCATGATCACAAATGTAAGCAATTTGTTTCATTTGGAAGTGGAGGAGGACCAGGAAGTAGAGGAGGAAGGAGAGGAGTTAGAGGCTGAGGTAGCAGTAGAGGCCGCGTTGTCTATGATCGCAGCTGTGGGGCCGAAGCAAGGAGACACAATGCAAGTGGAAATTGAGATGAAAGGGAAGAGATGGTTGGGGCTGCTTGACAGTGGCAGCACGCACAATTTCATTAGTGCATATGCAGCCCGACAATTGGAGAAAGAAGGAGCAGTGCGTGCGGAGGGAGGAAACAACCAGAGGGTCCGGGTGGCCGACGGGTGGCATTTGCCATGTCTGGGCAGTCTGGAAATCGAGTTTATGATACAAAACCGCCGATTTGTAGCTCCATTCACGGTGCTACCCATTGACTCCTTTGATCTGATATTGGGAGTGCAATGGCTGAAGACTTTAGGGAGATTGCAGTGGGATTTCGGGAAGCTGACAATGGAGTTTGAAGAAAATGGGGAAGCGGTGAAATTGCAAGGGTTGTGCAGGAAGCAAAAGGCCAAGATGTTGCAAGTCAGTATGGAGGAAATGGACTTGTGGAAGGTGCTTTTGGACTCATTTGAGGACATATTTGTGGAACCCCAGGGGCTGCCACCTGCTAGAGCGTGTGACCATCGGATTCCGCTGGAGGCTGGAACAGATCCGATAGCGGTGCGCCCTTATAGGTATCCATATCGGCAGAAGGATGAGATCGAAAAACAATGTGAACAGATGTTGCGGCAGGGCATTATCCGGCCAAGTCATTCTCCTTTTTCATCACCAGTTTTATTGGTAAAGAAGGCGGATGGGACCTGGCGGTTTTGTGTGGATTACCGTCGATTGAATGCGAAGACGATCAAAGATAAATTCCCGATTCCGGTAATAGAGGAGCTCTTGGACGAGTTGGGCGGATCCAGGTATTTCACAAAGTTAGACTTGAGATCGGGGTACCATCAGGTACGCATGCAGGAGGATGATGTTATGAAGACGGCTTTTCGGACACATCATGGCCACTACGAGTTCCTAGTGATGCCATTCGGACTGTCCAATGCGCCTCAACCTTTCAAGCCTTAATGAATGAGGTGCTTCAGGAGTTCTTGCGTAAGTTCGTGTTGGTTTTCTTTGATGACATCTTAATATACAGCCGGTCGGAGGAGGAACACAGGGAGCATGTGGGAGCAGTCTTCGGCAAATTAAGGCAGCACAGTCTATATTTGAAGAAGTCAAAATGCGCTTTCGCGCAAGAGAAGATTGGATACTTGGGACATATCATTTCCCAAGCAGGGGTGGAAGCCGACCCAGCCAAAATTCAGGCAGTGGAAGAGTGGCCGCGACCGACCACAGTTACAGAGCTGCGAGGATTCTTGGGTTTGGCCGGGTATTACCGAAGGTTTATCAAGGATTATGCTAGTATAGCGGACCCACTGACAGCACTTTTGAAGAAGAATGGGTTCGGGTGGCATGTTGCAGCAGAGGAAGCTTTCGGCAGGTTGAAGAAAGCTTTAATTTCAGCGCCAGTGTTACAAATGCCCGATTTTTCGATGCCTTTTGAGGTAGAGTGTGATGCGTCGGGCACGGGAATTGGGGCTGTTCTTCACCAAAATGGCCATCCAGTGGCTTATTTTAGTAGGAAGTTGGCGGATCGTCATCGCAAGCTTGCCGCTTACGAGCGAGAGCTTATTGGCCTGTCCAAAGCAGTACGTCATTGGCGGCCATACCTATGGGGGCAAGGATTCACAGTCCGGACAGATCATGGGAGTCTTAAATTCTTACTTGAGCAGGCCTTAATTACTCCTCCACAGCAGCATTGGTTGAGCAAGTTAATGGGTTTCGATTTCCGGGTGGAGTACAAGCCAGGCAAGCACAATAATGCGGCTGATGCATTGTCTAGGACACCGGAGGAGGACCAGCAATGTGCGGCTGTGTCGGTGGTGCAAGACACAACCCGTGATCAATGGTTGGAAGTTCTGAAGAATGAGGCGGCAGTTCAACAAAAGGCACTGCAAGTCACTAGTAGTACAGAGGGTTCCTCACCATCGCCTGTGCACTGGGAGGTTAAGGAAGGCCTGGTTTTTCGAGATGGCAAGTTGTGGGTGCCCCGAACATCACCTTTGGTCGAGCTCATGATAGCTGCAGTGCACGATTTAACACATGAAGGTAGTCAGAAAACTCTCCATCGCCTTCGGGCTTTGTATTGGTGGGATCACCAGAAGGAGAGCAGTCTGACGCCAGGCAAAATGTACCATCTGTCGCCAAAGATAAAGCAAGCACTCAAGTTCGGTAGGTCTCTCTGACCTCTGAACATTCCCCATCAAATCTGGGCAGACATTTCGATGGATTTCATCACTGATCTTCCGAAGTCTCAGGGTAAGACAACACTTTTGGTCGTGGTCGACCGGCTCTCCAAATATGCACACTTCCTTCCCATGACCAGGCCAGCCACCGCAGCAGCAGTTGCAAAGCTATTTTTTGACCAGATAGTACGGTTACATGGGATACCAGAATCCATTGTTTCGGATCGCGATCCGGTGTTCCTTAGTGCGTTCTGGCAGGGGCTCTTCAAGCGGAGTGGTACGACCTTGTTGCTCTCCACAGCCTATCATCCGCAGACCGATGGGCAAACCGAAGTTGTTAACAGGACAATTGAAATGTATTTGCGGTGCTTGGCGGCGACCAATCCCTCTTCTTGGGCGCAATGGGTTCCCTGGGCGGAGTATTGCTATAATACTTCATTCCATTCTGCCCATCGGCTTACACCATTTGAATTGGTTTATGGCCGAGCTCCTCCCCCATTGCTTCCATATCAGCAAGGCTCCACAAGTATTGATTCCGTAGATTGCACTTTGGTAGACCGGGATGCCCTCCTACAGCAGGCCAAGACTCAACTTTTGCATGCTCAGAACAGGATGAAACAGTACTATGATGGGAAGCACCGAGAGGAAAGTTTTGAGGAGGGTTCATGGGTGTGGCTCAAGCTTCAGCGACATCGGCAGCAGTCCGCTCGAGGCCACTCCTCCGGATCCAAGTTGTCTCCTCGTTTTTATGGGCCTTTCCAGGTCCTGCAGCGAGTGGGAGAGGTGGCATACAGATTGCAGCTTCCGGAGAGCTCCCGCATACATAATGTGTTCCACGTCTCATTGCTTAAACGCTTCAAGGGCGTTCCTCCGACACAAGTGGCTGATCTTCCAGCTGAAATCTCACCAACACCTGAGGTGGATCGACCTGAGCCATACAAGTTGTTGGCTCAAAGGTTCCTTGGTGGCCATCGCCAATTCTTAGTGCATTGGACCGGAGAATCGGAAGATGAAGCGACATGGATGGATGCAATTGTTCTTCGCCGTTCATTCCCTGATTGTAAGCTTGAGGACAAGCTTAATTTCGAGGGAGGGAGTGATGTTAGGGCATTTGCGGCCGAGGGTCTTTGTCTTGTGTGAAGAGGCCGAGGCCTAAAGGAGGAATCCTCTGCATGTCTTTGAATTGCATACCGCTTAGCAAACCTAATTTGTTAGTTGGAAGGGTGCAATATATCCCGATATTAGTTAGGAAAGTAGAGGTGAATAAGGAAAGAATAAGGAAGAGAATAAGGAGAGAATAAGGAAAGAACAAGGAGGAGATCGATGGCATGCATGCATGCGGTAGGGAATAAAGGCGCAGGAGAGATCGGAGGAGGACTTTGGCATTTTGATTCTTCCAAAGAACAAGGCGGTGGCTCAAAACAGCCCTATCCAAAGGCGGCCGTGACGCCGAAGTTCTTCTTCGTCAAGTCTGCGACCGGTCTTGGTCGAACTCGAGCTTCTGGCGAGTACATTAAATGTCTGCGGCTCGTAACACTTACTTATCAAATGAAAGAAGGGTAGTTAACTAGTGGATCTGTCTTCAGAACCATATGATAAACTCTTCAGATATATATCAGTTAGTACGATCAATGGTTAAGCAGTCTTAACCCTCAGTATCTAGGGAGGACTTTCCAATCGTTCGAAGTGCTTCGACAATGGATGGTGGTTGCAATGTCCTTCCTCCATTGAACACACTTGTATGGCTGTTGTAGCCTTGTAGTGCTCCTAGAATATTCCTTTGACATGATGAGTTCTATTGTGCATCAATAGTAAGTGGCCCTTCTTTGCCTGCTAAAGTGCTAATAGCTCATACCGTACAAAGATGAAGGCAGTATACTGAAAGATATATGGTCTAATAATGATGTTAAATTGTTACAGATTGCCCCTAAAATTCAATTAATTGGTATACCATTTGATATTTTAATTCAAGTAATAGTGACTGGGATTCTCAAAACCAATCTAGAATCAAAAGGTGCTAAGCTGTCAGTAGTACACTAGTACTGCACTATTAACTCCCACTATTAATTAACTGTCATAGAAGATAGGAGCAGGGTTTTTTTTTCAATTCTAAGTTCCAATCTGTCAACCTGAACAAGTCTGAAACCTGAAAATCACAAGGTTTGGCGGGTTCTTTGTGAAGCCTAGGTGTGATCGACAGTACAGAGAACTAACTACCTTTGTATAGTTATTGGAACTTTGGAAGTGTTATGGCGCGATATGTTTACAGTCACGAAAATGTTACAGAAAACATGCCCAAAATGGCATGAACCGCCCATAACTCACAATCAACAACACCATAACCCTCCAAACCCCCCAAATCAGACCATTTATGAAATTCCAACGTAGCTAGGTGGCCCAGCAATATGAAAATCATGACCAGTACATGAAATTCAGCAGATCAAAGTTAAGAAAAATATGTGTCCAATTGCTATTATACTCAACAAGAGACACAATTCTCAAGCATGCGCAGATGATATATTATTCACATTACCTTCTTCAATGAAGACCGAAAGCCCAAAATCAGTTGCCTTCAGCATTGCATTCTCTTCCTTGGTCGCAAGCAAGAAGTTCTCTGGCTTCAGATCACGATGCATCACTCCCATGAAATGGCAAATGTTGACAACATTCACGATTGCTCTGCACATTATAGCAGCGGCACGCTCTGAGTAGTGCCCCTTGGCAATAATTCGATCAAACAGCTCCCCGCCTGCACAGAGCTCCATCACTACATGCACATTGCTCTTGTCCTCATACGCTCCCCGGAACTCGACTATGTTTGGTTGCCCAGATAGGTGCTGCATGATCTGGATCTCCCGGCGAATGTCCTCCCTGTCGGCCTTACTCACAAGCTTGCGCTTGGAGATGGATTTGCAAGCATACTGCCTACCAGTAGCAATCTCAGTGCAAAGGTATGTCACCCCGAACTGTCCCCGGCCAAGTTCCTTTCCAAGGGAGTAGACCGAGCGCACATCCTCGTACTGCTTGCCGAGAATCGTGTCTGTTGCGGGCTTCGGCGGCGCAACCACAGGTGGGACTCTCGGAGGGTTCATCGCAGGCGGTGTGTATCTCACCTCGGCTGGCGGCGGCGGCTGAGGATGGTTGTAACTAGGAGGTGTTTGCGCTGGTTTTGGCTGGTGGGAATAGCCATAACCATTGGTTCCGTCTCGGCCAGAATCCGGGGACGTAGCTCTGCTGCAACACTGCCCCATCTGTAGTCAAATTCTTCCTTCCGGTTCTAGATTTGCAACCCAGTAGCTGATCAGATGAAACCAAATCAGAAACTGGACCTGCAAAATAATTCAACAAAGATTTGCACTGAATCAGATACGAACTTTTCCATTTCTCACCCAGGAATCCACAAACTCATAATTCATTCAAGAGAATCAAAGAAAAGAAAAGGAGATCGAAACTGGATCTACAAGCAAACCAAACAGTACAACTCAACAAAGAACAACAGAAGGGCCAAAAAAAACAATGCAAACTTTGACAAAAAGTTGACCTTTTTCAACTCCCAATCCAGTCGCAAGAATTGTAGGACAAGGTAGATAGCCGGTCCCTTTGGTGACACTGGAAGTAATCAGAGAAGCGGTCCCTTTGGTGACACTGGAAGTAATCAGAGGAGATAAGGATGCAAGCAAATTGGGTAAAAAGAGACTACGAAAGCGTTGTCCGAAAGCAACAAGACCAAACCAGCACCCAAGGAAAAAGAAAAGGAAGCTACAGAACGCAGGATTTGGTATCGTAACAATGGATCCTTTCCACGGACTTAGACAAGAGGAAGCGATAAACAAGAACAATAGACTCTAAATTTCACTAATCTTTTTTCTGTAAAAAAAAATATCAGTGTCAGAAATCTACTGAATCCAAGAACATGAACAGATTGCTAAAATTAGAAGTGCAGAAGTAGAGCACTCGTGAGAAATGAGTGCCCATAGCTTGCATCAAGCACTGCTGCACCACTTTCAGATCCATAGGGGCAAGATTTTCAGTATCAGTTCAAACTCTTTAACCTCTTACCAAAAAAGAACCCGAAATAAAGGAACAATCCCTAATCTTTCATAAAACCAACAACGATCTACTCCTCGTAAGGTCAAATGAGCAAGCCTCTCAACCCCAACACAAAGAACAAAGAACCCAAGGTAAAGGAGAAAATTGACGTTTTCAAACTTTCCACCTATCGAGAGCATGAGAACCGCAGAAGCCGATGTTTCTCCTTGGGCAGAAGTACTGCGTCACAATAATCCGCGTCTAAAAAATCAAATCTTGAAGGAGGAGGACAGAGCAAGAACAGCTCGGCGCGGCGACCGCGGGAGCGGATTGGAGGTGTTGGCCACCGCAATTGGCGCGGCCCCCGATCGTGACAGCGACTAATACACTCACACACGAGGCACGAAATAATATCTCGGGAGAAAAAAAAGAAAAAAAAAGCTTGTACGAGAAGAAAGGAAAAGGAGAAGAAATGGGGCAGTATGTTTTTGACAAAGCGTGCAGCTTTGAAGCTTTGTTGTTTGTTTGGACTTTGGACTTTGGATAGGTTGATGCAGGTTCAAAATCTCGCAGAATTTCGATGAAATTTTGGATTTCACTTAGAGTTAAGATTTTAAATCTCAACAGAATGAAAAAAATTGAAAAATTAGGGTTTGCTACAGTGGTTTGATAAAATCTTATCGAAATTTCGGTAAATTTCATCGAGATTTCGGCTTTTTAGATCAATTTGCATGGTTTTTAGACCGGATTTTGCACCAATTTACATTTTTTTTTGCAGAATTGTAATGCCTTTTATAAGGAATACATGTGAAAAATTTATTAAAAAAATACATATACAAATTATATAATCCTAAACCCTAATTTGGATTTCAATCTTAAATGATGTATTTCAGTCTAAAACCTAAACCCTAACTTGGATTTTGGCCTAAATTGTAAAACCTAACTTGGATTTTGCTTTAAATAATGTATTTCGATCTAAACACTAACTTGGATTTTGACCTAAAACCTAACTTGAATTTTGGCCTTAATGATGTATTTGGCCTAAACTCTAAAGCCTAACTTGAAAATTTTATGTGCAAATACTTAGTATTTTGCATTCAAACATGTAGAAAACGCTGATAAATGCTTGCATGATTTTTTTCCTAATTTTTTCTAGCCTCGAAAGACTATTTCACAAGGTGTTCAAAATCACCGATTTCAGTTGAAATTTCGGTTGTTTAGGGTTCTTAAAAAATTCTGGATTTCAAATTTAGTTTTTAAATTTTAGCCGGATTTCAGCCACCGCGTGAAGTGATTTGAAAAAGAAATTTGAAACTTGGGTTGATGCTTACGCCAAGAAATGGATTAGCAGTTTTCCTTTGGAGTTTGGATTTTTGCTCCCGAAAGATGAATAAACATAATAATGATATGATAACGTAAATATTCCATGAGTATTGTCCAGAATTAGGGAAAGCTTGATTAGATGAGATTTAGTTAACAAGCTCACTTAGGGTGTCGCTTATGATATCCGATAAGAATTGAGGTCTTTACTATTTGGCATTCCAGATAAGGTTTGACATAGAACTGGATTTTGCTGGAAAAATTACATAGCAAATTTGTACTATACTTTAGTACTCCATTTTGCATTTCCACAATTATTTAGAAATGGACTTTGAAGTGGGACAGAAGTAGGTTCCATAACAATTTATAGCACATTCTTTTTTTTTATCTTAATAACCGAATATTCCTGGACAAGACAAGGTCGTATGATATATATAACACTTTTCTAAATGTACACTAATGAGGTTCTTAATAAAGACTCAGTATCCTCATAGATTATTCTAGTATCTAGTTTTCTTTTCTTGAAAAAAAGTTCTCTCCTCTCCTATATGTAAGTGGGGGCACAGTGCACATTGTATACACATGAACATATCAATAAGGAAGAGAGATGCGGATCTACATCTTATGTCTGCGTCCTGATCTCGTGTTTATGCAATCTTAATTAGTCAACAACGACCTTGATACATAACACGTCAGCAATACGAGAGTGCTCTTGAGCGAAGGTCGTTCACGCTTTTAAGGTTATTCACACTTTAAAGATTGTTGCTTGATCTTTTTGGTTAATTCAATTGCTAGATTTATTTAGCCTCTACATATTCTATTCTTCTAATATTGCCGATGTCTTACCTTGGGTGGGATAAATATCAACCAAACCTTGGCAATTGTTTCGTACCTTGCCACGATTGGTGTTGTTTCATGCCTTGGCATATGTCAAGTTCTCGATCATCGATTCATGTCTTGGCATGGTCAGCGTTTGTGTCGTGTCTTGGTGTGGTTGCTGGATATATCTAGCCATCATGCCATGGTGCTTCTAAATCAATGCACTAGTCATTGAATCATGATGTGGTATGATAGACGTCATGTTGTGCCTTGTGCATGGTTGTCAGCAGCCCCACAGGACATGCCGACTATGTGCCACCACTATGCGCCTTGTCATGGAGAGGACTCCTGAACAATGTTGTGTTCACGCCGCGATCGTGGGATGTCACCGATCATCTCGCTATGACGAGACACAGAACATAGCCATTATCGATCTGCTAGGTCCACCAAGCCCAAGACGTCGTCGTTGTTGCTGTGTGCAGGATGTGGTCGGGCATTGCGTTCAATGTGCCGTGGGTGCATCCCACTGGAACTACCACCATCATCGTGGCATGAGCATGGGTCAGCGAGATCATCATCACCATATGCGGGGTTGAGATGTCATCACCGTCTTCGACCAAGAGAGAACATTAGCGAGTCGTCGTTGTCGCGTTCCACTGAGAGAGAATGCCGCGAATCGTCTTCATCGCACCACCATGCGTAGGTGATCAAGGGACACAGTGCTGCTTGAGCCAAGCCAAGCTCACGGCACACCATCGTGTGGCTGTGCCGTGCACACGGGGGACACGAGTTTCCTTAGGTCGCTAGAGCCAAGGGAATTGCTAGGCCGAAGCGGAGTCAGGGCAATGACGACGAAGTTCATGTGGGCAATCGTCATCAAGAATGTTGAGGATGGTGGAGGGAAAGGGCACCACTGTCGCCGTTGAAGTCCTGACTAGGATCAAAATTGACCCGACTGGGTTTATTAACACTAACGTGTTTTGGGCGGAAAGACGAGTCTAATCTGGATTTGATCTGCATCAAAGCAAGTCTGATTTGGATAAGAACTCGATAGAGCCTAAAACTACCAAATGGTAGAGTTTTTGCAAAAATAACCCTATAATCTTGTAGATTGATGAATAAGTTTGTAATTCATTGAAATTAGGAGTTTGTAATTCATTGAAATTAGGTCCCTGGGCTAAAATTTTACAAAGAAACTTTGAAAAGTTTTGGTTTAAAGTTTTAGGGCTTCCATGCGTAAATTTATGGTTTAAACCCTATAAATTTTTTATTATTATATTTAAGTCTTTTAGGATTTATTTAATTATCAAAAATGTTTTTCTTCATTTTTAATTCATAAGAATTGATTCTATGTCTAGAAAATTACCAGAAAAAATAATAAAAATTGTTGGAAATTCATATATTCATATTTGCTATGTTAGTAAATTGAATTACTTCTCTTTTGCATGATTTTATGATGGGAACCTTTTTGAGCTAACCATGGTTACTCTATTTGTCGATAGGCAATATGTGTGACTTTGCAAAGAGATATTTTGATGAGTTGTCCAAGGATGGTATAACATCCCAAAATTTCATTTCAAAAATAGGATAAAAAAATATATTTTAAATTATTATTTTTATCGGTTGTCTCAAGATTATTTGTCTCCTCTTTATTTTCTGGATTTCTCTAGAGTTCAAAAGAAAAAGACTTTTGCCTATTTTTAGAAAATCTTAAAAATATTTCCTTAAAAAAATAAAAACCCTATTTAAGTTGGAATTATTTTTTTAAAAAAAATATATCACAAGGAACTTCGGTGAATTTTCCCATTATTTGTTAAAATCCTGATTTCAAAACCTTTCCAAAAGTCTCATTAATTAAAAATATAGTTTGGAGACAAAATAAAAGATTTGGTTTTGCTAAAACTATCTTATTTAATATAAATAAACCTAAGGGAATTTCTGCGAAATTTCTTACATTTGTCAAATTATATATTTTCTAAAGCCTTTCCGAAAACTTTAACAAAATAAAAATATATGTTGATATAAAAATAAAATATTTAGTGATACCAAAATATTTTAGTTGATCTCAAAATGTCCTAATTAAACTCCCTGAATTTTATTAGAATTTTTGGGGTTGTTTTAGTATTTTCCAAATTAAAAGATATTAAAAATAATATAAAAGTATTTACTGTACACAAATAAAATTATTATTTTATGTAATAATATTTTATTTGTATTACTAAGGCTGTGGGTCATGTTTCAGATTTTTCTCGGAATTTTGAACAGTTGTTTGATATTTATTTTGATTTTATTAGTGATATTTAGTAATTCGGATTAAATAAACAATAACGGCTACGGTAACTCCGGCAGTTTTTAGTCATAACTCCGGCAAGTGTTTTCTGACGATCCGCTGGTCCGATCGTCCTATAAATTGAACTACAGCTTTCTATGTACGTTCCCTTTACAAATCAATTGGAATTTTTCCCATCCAAGTTCTGGATCTCCCTGCCTAAGCCATTCTTTTCAACTCCGGCGAAAACTTCGGCGAGCTCTCCTGGTCACTCCTGATTTTATTTTGATCTGAAATATTTACCAGATCTTCCTCTTGCTGTCCTCTACCTCCAGTAAAATTAGATTTTGCAAATGCCTACCAGAGCACCTTCGGCCACCGATTTCTTTCCCAACTCCGGCGAGCTTTTCCCGTTGATCCATTGCTCCTTTGTAGCTGAGAATTGAACCCTAGACATCTCTCCTTATTCCCCACATCATACTCAAGGATCAGCATTAGAATCGCAACAGAACTCCCTCGGCAAGCCTTCTTCCCCAACTCCGGTGAGAACTTCGGAGAGATCTACCGGGCGCTCCCGAACTCCGTTCATTCTCAATTTTTTTGTGAAGCACCCCCATGATAGTTGCAACACCCCTGTGAAACAGTTTTGAAAGATTCTAAATAGAGCACCGCCGGCAACCCTTTTTCTCCTACAACATCGACGAGCTCTCCCGGGCGCCCCTCTCATTGGCCAGTTTTGGCATCGCGTTCCTCACCGGTTGGGTGAGTTTTTCTGAGATCCAACCATGTCACCTCATGGCACATGGTACCATCTGTCTCCCCTCCAAATTTGGTACAGTTTTATCCAAGGAATCAAAAGTTATGGTCGTTCCAATCTCAAATCTTGTTTCTGCTCGTTCTCCTTTGATTTTGTGAATTTAATCATGAATCTTTTTTGTAGACTCATCTTGATGTCCTCTATGCGGTGCTCATCCTTACTCAAGGTTTTGCCCACGGGATTTGCATAGAAAAATCAATCTTCCTCGATCAGACTGCATACCGATGGCAGAAAACTTCGTCGCGCGTTCCCCGTTGATCCAGAAGGTAAAACTCAGATCCGTTCACGTCATATTGTGCCAAATGATCCCAGATAGCTCTCTATAAAATTTCATTAGGTTTCATCTATTATTTTAATAGTTATGACAGTTTGATCTATTAGCTCCGAGAGCCGTTCATCGGCAGTTTGTGATTAATCCGGTGGGTCGCCGCCAAATCCGCCTATACTGTTGAGTTCGTCTCGTCACGTTCTACGTGATGGACACTTCCCCTTTGCTGTTGCATCTACTGAAATTTTTTTATTCGTCGGCCGCCGTCTTTTGCCGCCACCCAATTTAGTTCGCTTCGGCCATGTTGTTCTGTCCGGTGGGTCGTCATTCACTGTTTTGCCCATCGGTGAAGTTCATTTGATCTCCGGTTGCCGTCAAAGCCAATGTTCTAGAATCTACCCGTCGTCTTTTGGCCTAGTCCTTTGTATCGGTGCGCGTTTCAGTTTGCCATCCTTGGTAACCTCTAATTGTAGAGCCAACCCTATCATCCTACCCTATACCAAGTGTATCCATCCTTGAATCGTTTCGCTCAAACCCGGACTTAATCTTTGGCCCAATTTGTCATTGCGTCACGACATGTGTACCCCACAGATCGCAAATCAAACATGAGCCATGTCATGACCTCGCTGCCCTATCATTGTACTGATGGTCGCCACCTTGTAATCTCATAAGTGTTCTGTTAACGCTTCACCTTCATCGTTAACGTTTTGTCGTTAACGTTCCACCGTTAACGCTCGCCATTAACGTCCCACCATTAACGTTCCACCGTTAATGCTCCACCGTTAACGCTTTGCTCTCATTGTATCGCTGTCATCGTATGGGTGCATGCAAGTAGAAGCCCTAATGTGATGTCCTTACCTTTTCTATCGTCTTATTGTGACCTAGCCCATCACGTTGAGTTCAACCTCGTATTCCTGTCATCACCGCGTCGTCGTCGTCGAGTCCCGTCCTCGATGTAAGACTAACCTCCGGATCGAACCGTAGTAGATGTCAATCCCATCCATCCTTGTCTTATCCTTGAAAATCTAATCTGCCATTAACCTAGAATTCATTCGTGGTCTTGGTCGATAGACCATTAGCCACATGTCATATTCTTGTGCCAGACCTAGTCTATCAGTTTATCTTCCTTTTGGTTGACTGTGCCGTTCGATCAACAAAAGTCAACCTCGAGCATTTGCTTAGTTCATGGTGAACTAACGTAACTTCGTGGACCCGGTCTATAGATCGAGAGTCCATATGACATCGGCTATCCAACCAAGATAATATTCTTCAGAATACTATTCCTTCTTTCCCAGTTATTAATCTTTCTCTTCGGTGTATTTTCCGAAAATCGTTCTCTTTTGTCTAATCATCGATCTAATCCATTCAAGTTCCTAATTTCATCTAAGCTGTTGTGCCCAATGCTATTCGTTCTTAATTTGGAGTTTACTTGATTTGCTTTTTTGAGTTTTGTTGTATTTGTGCTTGTTTATCGTTAGACGCGTTGCTGGAAGTCGCTCGAAGGAGCTGAGGAGCAAGCAAGCGGAGATTGAAGATCGAGGATCAAGGATTGAAGATAAAGAGTAAAGAATAATAAAAATTGCAAGGGCCAGGCAAGTTATGCGTTGATCATGTTGAACCTATTTTCAAAAATTATATTGATTCAAATTATTGCATGCTAATTTAATAGAATTGGTTTTGAATAAATTCTGGGATTAGTTAAATGCCTAGTTGTTGTATGCCACCTTGTCGTATATAATTGTAGGCCATGAATCCTTTGTCACCCTAGGTTGTGGATTAATAGTTGGACATTAATAATTTGCCAACATGGGTTAATTAGACCGTATGTAGTGTGCTTAGCCTTGCCACGTAGATTTGTCATGATTTTGGAATATTAAAGTAATATTGACTTAATGAGATATGGAACATGTTTTTGAGAATGTGGCATGTGTTACTGAGTTGATGATGGCACATGGTGCATGGTAAAGAACTGGGGTGGGAAAATGATTTAGACTGGGACAAGTGGCAAGATTGTTTCCAGTGGGCCAAGGGTGGCAATTGGGCGGTCGCATTTGGTTTTAGATTGTTTCCGGTGGGCCAAGAGTGGCAATTAGGCGGTCGCATTTGATTTTATATTGTTTCGGTGGGCCAAGAGTGGCAATTAGGCGGTCGTATTTGGTTTTATGACATATTGATGTGATGAACTTTTGGTTAGTCTTGCCTCAGTCAACTAAGGACTTAACCTTGCGAGCCTTTGACCTGAGTCATTCATACAACCACAAGTTCCGGAATGGGACGAACCTAGCTGAGTAAATTGTGAAATCTATTCTTCGGTACTGTCATGGTGGAGTGAGTCCCAGGTGTACGGGTGGTAAAACTCACAGGCGCAAGAGGGGGGCCCTGTTGTGGAGGTGTATTCCTTCAGTGTTGAAACCTTAGCGGACAGTACTGGGTTTAGACGGATCTTTGGAAAGGCTTTGTTATGATCGCTCATTCGCATACTCTTGTATGGCGATTCACGGCTGACGTGGTGAGTTGATTATATCTTGTGGGTAAAGTGTATAACCTCTGCAGATTATAAAAACTATTCGAATAGCCGTGCTCACGGTATTGAGCATTGCTCGGGGATTACAGTCAAGGGTTAGATTTTGATAAAAATGAGGTTGGGATTGTGAACAGTGTGATATGGAAATTGGTTAAGGATGAGAAATGCTTTACTTGAGAATGATTACGAAATTTATTATGGGTATTATTTGTTTTACTACTTTTCTATCTATTATGATTATTTGTGAATGCTGCTTTATTGCAAAAGAACCATTCAACCATTCCTTTGGAATAAGCCAAGCATGTAGTAATAGAAGCGCATTACATGCATGACTTGTTGAGCACGGTTGTGTACTCACCCTTGCTATAACAAAACATCACCGGTGAGGAGAAGTCTTTGTCTTGAAGAAGGAGAAATTTCGCAAGAAGGCGAATATCTAGGAGTTGAACCTTGTCAAATGCCTGTGGTATTTTGATGGGATTCACCGACGTTCTTCGTTCCGCTGCTATTCGTTTTACTCTGAGTTGAAGCCATCTAGGCTTCATAATTGTAAGTTGACCTTAAGGTTGTTCAACATGTTATATTAAAAGATGAATACTTTATTTATTATTTCGTTGTGTATGATTGTGATATTCATCTTTGTTAACTGTGGGCACAGGAATGAACCTTTTGAATGATGACAAAGATAAGGTTTTGGTTTCTCTTCGCCATCACTTGAACAAGGACATCAAAATGAGTATATGATTGAGGATAATCCTTTAACCCTTTGGGAGTCTCTCCAAAGACGTTTTGATCAGCAAAAGCTCTCCCATGAGCGAAACATGAGTGGGCAAGTTTACGCTTTCAAGACTTTAAATCCTTTGTTGCATATAACTCTGCATATCATAAGATAATTTCTGAACTGAAACTCTGTGGCAAGGAGATTGCAGAACAATAGCTAATTGGGAAAACTCTTTTATCCTTCCATTGTAGCAATGTATTGCTTTAACAACAATATAAAGAGAGAAGGTTTGAAAACCATGTTGATCTAATCTTCGTACTAATTGTTGTGGAGAAGCATAATAAACTCTTTATGAGGAATCATAATGTTTGCCTTATGGGTCCGAGCGCCTAAGGTAACGCCACGTAGTCCGTAAATAGTAAACCGCTTCGGTTAGCCCTTGCGCAGTTAGATTCGAATCCGGCGGTCGAAAGTAGATGGATGCTGGCGTGGCTTGATGGTTCCATGACGCGTGTCGGTCGGCCGACATGTGGGTCGAGCAGCGTTCGCGGGCCCACTCGTCGATGGGTGGACCGTCGGTTGTCTTGACGTCGGCGTGGCGTCATCGGGCTCATCTGTCGATGGTCGTGGCGGCGTGGTTCGCTCGGTGCCGACTGCGTGTCGTGGAGGGAAAATCGCCGGAAAATCGGTGGAAAATAAGGGAAAAATTCGGTTTATTCTTTTATGAATTTCAGCAAAATTAAACGCTATAACTTTCGCATTTTAACTCGGATTTGAGTGATTCGGTGCCCAAAAATTTGTAAAATGTGAACTATTTATTGGTGATTTTTATTTAATTTTAGTGAATTGTTTGCTATCTATATTATATATTTATTGTGTGTTTGCTTGTGCAAGGAGTAGACTCAGGAGTTCTAGGAATTAAATCGAGGAGAGTTTGAAGACCCATGAGAACCTCGACAGAACCAACTCCTCTTGAAGGCAAGTCGTGCTTTGACCATGTTGCCCCTAGATTTTAAAAGTATATTTTGATTTTCATATTGCATGCTATGTTAAGTACAACCACTATTGATTAAATTGGGAAATGGTAGTTAAAAGCCAAACTTGTTATGCCACCTTGATTATAATGTTTATATGCTTACGAAACCTTGTCCACCTAAGATGCTTAAATATGTTGGATGCTAATATGATGCCAACACGGGAGGCTAGACCGTGATTAGGCTTAGCTTTGCTTGTATGCGTGGAATGACTTTCAAATATCAAATGAATATTGACTAAACAATTATGGAGCGCATTTTGGAAAATGCGATGATGTCATGAATTAGGCTGGGATAGTGACACGTGTGGTGCTATTCATGAAATGATGTGGAAAATGGCATGTGTTGCTTAAGTATAAAGTGGGGTGGGAAAATGATTTGAGCAAGGGCAAGTGGCAAGAAGGCTTCGTGCGGTGGGCACTGTGTGGCAATGGGTTGTATGAATGATTAAGAAATTTGTGTGCCGAGTTGTATAAAATGGATGTCTTGCCCGGGATGAGTTAAGGACTTAACCTTGCGAGCCTTTGAACTGAGTTAAGTGTACAACCACTTGTCCGGAATGGGGACGGACCTAGTTAAGTGGTTTCGACCTCTTTCCTTTGAAACCTCGGGTGACAGTGCACACCAGTGCAAGCTGTGGGAAGCGATACTGTCTTTGCGGCTTGGTACCCATTCAATGGTACTTGCCTGTCTAAACTTGACTCTGAGTGAGGGAAGTGTTAGAAGGGAGAATGTAAGGAGAGGTTCATCGGTCAAATGTTAGTCTCTGAAAGGCTTTGTTGCAATCAATCGCTTTGTGTGGTGAGCATTTGTATCCTGTGGGTAAAGTGTACAACCTCTGCATATGTTGGATGTGCCAAACTCTTGGAAAAGAAGAAAAGTTATCAATGTTATAAGGGTAAGGGAAAGAGATTTAGAGGAAAAAGCATAAGACGAATGTGAATAAGACACATAGCAAGTCAGAAAACAAAGAAAACATATTGTTTAAGATCTCAAGTGACAAACCTTACTTCAATTGTGGAGGTATGGGTCACTGCACTAGAAATTGCAAAACTCCAAAGCACGGTATGTTGGATGCTCTGAAGAAAAGATTGAACTAGATCAGAAGCATAAGGCGAAGAAGAACATAGCAAGTCGACTCATAAAAAAGAAACCCATTTTTTGGAAGTTCTAAGCGAGAGTGAGGTTCAAGAGAAGAAGAGTCATAATGCAATGAAGACTAATTTATATAACAATGATGCATTACATGAAGATGAATATGCTTTATTGATAAATGATGAATTATTGAATATTTATCCAGTGAACAAGTGATTCTCCTTAATCTCCCTGAGTCGAATCATGTGTTAGGATGGTTTTAAGTTATAAAACACCAAATTTGGTTTATCCTATTAAAAAAAGTTAGTAAAGTTGAACTAGAGTATAATATTTAATTCATATCTATAAATAAAATTTGATTCTAGCTTATCCATGATGTTTACTAGCATAAACACTTGTGCTATGTTTTAATACATGCGATTGTCAATTGTCTATCTCTTGCTTATAAAGAAAATACAATGAATGGAGGGGAGAAAATAAAACATGTCTTGTTGATAATTGCACCATGTATACTATCTTGAGAGATAGAAAACATTTCCAAACAATGAGAAAGATGACCAACAATGTTCTCACCATAGCTAGCAACTATAGTAACATTGTTGAATTCGAAAGAGCTTCCGTATAGTTACCGACGGGAATTAAAATAATTATCGAGGATGCAACATTATTCCCAAAATCAGCACACACTCTCTTAAGTCTTAGAGATATTCAAAATAAGGGTTTCCATCTGGAAACATAAAAAGAGAATGTATCAGATACCTTCACAACAAAGAAAATGGGATATTAGAAAGAAAATATTGAGAGGCTTCCCATTTATACCTCCGGATTGTCCTACATGTTTATTAAACATGATTGAATATTTCACCATAGCTATATAATTCAATGGACCAAATTGCTTTGAAACAAGGCATGAACGCCTAGGTCATCCTTGTTCCATATGATGCACCGGACCATGCATCATTCTACTGGCCATAGGCTGAGGGCCTACAAAATCCCTAATCTATCATACTTTGTGTGTGTGAAAGTTGTGCTAATAGCAAGCTGATTACGAGAACCTCATATCAAAAGATAAAGGATGCATGAGAGCAATGCCTTCATTGTTGGCACTGGAAGAGCTATCATAGTTCCCCCTATGAGCACTCAAATAATAATAGAGGGTGTTCTCTTGTACCCTGAGTCCAGTCATATTCTATTAAGTTTCAAAGACATTCGTCTGAATAGTTTCCATATGAAGATAGAAAATATGGATGGTACAGAATACCTATTCATGAGTAAGTTTAATGGATGTAACAAACGTGTGGTTGAAAATTTTCTATCCTTCTCCTCAGGATTATACTATACATATAGAAAACTTAAAGTTTTTGTTGTGACGAAGAAAATATTTAAAAACCTAGAAATATTTAAGATCTAATATGATTGGTTAGGTCATCCAGGATTGAATATGATGATAAAAATCATCAATAATTCTGCTGGCCATATCATAAAAACTACATACCTCTCTAGACCTAAAGATTTCTAATATCCTACTTGTGCTAAAGGGAAGCTCATAATTAAACCATCTTATTTGAAAGTGACGGATGAATCACCGATTTTTCTAGAGAGAATTTAATGTGATATTTGAGACCTATCCAGCTCCTGTTGGGTTCCTTCAGATACTTTATGATACTGATAACTACTTCTGTAAGATGATCCCATGGATGTCTATTATCTACTTGGAACCATGTTTTTGCAAAATTAATTGTCCAAAATATTAAATTCAAAGCCTCCTTTTCCAGAAGAAAGGATCAAGTCTACCCGAATGGATAATACTGGCAAGTTTACCTTAAAGGTATTTAATGGTTATTGTATAGCTCTGGACATTAATGTGGAGCATTCAGTACCTTATATCTACAAACAAAATGGCCTTGGAGAGTAATTAATTGAAAGAATAAAATTTATTGCTAAATCACTATTGCAAAATTGTAGGTTTCCACTTAATTCAACTTAGACCAACTATATACCATAAAATTTCCCCTTTGTAAATAGTGTGTTGGAAAGAATCAAGCATTTCTCATATGTGAAAATTTAGTTGTGTTGTATACGTGCCAATCTCACCACTACGGTGTACATCCATGGGCTCTCAACGGAAGTTGGGTTCTATATAGATTATGAATATCCGTCAATTATTAAATACCCTAAGCCTATAACATGAGGTCTGTATATAGCTTGGTACGCTGATTGTATCTTTGATGAGGATAATTTCCTGGCATTAAGAGAAAAAAATACTCCTTCCGTTCATTTTTATAAGGCTTATTTTTTGAATGGTCTTGTTCACAAATATAAAGCTTGCATGTAGATTTAATGAGGCCTTTCCTTTTATACCCTTATTTATTCTCTCTCAACTATATGCATTTATTCATTACCGCTCACACAAAATATATCTTTCATCTTCCAAGACAATTAAGTGGGGGCATCTAAGTCATTTTCTCTCATACATTTCTCAATTTCAACGTAACCTTAATCCTTATGTAAAATCAAAATACGGCTTATAAAAATGAACAGGGGGAGTTCCACACTAAAGAATGCTAGCAAATAGATTAGAATGTCACGTGCATTCAGTTCTTAGACCTATGCATTAAAGAATCTAAACTTGAAGTACAATGGATAATAAATCTGTAACAAATACCTAATAATATGTCTTATACCTTCACTAATCATAAGGGAGTGACAAAATCTCATATGCATGCAATAAATACACCGAAAGAGTGATAATAGCCCAAAAGGATATTGAATCCACTTTTAACCCTCATTGATAAAAAGATAGAGAGACCTTCAGGCCTATGAGACTCAATTCTGTGGAGATGTTAGCAAAAATAGAGAACCAAAGAAGTCAAATTACTCCCCAGGATAGTGGAAGAATCTCAATCTGATGTTGAGAAAATCCCTGAAGTGAGCCATCCTGAATATTAACCTCCTAGAATATTTGTGCGCACAATCGAACGCTAGTAGATTGGAACATCCTAACTCCATCATTGTGAGAATTCACGAGGAGCTAAAAGAAATTAATAAAAATATCCACTAATTATGTGGATTTAGGACAATTGTATAAAAAATACTACAATTATTGATATATATTTTACCTCAAAAATTGCTAAAACCCTTTATCTGGATCCAAAAGTAAAGTCTATGGCAGAGTACTAGAAATATTCAGATTGGGTCAAATGGAAAGAAGCAATTGATGCATAATTTTGCTTGATTAACAAAATAAAAGTATTTAGTCTGTTGACCGAACACCTTCAAAAGTGCTCCCTATAGGATACAAATAGGTTTTCATTCGTAAGAAAAACAAAAACAACTAAGTGGTAAGATATAAAACGAAGCTTGTAGCATAAGAGTTCACGTAGAGACTCGGCATCGATTATGATGAAACATACTCTCCTATGAAGAGTGAAATAAAATTATGATATTTAATATCTATGGTAGCTAGCATGAATTATCAATGCAGTTGATGTATGTAGTGACCGAATATTTATGTGTCACTAGATATAGATATTTATATTAGAGTCCCTGATTGAGTTAAAAATTTGGATCATAATAAAAGTAATCACAACATGTATAACGTCAAACTACAAAGGCCGCTATGCAGATTAAAATAGTCAGTGAGAATGTGATACAACCGATTTAGTGAGTTCCTCCTGAAGAAGGGTTACTCCAATAATATGGTTGTCTTGTGTATTCGTAAAGAAGTCATGGAATGGATTTTGTATCATCTTAGTCTATGCTAATATATGAATATCATCGAAACCATAGATGACCTCAAGAAAGCAAATTATTACCTTATGACAAAGTTTGAGATAGAACATTTGGGTAAAACCAAATATTGATTCAGCCTGCAGCTAGAGCATTTTCTAGAAGGAATATTTATATACCAATCTACCTATACAAAAAAGGAATTGGAAAATTTCTATATGGATAAATCTTATCACCATGGTAGTAAAATCCCTTGAAGTAGATAACGACTCATTCAGACTGAGGATAGAAAATAAGGAAGTTTTAGGACCCGAAGTTTTATACTTAATCATCATAGGAGTACTTATGTATCTTGCAAATTGCACCAAGTCTAATATTGCATTCACTGTAAATTTGCTAGCTAGACATAGTGCAGTTCTAACCAGAAGACATTGGGCTGGTGCCAAGACTTTACTCAAATACCTCCAACGTACACAAGATCTTGGTTTATTTTACCGAAAGGACCAAGACTCAACTATAGTGGGATATGCAGATATTGGCTATCTATCTGATCTCCGCAATGCCAAATATCAAACTGGATTTGTATTTCTCTATAGAGGTACAATCATTTCTTGCCGGTCTTTTAAATAGACTTTAGTAGCTACCTCTGCAAACCACTTAAAAATATGCAAAGTTCAGAAAGAGTAAATCCATGAACTTAACTTTGTCACGTGAAAATGATATTGGTAGAACACAAATCTAGTCATTGTCTCTTCTATAATAATATACTTACTCTTATGCCCGGAAACTTCGAGTGCTGGGGAGGCCTTCGCCTCAGCATTTTGTGAAAACGTCCCCTATAAATTCTAAAATTGCGTATCGGTCCTTCCACCGATTATGTTTTGCAAAAAAGACTCATGTTTCCGCAAATTCAGCACGGGTGCTCCACCAGTACTTTTGCAAAGAAGACCCTGGAGTTCCGCAAATTTGCCGACGGCTCCTAGCCAACCCATTTTTGAAAAAAAAATCCGAGAAAAGCAAAAAATATGTTTAGATCCTTCTACCCTTTTTTTTGCAAAAAAAAAGATCCCAGACCAAAATTTACACAACGCGGCGTAGCGCTCTACACTGTCTAGTTTTATTCACATAGTAGAAAAAAATGTTCAATATTGTGCATGGGAGGTGGGAGCCAACCGGTGGTTTGTCTAACTGCCAAGGCGCTACGGTCTTGTGGCAAAGAGCTATGGTTTGAGTTGCACTGGCTACACGATAGGTGAATTTATTTATAAATTTTCTGGGTTCTAATTTCTTGATCTCTCGGTTGCCGAATCTTAAAGATAACTATGATAACTAAGTGCACCCCTTAGAAAAAAAATTGCATTGGGACTATTTAAATGTCTGAAACGGCTCTAAAAGAGAACGGGGTGAAATAACCCAAAAATTTCAAAAATAGATTTATTCGAATTTATTGGATTTATTTGAATTTTTGCCGAATTTTCCTGAATTTCCTTGTGCCATTTTTGAACCCCTTCCGTTTTTGGTAACTCTTTCAAAAATCCGCCTTTCCCATTTTGGAAACCCACCTCTCCTTCCTTTCTTTCAGCCTTCGGCCCACTTCTTCCCTCACCGCTCGGCCCAACGCCTTCTGGCCTCGGCCAACTCTTCTCGCAGACGGTCCCGTCTGCCCGACCCCGTCGCCCTCACCATGAATCCATGGCGCCTCGAGCCCTCCCCGGTCAGCGCCTCGAGCCTCCCCGCCTCATCACTGTGCTGGCCGACCACCTCGCCCGAGCTCTCTCTCCACACTTTACACCGCTATTTAAACCCCGACGAGTGCCCTTTTTTGCCGCAACAAATTCGCCAAGGTGTGCTCTTGCTTTCCCGCTTACTCCTTCCCCCGCTCAAGCCCTCCCCGACGAAATCGTCTTCGTCATCCCCGGCTCCGACCATTTCTTTCCCCGCCGCTCGCTGCTTCGCCCCGCTCTCTCTCTCTGTTCTGCGGACCCTACCGGTCGGTCGCCTGTGCCTTGGGCCCACTCGTCGGTCACCCCCTTCAAGGCTCACGGGGCGGCCTCAGCATCGTGGGCGCATCATCGCTCGATGAAATTGCGTCTTGACGTCGCGTCGCTTAGGCATTGTCGCGCCATGTAGGCCATGACGCGGCGTGTGGGCTAATAAGCCGAGTAGTCCGTGGGCCGAGAATACCTGTGCAACCCATCCGGAATTCGTTTTCTATTTTATTTTGATTTTTGGATTTTAAGATTTCAAATAAATCCAAAAATTAATTTAAAATTCAGGAAAACTTCCAAAAATACCAGAAAAATTCCAAAAATTTTCCAAAAATCCAAAAATATATATTCTTGACCAGTTCTAGCCGCTGAGTCCAAAAATGATATCCATTCCGCCAAACCAAGTCCAAAAAATTTCCAAATTGCCCCTGAACCCTGCTCCGACCATTTTTCCCTTTTGTTTCTTTTTCCGTCTTCTTTCCTTTGGTTGTTTTTATTCATTTATTGGTTGTATTTTCCTGCGCTAGATTCGACATCGGAGCAACCCTCGAAGCAAATCCCGGAGCAGGAGCTGTCTTTGGAGCTGTACCAGGAGCCGGAGCAGTTAGAGGCCAAACACAACATCGATTACGTCTCGCTAGACGAAACTCTAACTCCGCAAGGCAAGCCACACTCCTTGAACATGTTGATCCCATTATTTCGTATAAATACAATATGTATGTAATTATTGCATTTGTCTATAAATAGAGTAGAAATTTAAAAAGGAGCTAATTTGGAAAGACTTGACTAGTTAAAACCCACCCCGTTGTTAAAACCATGTTGATTATGCCATATTCAATTGTTAACCCTAGGTTATCATTAATGAACCACCGTAGGTTAGCTATAATAATAATCACTTCTTTTCTTTTATTGCTTAAAACCCCGAGCCTTGACTCGGGGTGCATTTTAAAAACCTGCTACGGTTTAGGGGACAGTGTTGGGCGGACCACGGAAGGTGGATGCTGGCCCAATCCCCAACTGATGACAAGCCCAGTGTGGTATGGTGTGGTGACGGTACCAGTGGTGCGGTACGCGTCGGGCTGTGTCTTCAGCAATTAAGGATCAACCCCTGGGCAAAGTAAATAACCTCAGTTCTCTCTCAACCACAAGTTGGATCGGTTAGCTCTGTTGGCCTGATCCACGTAGCCCGGTATATTGTCTTTCCCCTTAGAATGCCTACGGGTGGATTTCCATTCTCAGTGGAGGAATGGATCGCGTAACGTGTTTGGGGTGGAACGGGAATGGTATAGGACATTCGCCAGTTCTCATAACAGTAGGTTTCCTCAGTTAGCCAGATCGCGATGCCCGCCCTGGCCCGTGGGTCCTGGAAGCTGGGGATTTGCACCACCTACTGGGTAGAAGCTAAAGAGGGGAAATTCAATGAAAGGTTATGTTAATCTCGGTCGGGCTGCATGCATAAAAGTTGCATGTTAATCGCGTGGCACTAATGACCGTAGATATCTTGTGGGTAAAGTTGAGTAGCTCTGCAGAGTAATCTAAATGGTATTCGAATACGCCGTGCTTCCGGTTAATAAAGCTGGGTTAATTTAGGGTGATTCCTGTAACTGAGCTCGAGTAGTTTTAATTATAAACTTGCCGTAATCTGGATTTTGCTAATAAATTAGTGGTGGTGTTGTGATGATGATATTGATTAATGAGTTGTATTTCTTTCATACTATACGTAATCCTAACTCATGCATCCACCAAATAACTAAGGGTGAAATCCTCATATGCCACTAAAAGTTTACCTCATCCCTTATTTGCCACTCATTGTGTGGGCCCACATGTCATTGACACAATTTAGAACTTCCCCAAATTACAATGGCAAATAAGGAATTAATCCAATAACTAAACTAGTGCCAAATCTCTTGAAACTCCGTTCATGTAATATTCAGAATTTCCGTGTGGTTTGTTGAGTACGGTTGTGTACTCACCCTTGCTCCTAATCCCCTTTTAGATTTCAATGAAGCTGGCGAGATCCAGAAGATCGTAGATGGCGATGATATTTGGTTTTGAAGGCCTTGATCTATCTGCTCAAGCCTTTCCTGTGGATGTTCTGTAATGTATTTGGTGCCAGCCGCACCTTTTGTAAAACTCTGGCCGTTAAGCCCGTATTTCATCTATAAAATATTCGCATTTGCTTTTATATCTAGCAATGTACACTTGGTTACCTACAGATAAAATCCTAGGTAGCTGTGAAGGTATTTATACGCACCTCTGAAAAGGACGGTCTATTACAGGGGATGATTAATACCTTATTTTTCTGACATACACTCCCTTATTACTGAACTTCAACCTCCCTGATGGAACTGTCAGCTAGCAGAAGGCTAGCAGTATTTGAAGGAAAAGGTCATATAAAAGGCCAAAGTAAGTATTTGCATGCTAATATCGCGTTGCTACGTCTATTTTGAGCCGAGTGAATCGGCGAATTTAGTTTTTTTTAAAGATCGAACCAGTGAATGTTAATTAAATCATTGTTGGAGTCGTCCTGTTCGTATTATCTTTAGATGGGCGGAACAGTTGTCTACTGACGCGCGAAGCATGCAACAAGATTCGTGGCGCGCTTTCGGTGCGAAGATTTGGACTTTGTTAGTGGCAGCGTCAGAGTGCGTGAATCCGAATCTGCCGGACTAGCTAGTTAGTCTACGGGGTGTGGACAAAGACGAACAAAACCAATTTTCAAAAGAAAAAGACGAACAAATCAGTGCATAATCCAATGGTTTAAATACACGTCCATCGTCTAAAGGCCAGAGGCGGCTTTGGATTAGATTACACAGATCACATTCGACGTCTAGAGACTTGGAAACGAATTTAAATACTATGACTCGTATCTAGCGTTTTAAAATTTAGAAATATGTGCTAGATAAATCCTAATAATAGTATTTCTATTTGCTATGGAGATGAACTAGGGAGGCTATATTAAGCTAGAGGGTGGTTATGAAAAGCACAAACAACCAAGAAACAACAAACCAATTCATCTAAAGCAAGAGACGCACGAGAGGAGAATGTTCTTTAGCATTAGATTCTTGTATAGAGCACGGATCTAAAGGTCTTAAAAGGTTCGAGAGGTTACGAGAGAGCAATGATCCCTTGTACTCTTTTGAAGCTGTGCTTAAAGAGTTTATGGTCAGTTTCGCCAAATCTTCTCTCTCCTCATGATTACTTCAATGTCGTTATTTTAGTTCTCTCTATAAAATTCATCTTCTTTGTTTTTAAGATTGTGCAGGCTCGTACCGTATTTTATAAAATTTTGATTTGATTCATGGACTGTTGCACATAAAAAAGGGTATTAGAGTGTAACAAATCACATAAAACACTATGAACATATAATCAGTGGCGGAGTTAGGAAATTTTAAAAGTATTAGCAAATCTAACTACGGCCAAGAGTTTGTCCAGAAAAATATTGCTTTTATGATTCTGACTGCAACCAGGATGTCCTAGAGTTTCATTGCTTATCGTCGGTGGGCCTAGGTAGTCACCTATCCTGATGAGAGGTGGCTCTATCTCTGCACATAGTGACATATACAGTACAAAGTGCTTACGCACGAATACTTAGAAAGAGAGAGAGAGTGTATCGCATCCTGATGAAACAAAATTACATCACAACCATACTAGAACTACAGGAAAACATAACATGAGACTCTAGAAAGATCAAACTACGATAGCTACCTTGAGTTGTTCGCCTCACTGGTCCAGTGGTCCTTCGAAGATTTTTTAGCTTTCTTGCGGATGGCATCAATACAATATTCCACACGTTTTCCCTCCGGCTCCTTGAGCAATATCCTCCACTACTGCATGAACCCAATCAATTGAAAAAGAATGTCAATATAATGTTTAGCCACCTTATTCCTACGAGAGATTTTACTATCAGTGGGAGACACTAAAATTTACATTAAGGTCCTAAGGAAGTAAAAAAAAAAATCTCCATCTCTAACCCTCGCAACGTCCAGGTAACAGACCAGATGAGGCCATTAGTCTTTATTCCACTGCCGTTCAGACTTCAGACAATTGTTCAGCAGTTTGGAGTATGTTTTTATAGCATTGCCAGAGGAAGATTTTGAATTTTTAGGAAGCTTGCTTTTGCATATTTCTTTTATTCTCTCACTAACAGTGCCTCCAAAAGTAATGAACCTATACAATGAACTGGTATTAAACGCTCCCTTAGCTTCTTGTCCAGACCTTATTTGATAACATCTCTGCCATCATCCAGTTGAATGGTGTCCAAAAGCTGCATCAAAGAATGCCACTCCACAACCTCTGTTGAACCAAAACAACTCCTCAAACCAATGTCCCAAACATCCCCCTCAAGATATTCAGCCAAATAAACATCTGGATCGTTACAGATTTGGAAGATTTTTGGAAACATAGCACTAAGAGGTATTATTTAACATTGTCATGGATATATTGGCTGTGATTTTAGAACGGGCCAAAAAGGATAGAATGATAAGTGGAGTGGTACCTCAACTTATGGATGATGGGTTATCCATCTTGTAGTATGCAGATGACACTATATTATTTATGGAACATGATTTTGTACAGGCAAAAAAATTGAAGTTGTTACTGTGTGTATTTGAACAACTTTCTGGTCTTAAAATCAATTTCCACAAAAGTGAATTATTTTGTTTCAATGCTGCTAAGGATTTTGAGACTCAATATACCTAGCTATTTGGTTGTGGGTTGGGTAGTTTTCCCTTTAGATATCTTGGCATTCCAATTCATTATAGAAAGCTAAAAATTAGTGAGTGGAAGGGGGTACAAGGAAGATTTGAAAAGCTATTGAGTAGTTGGAAGGACAAGCATTTAACCATTAGAGGACAATTAGTCCTTCTAAATTATGTGCTTACCAACTAACCATGTTTATGTTATCTTTCTTTAAGATACCACGTGGGTGCTTAAAAGGTTGGACTATTACAAATCCAGATTTTTCTAGCAAAATGACAATCATACAAAAAAGTATAGGCTAGCTAAGTGGGATATATTATGTCTACCCAAGAATCAAGGTGGCATTAGCATTCAAGATCTTGGTATAGCAAATTGCTTTTCAAATTGCTAAATGATGATGGTGTCCGGCAAATTCTTCTCAAAAGAAAGTATCTAGGGAATGAGACTTTCTTATCTGGGGAATGAGACTTTCTTATCTGGGGAATAAGACTTTCTCATGCAGAAAGGAAGCCAAAGGAATCATTTTTGGGTTGGCTTAATGAAAATCAAACAAAATTTGTTTAGATTTGAGTCTTTTCAACTTCGTGATGGAACTCAAATATGATTTTAGCAGGATGTATGGCTTAGGAACAACCCCCTCAATGATCAAGACCCTTGACTCTATAACATTGTTTGAAACAAATATGCCACGATGGTTGAAGTAATTTGCTCTATCTCACCAAATGTGTCATTTCGTAGGGCCATTATGGGATATAATTTACTAACTTGGTATGAGATTGTTACAAAGATTGCTAGTTCGCATTTATCACCAGAATGGGATATTTTTCGATAAAATTTCCATTAGAATGGACAATTTTCTGTTCAATCGATGTATATAGTTTTAATGCATCAAAATATCCTAGTTACAAACCGACAATTATGGAAGCTTAAGGTGCTATTAAAAATATCTCTAGTACTTATGTCATGGGGTGATATTGATAAAATATAACCTTTCTAAAAAATTGGAATTGTAGCAAAAAATATTGTTTTTGTAACAATGAGAATACTATTCAACACCTCTTTTTTTAATGCCATTTTGCTAGTTTTGCATGGCGCGTTATACAAGCAGCTTCTAATTTGTCACCTCCTAATAGCATGACCAATATATTTGGAAATTGGTTATTGGGGTTTGGAACAGAATTACAAACTCACATTGTGGCTAGGACTGCCGCTTTATGTTGGTCAATTTGACTATGTCGAAACGATGTGATTTTTAATAAAAACATACTAATCTATTGCAGGTTATCTATATTTGCACTAACTGGTTACGATCGTGGTTTGTGCTGCAGCTTCGGGGACCGGGATGTGGTGTTATCAACATGCAGATTGCTGGATATCGTTGTTAGAAATTTCTTCATCAGCCATGAATGGCGATTTAGTAACAGACTGTGTGCAAACTGATACTTTCTGTTTCATGTTTGTCATGGCTTGTTGTAACTTTCATGATTAGCAATTTTGTTTTCACAACTTTTTTGCTGTAACGTTGTAATAAATAGTTGGTTGTGTGTATCTTATGATGTAGAAGCAAGGAGATATAATCTTCCATTATCTTAAAAAAATATGAGACAGCTGCACATCTTTCCAAAATAAAGTCTGCTCACCATAACGAACCTCATGGACAGCTCCCATTGAAAAAGGTATTAAATTTTGTGCAAACCCCTCCAAAATTGAGATCCACCAGCAGCACTAAAATGGAAGAAATCACCCTCAATATACTTGGCATACAAAAAAATTGCACCAGTCTGCATCTTCCTTTTGAACTATCTTCCAAATCATTTAGTCAACTAACAATTATTCATAATCTGAGTGTTAATGATACCCAAATCACCTAGCCATATGGTGTCTGAATTTGCTTTGACGTCTTTGCCAAAAGAACCTAGCCTTGATCCTTCCAGCTCTTTATGCTGAGTCGGTTAACTTATAAAAGCCCATAATGTAGCTTGGCAGGTTGCTGAGACAGGAGTTTGTCAAGAAGAGTTTTCCTCCTGAAGAAAAAAAATTACCCCTCCAAGGATCTGACTTATTTGTAATTTTGGAATTAAGAAATTGTAAATTTTGTTTGGGAAGAGTATAATCACACACCAGAACCCCCCAGATAAACTCTAGGCAACTGTTGTAGCTTGCAGTTGAACATATTGGCAATTCTCTCCTGTCTTGCAAATCCCCGCCAAAAACATGATGACACTTTTGTGATAATTGATCTTCAAACCTGACAGAGCTTCAATACAATACAACAAGAATTTCAATTTGATCACATAATCATCTCTGTTCTCAATCAGCAGAGTATCATCTGCATACTGTAAGTAACTCCTGGAATCCGATGAGAAACCACCCCTCCCAAAGTACCATTACTCTTAGCATGGCCAATCATGGTACCGAAAGCATCAACCACCCAATTTAAAAGCAGACGAGAAATAGGATCACCTTGACTAAAGCCTTTAAAATATCCCCCAGAGAACTGTTGATGTTAATATTCAGGTTACCACCCTTAACAATTTGCATAATCATGTCAATCCATTGCCGACAAAACTTCTTCCTATGCAAAACCTCCTTTAAGAAATCCCAATTGGCCTTATCATAGCCCTTCTCAAAATCAAGCATGCGCAAAATACCCTCCTGATTCTTAACTCTCAACTCATGAACAATTTCATGAATCATACTTCTAAAATAGTGCGGCCTTTAATAAAAGCAGTCTGGGACTTACCAATTATTTTATCAGCTAAAGGACCCATTCTTTCAGCACAAACCTTGGTAATAATCTTGAAACTGACATTATTCAAGCAAATAGGCCGCTGCAATAGAAAAAGACCAAGAACCGAAACAGATGTGAGCTCTGGCGGCCTCTGCAGCGGCGGCGGCCAGATGCAGTCAACTCCTTCCTTCAGCTCTCCCGCTCCCGCGCCACTCCAATCTGGCCCGTGTTCAAGCATTATAGATCTCACCACTTCACAAATGTGCTTGATCCATCACATTGTTAGGGTAATCTTGCATCACATGTAGTTCTTGCTCGTCCAAAGCTTTGTTTGCATGCGATTCGACTCTTGATTCTTTTTTTTCCTCCATTTTTTGACACCTTGGAGATTTGTTTTCACTGTGAGAGTGTTCTTGTTACGGTTGATTAATAGCTCGGAAGTGCGAAACATGGAGCGTGACGGCCTTGATTTGTGGTTCATGGGGTGCTTGTGAGAAGTAAGAGAGCCATGGTTGTGAAGATGAATGTCATGCTTGCTTACGCTGTTAGTCGTTGCTTGTTGTTTTGTCAGTCACAAGATTGGGGTTGTGTCGTGAAGCAGAGCAGAGAGTGCAATGGCATGTTTTTACAAGGATATAGATCTGAGCCTGCAAAAATGTGTGTGTCGTTCTTTGTGAAGATTGGGGAATAGGGCTATTAGCATTGCGCAGCTCTTATGCATGTGGTTTGTTTGCACACTACATAAATGATCTGTATTTTTTTTCGATAAAAGAAGCTTTTATTAATCTTAGTAAATTACATTAAGGTGATACAATTATACTAAGAAGACTCCTGGCCTCTACACAGTTAGGGTGTACACAGCCAAACACACACACACAAGAAAAGACAAAGGAACCGTCGCGGCAAACTACATCACGCAATATTGTCTTTAAGGCTATCTACCATCGTAGCAACACTTGGACCGCGATAAAAGCTCTCCAATGACAACGCCTCCAAGAAGGACTCGATACGCACACGCACCGTCATTGCCATGATCCAACCAGTGAAGGCCAGACCAAAGGTTTTCACCTCGGAGAGTAAATCCTAAGACTACAAAGCAATGCCTTCAACAAGGCCATTGGCAGGCACAAACCAACTAAGGTCAGACCTAGGGATTTCTCCCTGAAGTCGAAGTACCGGAGATCCCAGCGTTGCAACCACCCTCATTCCAAGCTAGTGCCACCATACCACTTAATCTTAGCCAATAGCAACGGCCACCTTCTCAAAGCCAGACAAACAATTTTTAGATGTTCGACTCTCACGATGTGATTCGCGAGCTAGCCAATAGGCACACGATCATCAAGTCCATAGAGTGCATCTAAAAAATGAGTTGTGTCGCCTAAGAAAAGCGAATCCGCGAATCGATGCTAAGATGACATAGGTCAAAAGAAATGTATGAACAACGCTAGTAAGAGATGAAGACACTGAAACGAAGAGTAGTCACCTAGATCGCCCATCATCCACAAGTTGCCGAAGCCAGCCACCAGCACCAGTGTTAACAACAACAAGTGAGGGGATCCAACCTAAACCACCATAAGGCACCCTCCACCAAGCGCCCAGGCCGTGCTGGCCACCACCGGCGGGAGAGGTGGTGCATCTGGCCGCAGGGCACCAGATCCGGCCCCCGCCAGCCCGGTAGCACCGGATCCCGAGCCTTGAAGCATGCGCGAGGATCTGCGATGATCTAGAAGGATGCGGCTCGGTGGGATCCCGTCACCAAGCCCGGCGCGATGGAGCAGCGAGACGAGCAGCCAAAGAGCGGGAGATCTGAACCCGCGGCCGATGAAGCGTCGCGACGAAGAAGACCGGGCGGCGCGCGCGACGATGAAGACCGGGCGATGCGGACGACGAAGCGCACTGGAGAGCAGGCCGGTTGGACGGCGACAGGGACGGCAACGGCCGGAGCTCTTCTCGCAAATCAGACTCTGATGTTCAAGTATATACTTGATAAGGATCCGAAGAAACTGACGTCTTTGCAAGCTGCTTTGTAACCAAGTAGTTTTAACTGTCGATAATTTGTGGGATACACTGCAGACGGTGATGCTCACCGTCTCCAGTTGCAGCAAGCAGCGCATATGGAAGATAAGAGTCTGTATCCTGCTGTCCTCTGTGCTGTTCCTCTTCGCTTTTTATTCGCCACAGAGGGTCTTCAGCAAGTACTTCGATTTCACCGTACCATCCTTAAGGTCATTACATGACAAAACACCAACTCAAGGGTAAGATTAAACTGCCCTTTCAATACTATGAACAAAGATTCAAGTCGTACTGTTCAGATTTCTAATTGATACATTGAAATAGGCGTCAGAGTTCATCCTCGGAGCTTGTCGCTGACCTTACTAACGGTCAGCTAGGACAACAGATCGAACATGGCGTACATAACATGGAAAACAAGATTACAAATGCAACGTCTAGTTGGGGCATCGTGAAGGAGGAGTTCACATTTCAAGCAGGAAGTGCCCCTTTCAATAGCTGTCATGCTTGCACGATTGTAGAGGTATCTCTCTTTTGTATAAAGATTAAAGACATTTCAGGAAAAATAATTATAATAAATTATGCGTAAATTTTGTCGTTATAGGTTGAGAAAGACCACTTTTTGGTGTCTTATTTTGGTGGATCCATAGATGGGGCTCCTGATGTCAAAAATCTGGATTCAAAGATACACTGTACTTTTTAGTACTTCAATCTGTCCAGAATACTTCTTTCTTTGTTCCTTACCTAAAAGAGTGATACTTGGACCTTGATCCTTGCTAAGAGCCCTTCATTTGTTTGTAGGATGGTTACTGGCATCCTCCAGAAGTTGCTGATGAAGAAGATGAGGTACCCTTGTGGAATCCTGTTTTATTTCAGCTTCCTTCTCATGAGCTGCTTCTCTTCTACAACATTGGTCAGGACTCTTGAGAAGTAAGAACTAACATTTTTTCCTCCTATATCTGACTATAATGGCAAAAGGAAACCACGTGATAAATTTTGGAGGTATAGAAAATATAGCAAAAGATAAATATGACAATATGTGGTGATCTAATGCTAAACATAACTTGTTCAGGTGGAGTGGTGCCATGAAAAGATCGACGGATGGTGGCATGAGCTGGTAAGAGAGAGAGAGAGAGAGAGCAGATACCACCTGGTATCCTTGGTCCTATTAAGAACAAGGCATGTCTAAATTTTGTCATCTCTTGCTCTCGGCATAGCATTTCTTGCAAGAAAAATGCGCAGTATGTAGGCACAGTTATTGGGGCTAGGTGAAACTGCCATAGTTTGTGAGTGAATACCTCATATCTCAAGCTAGCTTTTGAGTTGAGAAAGGCTACATGTTTGTTGACAAAAGTGCCATGCCACCCATAGCCAACAACTCACCAAGAGTTTACTAACCTTTTTTGTCAAGTTAAGATACTATGCTTGCTACAACTTACTGATTAAGTTTGTTCGTAATGCCTACTTCTGTGATGCAGCCTTTATTGCTTGAAGATGGGCGCTTATTATGTGGATCATCTGTCGAAAGCTGGAAATCTTGGGGTGCATGGCTTAAGGTAGCCATATGCCCTTATAATTTTGGGATAATGTGAAAATAATTTCTCAAGACCTGTAATATGGTTCTAACAATTCCTCTCTGAACAATGTAGGTCACAGAAGGAGCTCTTTTGCAGTGGATTAAAATCAATATAAACTATCCATTCATTTGAATCTAATGGTAGAAATTAATTTAGATTTAGTTATACTATCATGTGTAGTATTGGTAGTAAAATTCAAAGAGGGTTAAAAAGGTAAAAAAATTCGTCATGCTATTTATCCTCTACGGTAAAACATGCCCTATGATCCCGATGAATGGTGGATGAATGGATAAGAGGCCTCTGAAGATCACCAGGTATTCGGTGAATCTAAAACTGTGAACGAATTTAGAAAAGTCTAAAATACTCGGAAAAGTCCAAAATACCCTTGAGGAATGGATGTTTAGATTTGATTTCTACTACCACTGCTTACTAACTATGTTATCCACTGTAAAATTTCTCCACAGAAGATGCCGACCGGACATGGAGGAAGTATGGTCCCATCTACATAGGAAGCAAGAGAGAGGTGCTTCCCTGCTCTTTTTTTGACGGTTGCATAAATATTAATGCATGAATCAATGGTAAATGGTGATTACTTACTCTTTCGTTTGCTTTAAAATTTGTACAACCTGTATTGAAAGGGAAAACATTGAAGCACTGTTCGAAACGAAAAACTTGGGGTGATTCAACCTGTCCCCTACGAGACCACCAACGGGACCATACGGGTATTGCTGAGATCTTTTGAGAGCATTGGTCAGGTATGCACGACTGAATCCAGTGATGGAGGAGTAACATGGAGCTACGCGCGCAAGACCCAGCTTTCAAACCCTAATTCTGGTCCGTTCACTAAACTTTTCCAGCCAAATTAGCTTTCCCACTGCTTTTGTATCCTTCAACTATAGTATTACAAGCGTTCCGATGCTCTTCTAGACCACATGTGGCATAATGAGATAGGCGTTTCCATCCAAATGGGTTGATCTGAAACATGGGTACTAGTACATAGATAAAATGTTTTCAAATTCCAAAAAAATTTTAGAAGAATGTGCCAGCCCAAAAAATATGTGCTAACTCTCTCACTGCTCCTCTGATCAACTCCACAATTGAAGGGATTGATGGGGTTGAGATGAAGGATGGAAGAGTAATACTTGCCTACAACACCTTCTCCAGAAGCACACTCAAAGTTGCAATCTCCTCAGATGACGGCATTTCATGGAACGACCGAACGAGGTATCGACATTGGAGGAGACCGAAGGTATGGAATTCTCATACCCTGCAGTGATCCAGGCCATGGATGAGCTTGTAAATGTTACATACACATACAACCGGCCGGACGCAGATTAAGGTAACGTTGCTTCCTACGAACAAGAACTTTGTGCAGGTATAGCTGCTGCTTCCTTTTTCTTAATGAGTTTTTCTAAAAACATTGCAGCATGTGGTTCTTCGGCCTAGTTGAACAGTGAGGATTGGAGTCCACGATCAGATTGCAATCCGCGATCAGATTGCAAAGTCTACCTTAGTGTCATCAAGGCTTCGTGAATTGCCCCGCGCAATTACATGGCTAGACATTGCAACACACTGTAATTGTTATACAACTCTAATGCATATGTAAAATATAGTTGAATTTGATAATTCTAACTGCTGCAATATCTATATCCGATTAATGCGCATCATTATTATCTTGTCCTACCAAAATATCCAATGTAGGTCCTTTTCTTTTCTTTTTGCATTGATTAATGAGAGAATTTCTAGAACCGCCCTCCCCCGCGAATCCAACCAATTGATTATATTTATAGAATAGCTATACATCACGCGACTAAAAGTTTTGGTCAAATTAGTCAAAATTTTAACCCTGCGATCTCTTTGAAGATTCATGCTCCTACTAGCAGTTTGTTGTCTTCTCTAGCTCCAGCAATGACAATTTAGGATGGGGCTTCACCGAGTTAGAGTTTGGGTTCACCGAGGCTGGCTATAGAGGGAGGGAGGGGCGATGAATGCACGATGGTGGGTTGTGGATGCGGCAATGGCGCCGTTGGCCATGGGCATGGAGGATGGCAGTGAGCGGTGCAACAACGCCGCAAGTTGATTTAGGGTGGGTGGGGTCGGGGTGGTGGCACCAAGAAGCAGATGGTGGCGCGGTGAAAGTACCATTGACCACCGGTGGTGGAAGTGACCAGGGGCAATCGTGGAGTTGGTGTCTGTGGTGGGAGGTGGGTCGCGGAGCGAGGGTGGGGATGGTGGTGGAGGCGCAGGAACTTGCTAGAGAGGAAGGCGGAGGTGGTGGCTGGTGGAGCTTGTCAGAATTGAAGCAAGAAGTTGAGGACTTAGGGTGTTGGATGTTAGGATTTTACCACGCTAGGCATGTATCGCAATCTCAAGGAGTGGAATCTCGATTTAGATTTTCCCCTCTGAATTTGTTCTTGATAAAGCTATGTGTGTCTGCTCATTCGAAAAACCTTTTTTGTTTTTTGAGTCGGTCTACTTAACAGTTTTCAATATTCCTGTCAACAAATATACTTCCTTCGGCCACAACAGTTGTCGTTTTAGGTATATGTGCAGTCAAACTTTCAAAACTTTGATTGTCTATATCTTTTTAATATTTAAATTGAAATCATATGTGTAAATTTGTTTCAAAAAATACATTTATAGTATTATAATTTTATCAGTTTTTATAAATATATTATAATAAATATTAATGGTTAAAGCTGTATTTTGTAGACCATGTCAGTATTCAAAATGACAACTATTTGTAACGGGGGAGTATTTGGTTTGGTGCGTCTTAGCGTTCATTTTTCATGCCCCACTCCTGTTTGAGTTGCGTTAACCAAATCTGCTGTTTTTGTACTGTGCCTTTCATCGTGGTGCAGGCCTGGGATTATTTTAGAGGGATGCTTTTGCTTCTGGTCCATGCTGACGTGCTAATTCATCTACAGTTCTCTAAAAAAAAAGGCAAAGAAAGAAGGCTTTAAAGAAGACGAACAACCCATCTCTATGCTGTAAACGAGCCAAACTGGATCACTCGTTCACTCCCGCTTGATCCTTTCTTTGGAGATGCGGTGGTCCAGTAAAGCGAGGTAGTAGTCTCCGTTGGGGTCTCTCGCAGTCTCGCTGGAGGCGAGTGAAGGAACAGTTAATGAATCCAAGAAGTGATGCAGATAATGGTGTCCAAACGGGTTGCCTGGCACGGCCCGGCCCATTTAGGTCTAGCTAGCAAACGAGCCATGCAAGTACGGTCTGGGTGGCTCTTAGATCGTGTCGTGTTAGGCCGAGGCCGGCCCATTCAATGAAAAAAAAATAAAAAAAAAGTGAGAAAAATCGAAAAAGTTTGAAAAAAAAAGTAGAAAATAGGGGGAAAATCTAGAATAATTAGAATTTTTTTAAAAAATCTATGTAAATTAAAAAAAGTAAAAAATATAAAATAAAATTCTAAAAGAAGACAAATAATTGGAATAAAATACTAAGCTTTATTAATGTTTGCCTGTCTCGTTAAAAACTTTGCCAAGTAAAAACTCAATATGAGAAAACCTTGGCACAGAAAAAAGGTACAATCTATAACTCAATGATATAGAAAAAAAAGTAAAGATTGCAATTATCCTTTCTGACTATCTAGATAAAGATTTTCAAACATCACCACCAACTCAACATTTTCTATAGTGTGTTGAGCTCATTGATCAACTTGTTCTCAATCTTTCACAGTGAGAAGTATTTCTACCGTCTCACTTGTCATATTTGTTCTTCTCTCCTCAATTATTTTTCTGGATAAACTGAAAGCAAACTGCGAAGAAACCGTTGAGACAGAAACTGTTAACATATCCCATGCTAATATGGAAAGCACCGGATATATTATCTTATATTCATGCCACCATTGCAAAATAATGAAGTCCTCCTCTTGCTACTCTTGGTAGTTGACAGTGTAGCTGTTGAGATAGGCAGCTAGTTCTCCACATCTTGTTGCTGTGTCTAAACTTGACGTTGTTGTACTCGAACTTCTTGAGGTAGAGCTACCTGCACCCTATATATTTCCCCACATAGTTTTCTTCTTACCTGTTGTTGGTGCTTAGCATAAACTTGAGATAAATTAGCACGAACATTTGAAAAAATAACTAGAATAATTAGTGCCCACCTCATCACTTAAAAAAGAGAGAACATTACCAAATCCTCAAATTTTACCTATAGGATCTAAAATAAATGCAAATGCATATAACATAGGAATTTCTTTCTAATATTTCAAAATTTTAGTTTTATAGTATAAACAGATTCACGCAAACCATTATCATTTTTGTGGTTGCTTAAGTGGGTAGCAATTTCTAGAATATGGTACACAATTAAAAAAAGAGGTTGAGTAATAAACTCTAGATAAAGCAACAGTGAAATCATAAAAAAGTTGCAAAATGACAGGAAGTATTCAGTAACGTACCAATGTTACTATGTGAGTAGCGGTTAAACATTCTAGCTACAATAGTGCATGTTAATATAAACAGAAAATATGTTCTTATATGGTGGGAATGACTTAAGCGTCAAGTAAGTAGAGTTTCATCTAATAGTCATATCCAAATCAAACTTACATGGATGTGCCTCCATTATAATACAATAGTTCTTATATATTGCTACTCATTGATTATAATTATTTAAGAAAGATATTGCAGTGTAAAAAGATTCAACGTAAGGGTCTAGCCTCTTCAAAAAATATTTAACTATAAGATTAGTAATATGGCAAGCAAAACGTTGATGTAGCAAGAAAGGTTTGGCATACGAATTAAAAGGTGGAGTAAGAATGGTCATTACAGAAGTATTTGTTATAGCATTATCTAATGTTATTGCAAAACTTTTATCTATGAGGTCAAAATCTTCCACAACTTTTACGATACAATCAACAATATTCTCACCAGTGTGTACTACGTCAATTAATTTTAATCCTATAATTCTCTTTTCTAGTTGCCGATCATTGTTTACGTAATGAGTAACTATACTAAAGTAATCCTCTTTAGCCCTACCACTCTATATATGATGTCAAATACATATAAAAAGTACAAGCATTAAAAAGCTCTTTTAGCTTACTACGACAATTATTATAGTATTTAACTAGATCTCTGGTTGTTGTCTGTCTAGAAACTGCATAAAACCTAGAATTATAAGTGGGCCTAATATAGATTTCAAATGTTGATGACTCACCAAAGTATAAAGTTAGATTTTGAAAAGCGATTAAACGACGAAGAGATTCACAAGCTACCTCAGGATTATAGTCCTAATGACGTATCGTACTATCGGGGTTGTACTTCAACTGTGTCTATCTCATAACCACTCCCGCTTTTTTTATAGTTCTTAACATATCTCTTCAAGTGCCCCATTCCACTTGAAAATTTCATAGTTAATTTATACTTACAATATTTACAAATAGAATGCCTTTTTTGAACATCGTTTATGTCTCAAAAATCTGTTCAAAATCTTTCCAGACTCCCGATGTATTGCGTCTTGGTCTTTTTGCCCTGATGCTTGTCAATGCAGTAACACTTGTAGAGCCTGGAGATGGTACAAGTACTACAGTTTCTTCAGCTTGATAGGATGCAAGAAGCTCTTCGTACGAAATTCCAAAATCACAAGCTAGGAAGGATGCAAAATCCTGATTCTCTATGAAGAAAATTGCAAGAAATAATTATGATATTATTAATTTAATCTCATTGAAAATAATAAAGACAATGAAAAATTAAATCACTATTCTTACCTTGATTTTTTGACAGAAGTCGAAAGCCGAATTTTAGGTTTTTAGCCAATTATCATCAAAAATAAGAGAATTTTCATAAGAAAATTTCGAATGTTTCAGATTTTAAAAAAACTTTAAGTCTCCAACGGCTAAAAATAGCTATATTTTCAAATAAATGAGCTGAACGGACCATGCCATATCGTAAACAAGCCGCATAGTGCTAAACTGTGTCGAGCTATACCAAGATGCTGACCCAAACACAATCTGACCTATTAGGCCTTGCTGGTATAGCTCATATACTCGTGAGCCATGCCATGTCTATAGTGCCTCGCCTCGCCTCGCCTCGATCTGGTCTGTTTGGTATGGTCCATCTGCCACCTCTAGATGTATATTATAATGAGATGATGGGATGTTGCGACTTCTTTTCAACCAAATGCACTTGCTCTGTTCATTTGGTTTCTTCTTAGCTACGACCCACGACTGTGTAGTGGTATTAGCTTCCAAACACAGCGAGCTTTCCCCCCTCTCTTGGCATTAGATGTCTGCATCACCAACAGTGGCAAAGCTATGAAAAAATAAAGGGTAGGCTCAAAGAATAGGCTAAATTGAGATAAACATATTAAATAGTTTATATTATATTCTTATCGGTTCAAGGGTTAATAATAATACTTTATTATCTGAGAAATACTTGTCAACATTCGTTGTCAAACTTTTGTAAATCTACGAACAAGTTAACACCGATCAATCAAACAAATTAGCTATTGTCTCTACTCAACCCATTTATATTTTTTTTGATAAAGGAAGTATTTTATTGATTTCAAGAATATTACATCGAGAAGATACAATTCCTTGAAACATCTTTCAGCCTCTGCTTCACAAGAAGCACACAACCCAAAAACCAAAAAATCACGCACACTCTAGTGACTATTAATTCGAAGACTAAACCGCCACCTATGCGTCTGGGAAAAGAAATCTTGGCCACCTGAACCAACCGTAGCGTAGCTTCCACCATAATAGTTCGCAAATCCGCCTTCTTGTAAGTTCAACCTTCATTAGTTATGGTTTTGGTGTTAATGACAAATCTAATATTGAGATTATCCATTAATGTGATTTTGTTATTAATGACAAATCTTATATCGAGACTAACTTGTTTATTTAGAATATCTTTGATTAGTCTCATCGCATTGAAAAATGGAAAACCCAAGGTATGTTTGCATATTCATTCTAGTATTAGTTGCATACTTTGGAGTCAAGTTGAAATATGAATGTCCCCATTATATTAACCACAAAATGTGCATTATGTTTCTCAATCCATATATTACATGGATGCACATATTTAGGGGGAGTTTGTAGTTTAACTTGAAAGTCTCTTTGTATTGATCGATTCATTGTTGACACATAT
This sequence comes from Guadua angustifolia, assembly GCA_036346375.1. NCBI lineage: Eukaryota > Viridiplantae > Streptophyta > Magnoliopsida > Poales > Poaceae > Guadua > Guadua angustifolia. Next base: position 16,033,748 of record CM070512.1, on the reverse strand, counting down.
AAGGATCAAGACAAAGAAACTAAAATCCTTGAGTATATATTTGAATTGCCTAGTTATAGTATACTCGTGGAATTATAGGATATGCTCCAATGCAATCAAATTGAATATGTGCATATTATATCCAAGTCAATCATACTTATGCACATATACATGTGGGGTTTATTCTATAGTTGATGATTTAGAGAAATGATCGTTTCCATATAATTTACATATAATGGATCATTACTTTTCATCAACATGAGTATATGAAAACTTGTGTAGTTAATATATACTCATATCAATTTAAATGATAATTTAAATTGAGTTCATTTGTCTTATTAATTATTAAAGAACACTTCATCATGTGTTGATGGTGTTCCGTGATTAATTGAGGACAAATGAATAGCTCTTAAGTATATTGAAGCATGTGTTGCATCCTTGTACTTAAGATACATTTAATCATTCAAATTGTTTTAGGTTGTGCTCAATTGATCTAAAAGGCATCCATTATGTGTTAATGGAGTGCAAGAGATAATTGAGACAACCATGCATCTTGGACTAACTATTTGTATGAGTTGTGATTAAGTTAGGTCCAAAGATGGATGAGATGATGAGAACGGGACAAAAACGGCATCATGAGTTGATGGGCGTCAAGAGAAGATCCCGAAGTCAAAGAAGAGGAGTCGAGTGATGATCCCGAGGGAGTATCAAAGTGAAGATCATAAAGACCCCAAAGGGGATTGCTTGTCTTGTGGCGAAGGTATAATTAGATAGGCTAAGGACTTTGTAGTCTTTGAGTCTAAGGTTTTTATCGCTGTGCTATTAAGAGGGGTTGTCTCCTAGCTTGAGCTTCATCATGTGTTGGTGATCTCAATCCGCGTTCACTCAAGCTCAAATCATAGTTTGATTTGGTTTTTGCATGAGGGTTAACCATTTGGCATGTGTTGCGAATGGGTTAAACTTATGCTTGGTTGCATTTGGTTTTCGCATAATGCTTTGATTTGCATGTGTTGCAAATAGGATAACCTAATGCGTTGGCTTTTGCGTGAAGTTCATTTTTGCATGTGTTGCATTAGTTGAAGCTTCATGTTTTGTTCGCAAAACAATCTTTATAAAACCGTGTGGTTGCTTGGAGCTAAGTTTTGCATGTGTTGCAAAAGGAGAGAGCTCAAGCATGATTTTATGGTTGTGTATTTGTATGGAGCTAGAGGCTTGCATGTGTTGCGAGTAAAGAGCTCATACGTGTGATTTGGTTTAGTTGAAGTTTGGTTTTGGTGTTGCATGGAACTAGAGAATTGCATGTGTTGCAATTAGAGAGTTCATGCATCCTGATTTGATGTTGCTTGGAGCTAGACTTTTGCATGTGTTGCAAAGAGTAGTGCTCAAGCATGAAATGTGTTTATTGCGTTATTTGCAAGTTCGTTGTGCGAATAAACTGAGGTTTATGAGTCCGGAATTCCGAGAGCATGTGAGTGGGGCTTGCAACGGGTGTTGGCAAGTTGACCGGTCTTGTGTTGACCTTCACATGGCTAGGGGATTAATCTCATAAACTCGAGTTTGATTAAGCTTAATACGATTTGCGAATAGTTCTTGAGTCGATTGCGAAATGTATTTTCGCAATTTGGGTTAATTCTTTGAGCATGGTTTGAATTGGTGCAAATGTGTTTTGCAAGGGTGTTTGATCATGTGTTAATCACCTAGAGGCTCAAAGAATGTTGTTTGCTTCTTCGGAGAAAAAGATCGCGAAAGGAGTTTTCTCGCCAGGGCGGTGTGACCGGCCTGGCGGTCGGTCCGGGTGCGGTGTGACCGGCCCCGGCGGTGTAAATTTTCAGAGAGGCGGTCCTCGGCTCTAGTCTGGCAATCGACCGGCCATGGGCGGTCTGGCCAAACCCCTCCATGATGCGTTTTCTCGAGCGTCTGTGTTTGGTTTTGCTGGCAATCGGACCGGCCGAGGGTCGGTGTGACCGGGTCTTGTGTGTGTGGCCGAGGAGGCGGTGCGACCGCCGTCTGTGATCAAAAATCCGACTGTTGCTCTGTGAGGGCCGGTTGGACCGAAGGAGGTCCGGTTGGACCGGGTTTTTCGGGTTTTGCCCTGTTTTGCCCCCAAACGGCTAGTTTTCTTGTGGGGGCTATAAATACACCCTTTGGGGGGCTTGGGCAGGGAGTTGTTGCTGTGTTTGAGGTTTTGGGTGAGGTGTTGCATGCGTTGCACACTCTCATTTGATTCTTGAGCTAAAAAGTGAGCACTAATTGCATGTGTTGCAATTAGGAGTGGATTGAGTGATCTCTTGTGCATGTGTTGCACTTGAGTGAGGTCCTTGTGCATGTGTTGCACTTGGTGATCACCGAGGAGCGCATTTGTTGTGCCCGGTGAGGTTCAAGCGAAGGAGCGGCTTGTTGCTCTTGGAGGTTGCCGACTCCTAGACGGCGAGGGCGTCGTCTTGTGGAGCTCTCGAGGTGTGAGAAGCCCGGCAAGTTTGTGAAGGTTCGGGTTGAGCCTAGGCGCGGCGTGAAAAACCACGACTAGTGGAAAGAGGCGGTGCTCGGCGGAGCCGGTCCAAGTGTGGGCTTGCCTCAACGTGGACTAGGGGAGACCGACAAGTCTCCGAACACCACGGAAAAATATCGGTTGTCTCTTGTCTCATTTATATTCAAGCACTTTAATTATTGTATATTGATCACTTGCTTGAATGCATTAGAATTGCTTAGTGTAAATTGTTTAGTTAGTGCACTAGTGAGCCTAGTTCATTTAGGCTTTAATTGTCAAAACCCATTTATCGCTTCCGCATATATATTTGATTAGGTTTTGTCATAGGGGTTGATTAGAGCGATCGATTTTAGTGAGCGATTAATTTCGTAAAACGCCTATTCACCCCCCCTCTAGGCGCATCCTCGACCCTACACTTCTGTAGCACAGCCCAAGTACGTAGCCAATGGGAAGTAGCATAGATAACCTGCAAAGGAGATGAGTTGGATTTCTTTTGGAAGACAATATCATTCCTGTTTAACCAAATAGACCAACAAATGGTTGCGGCCCCTAGTAAAACAATATTTTTAATACCCTTCGCAAAACTACCGAGCCAACTTCCAAACATATTGGAAACACCGAAAGGTCGAGCAATACCAAAAGCAAGATACAGGAAACCCCAGACCATACGAGCAAATCGACAAGTAAAGAACAAATGCCTAATCATCTCCGTTTCGTGACAAAAGCAACATGTTTTACTGCCTTGCCAATTGCGTTTGGCCAGATTGTCCTTAGTCAGAATAACTCATCTTCTAAGATACCATAGAAACACTTTGATTTTTAATAGGGCTTTCAACTTCCATAAACGCTTATTTAGATTAGGAACATCACATTTCATCAACGCCAAGTAATGAGACTTCACTGAGAATTGCTCAGATTGGCACAAATTCCAGCGAAATTCGTCATCAACCTGCGTTAGATGTAAATTGGCGATGCGTGAAAGCAAATCATTCCACTCCACCAACTTAGATCCAATCAATGACCTTCGCCAAGAAATGTTAGATTAAGGAGCCATAAAAACTTCAGCAATAGTTATGTATTTTTTCCTTGTGATACTATATAACCCAGGATATTGATCTTTTAAAGCACAATTGCCAAGCCAGTTATCTTCCCTCGCACCTGTGATCCATTATTGATTTTGAAAGTACCAAAGCGAAGGAAAACCCGTTTTACCTTCATCAAACTAGACCAGAAATGCGAGTCTCTTGGTTTCCACTCGACTTGTACCAATGATTTAGACACAAGGTACTTATTTCGAAGAAGCTACTGCCATGTACCATCTATTGATAAAAGCTTAAACAACCACTTACTCAGAAGCGCATTGTTCTTAACATTTAAATCATGAATCCCAAGTCCCCCTTGATCTTTGGGCTGACATAAGATATTCTATTTTGCAAGATGATATTTTCTTTCACCTTCATCCCCTTGCCAGAAGAAGCGAGATCGGAAGTAATCAAGTTTGTTAAGAACACCTTTAGGAATCTTAAAGAAGGACATCATATACATCGGAAGACTACTTAACACTGAATTGATGAGTGTTAGTCTTCCACCAACTGAAAGGTGTTTCCTCTTCCAACTGCTGAGTCGCTTTTCGAATCGCTCTTCGACCCGTTTCCAATCTGAGTTTCGCAATTTCTTAAAATGGATAGGAATTCCTAAATACTTCAGAGGGAATTCCCCTTGTTTGCAGCCAAACAAATCCATATACTGATCTAATGAATCATGAGCATCACCCAAGCAAAATAATTCGCTTTTATAGAAATTTATTTTGAGACCCGATATCTGCTCAAACGCACAAAGCAATAACTTCATGTTGCAAACTTTATCCAGATCATGTTCCATAAATAAAATTGTGTCGTCTGCATATTGTAAAATAGATAAACCATCATCAACAAGGTGAGGTACAATTCCACCGATTAGCCCCATTTCCTTAGCCCTTCTAATCAACACAGCCAACATATCAGCGACAATATTAAACAATAATGGTGATAAAGGATCACCTTGATGAAGCCCTTTTCTTGTTTGGAAAAATTGGCTCACATCATCGTTAACATTAACCGCCACACTACCTCTCGAAATGAAGGACCGAATCCAAGAAATCCACTTGGAAGAGAAACCTTTCATTCGTAAGGTCTGAAACAGAAAGGGCCATTTAACTTTGTCATATGCTTTCTCAAAATCAATTTTAAAAATAACCCCACTAATCTTCTTCCTATGAATCTCATGGATTGTTTCGTGCAGAATGACGACTCCTTTTAAGATGTTTCGTCCCCGCAAGAACGCTGTCTAGGTCGGACTAACTACCTTGTCCGCAATCATAGATAACCTGTCTGTAGCAATCTTGGTAAAAATCTTGAAACTCACATTGAGTAGGCAGATTGGTCTATACTGCTGTATGACATTAGCATCCTGAACTTTGGGAACAAGAGTAACTATTCCAAAGTTCAAACTGTAAATAGGTAAATCTCCCGAGAAAAGATCCTGAAACATTATCAAAAGATCACCTTTGATAATATCCTAGAATTTTTGATAAAATTCCGCAGGAAAACCATCAGGGCCACAAGCTTTATTATGTTCCATTTGGAAAACAGCATCTCGAACTTCTTTCTCAGTGAACTGAGCAGTAAGAAGAGCGTTTTCCTCTTGGGAGACTTGCAGAATATCCTGATTGTCTTCCTCACGGAGATCTAACAGACTCTCCTCCGGTTCCCCAAATAGATCTTTATAGAACTTGGTTATGTAACTTTTAAGGTTAGCCTGGCCCTCAATCTTCCTATCCTCATGTTCCAAAAATTAAATTCTTTTCTTTCTATGTTTACCATTGGCCACCATTTGAAAATATCTAGTATTATTATCACCAAAAAGAACATCATTCACTTTTGCTCGCTGATAATATTTAATTTCTTCCTCTCTAAGAAGCTTGGCCAGATGATCTTGAGCCTGAACAAGGTTCTCGTGTTCCAGAGCAGACAAATCCCTGCCCTCAGCAACAATATCCAGTTCAGAAATTCTTTCTTGGAGTTCTCTCTTTTTTTCCTTATAAATACCATTGGTATCTTTGAGCCCATCCCGAAGAAAACTACATAAAGCCCCCATTTTATGGTTCCATCATTGTCTGAGTTATTCCTCTACCGCTTATGCCAAATCTCCACCACCCTGTCATGGAAGTCTTCCCGGTTAAACCAACTAAGCTCGAATCTGAACTGTTTAGCAAACCCAGAGAAAACTGGACAGAAACATGCGGGAATTTAAACTCCCATTCGGTAGACATCAGGACCCTATCTAACTTCTCATAAGTTGGATTGGGTAAGGAGTTCGCCCAAGTAAACTGACAACCCGTGAGATCAATCTCTCTCAAATCAAAGCTGTCAATTACAGCATTGAATAAGAAAGGCCACCGATAATTGAATCTATTATTATTCTTGTCCGAACTTTTGCGCATAATATTAAAATCCCCCAATAAGAGTAGGTAAATGATTTTGTTGGCAAGATCTCACCAGTTTAGCTAGAAACGCTGCTTTAAAGTCATCCTGAGCTGGACCATAGACTGCCATTAAAATCCACTTAAATTTGTCACTCTTATTGCTTAGATGGAATTTGATAAAAAATTCTCCTTCCTCAATGAGCACCAGATCAAAACATACCAAGTTAATCCCTAACAGAATCCCACCTGATCTACCTTTAGGGGGAAGATAGTGCCAAACGAAATCCGCACCTCCAGAAAGCCGTGCCAGATTCAATTTTGACATATCTTGCCTCCCTGTTTCCAATACCGCAACGAATTCCAAATTATTATCTTTAACAGCCTCTAAAATATACCTAAATTTAGCCAAGTCTGAAAGACCTCTGCTATTCCAGAAAAAACCTTTCATAGTAACCTATTTTTTTCTTTTGATTTTCGACTCCTACGAGACTTACGAGAGGAGGCCATTAGATCACAAATCCTCATGTCTAGATCCCCCGTCTCTAGGTCCACTTCTGAAATATCTTTAGTCAATTGCGTGACTAAGTCACTATCAACATTAGCGGCTTCATCATCACTTGATTCAAAAGGATTAACCACCCTACTTTGAAACGAAGTTCTAGTAGCCTCTTGTTGCCTAATTGATTGTGTCAACTTTAGTCTATCAACTTCCAACCATTTTAACGCTTTAATTGATAGATTGGAACCACTACTATTCTTTTCCAAAGTAAAGCCTATGTTAGCTAGATTCATTGCACAAATCTCATCTGACATAGCAACAAAAGAAATAGAGTTAGCACAGGTGGACATACCGGTCTCATGTGGTAGAGGAGTCAGAGACGAATATGGTCTCTCAATGGAGGGTACCACCGTCTTGATTCCTGAATCCGCATCCAAATTCCACACCACAGTTCGCCGCATGGCCTTACATAGTGCATCACCATCTGCCATAGATGTACCGTCAGCAGCTTGAAAATTACAACGTAAGCTAGGCGGAGACCATCAATCGAATGAAAATGAACCAGTTGCATACCACAAAAAGAAGAAGAGATAGGAACATTTTCATCAGATGTTAGACCTGCCTCATTCATCCTGTCCACACCTCGCGCTTTGGCCTGGATAACAGAACCAGCCGCCCCTTCCAACTCCCGCACATCCGACACACCTTGACACAAAGATGGAAGGACTTGATCACCCAATGGCAAGTTCAACTTGGACGCTTGCAAAGAGGTATCCGGAGGAACCTCTGCACACATCGCCATTAGAGGACTTAAAGCATCCTGCAATGAAACACCCCCATCAGTACTCGACACAAATGGACCAGGATTATTCAGAGAAGAAGAACATACCTTCACACTCATAGTTGGTCTTGACTCTACCAAGGTATTATGCAAGGTACCTTCTCCTTCGAATATTGGTGCTCTGCTTTCCTGAACCAACAAGTGCCCCAGCTGACCATCCCCCTTAAGAACCTTCTCAGTACAAGAGTTTGTCGAATCCCCCACAGGCAACACACCTTGACTCAAAGAGGAAGAATCATGTTCATCCAACATCAGCGACTGATCGGTCACATGGCATGAAATATCCTGATGAACCCCTGCACCCTTTTCCAATTGTTGGCTTGAAACATTCTTCGCACTCATATCTGGCATTTTAGTGACCAATATATTAGGCAAAGTACCCTCAATGTTCAACAAAGAAAAACTCTTCAATTTTTCATGAGCACTCCACAACCGACTTCCTGGCGAGACATCAGCCATCTGCATAGAAACTGGGCCACTTCCTGATATATCAGAACTAGAGAAAGGAAGATCAAGTGTATTTTTCTATTTCTTCACACCTTGATCACCATCTCCCCCTTTGCTCGCCCCATATGTTCCTGAATTACCATCCTCTTTATGATCAGAACCATGAAAATTTGGCGGAGGCAAGGCTGGCTCAAAAGAATTATCTTCAATTGTGAAAACAATATCATATCCCACCTTATTGAAAACCAAGTCAGTTTTGAGTGGAAGCTGACTTCTATCAATCATACCAACCAAAATCCGAATCACACCCTTTTTTCTATAAGTATACATGTCAACTTCCAGGGAAACCCCAATCAAGGACCCGAGCACCCAAAAGCCCAGATAATGCCTCCAAGCATGCGGCACTCCCGATACATGCACCCAAACCTCATCTAGATAATAAGCAGGTGCAACATCCCCACTAAACTCCCACTCCGAAACAGTGAGAGTAACTTGATGATTTTTCAATTTATATTCTATGTCTGCCATCTGCTATAACTCATCAACAAAAGGAAAAGCAACTAGAAAAGCATCAGTCTCATGTGGCAACGCCTCCCAAGTCCAATCAATCCGGGTAAGCCTTGCAAGCTCCGCTTGAACCGTAGCAGCATCCAAAGTACCACCCAAAATTCTTACCAGTGTTGTTGGAGCCAGATCAGGCGTCTCTAGCTTATAATCAAACTCAGGGATTCTAAAGAAACATAATTCATTTTTCGCACACCCAAACATCAATGCATTTGGTTTCGGCAGCTTAAGCAAAGGACACTTGACCGGCATATGCGAATTCATTTTATTGCAGATAAAACAATCTAAATTCGCTTGACAAGCCAATTCAAGGTGACCAACTACTTTGTAGCGAAAGCAAAAAGGAGGGCGCGGTTTTCTCACCTTGGGAGCATCTGGCAAAATCTTCTCCTTCACAACCCTAATGTCCTGACCAGCTCCATCCGCCGATCGGCCATTGGCTAAGCTAATTTGTCGGCGCCGCAGGAGACGCCCCTCCGCCATTGTAGTGTCCACGGCCAGCACCCTGGGCAACTGCAGCACCCTGAGCAACGCGGCCTCTCCCGCCATATGAGCCCCGATCAATCCCCGCTTGGCCCACAGACTGATCAGCACTCCCCACAAACGCACCACGACCAGCCGGCTTGAATCGCTGTGGCCCTTGAATCCTTCCCCGATTAGGTCTGCCAAAAGGAGGCCTATCCCAACTCCCAGCCGAAGACCACTGAAGGCGATCCTGCTGCGAACGATCCATCCTCAGCAGCTACGGCGGAAGAGCAGCAATTTCAGCATAAGATCGCCGAGACTCGCCAACCCTAGGCACACCAGGTTGGAACAAAGATATCTGGCAGGTGGGCCTCCTTTGAACCGGTCGTCTTAGAATATTACGGGACCGCCCATACAGTTTAGCCCGATCGACTAATTCACCGTGACTTTCGCTCCTTTTCAAATTTTGAAGCATCTCGTTCGAAGTAGGCGAACGACACTTAGAGACCACGGTGACCACCGGAGCAACAACGGCCACCGGCGACCATACAGCCTCGACCCCATGCGGACCAGTAAGTCCTGACCTATCAGACTTAGAAGGTGACATGCACCCACCCATCTGTGTTTTCGGCCAGAAAGCCTGCAACATCAACCTTGGCCGAAGGCGGGATTTTGGCAATGGTCCCTGCCATGGGCGAACCTTCCAGCTCCGACGAGGAAAGCGACGGCTATGGCTCTCCGTCGAAACCGACTTAGAAATACAATCCTCATCAATAGTTGGCAAAGCATTGGCCTTGATAGATCGTTTACTAAAACGATCACAATGCCAATCTGCCGCCACTGTTTCTTTTCCGACAAAACCAAATTGGCTAACATTGAGATCTCCAACCGTAGATGAATTGGCGTAAGATAAATCTTTTGATCTATCCACCACTTCAACATTAGTTGAAACAATCATTGATCCGACAGAATGAAAATTAACATCATCACCTGAACAAACCTGATTCCGTGAGAGACTTGAACCGACGACTTAGAATTCCTCCCTTGCTGCTGTATGCGGCTTCAGGACTGGAACTTAGAACCTTCTAATATGAGCAACCCATTTATATATGGTTACAATTGATAAAAAAATCATAAATCAAAAGAGAGGATCATGTTGCCTATTTGTTGTTTTGGTTTACCCACTTAGCTGGTCAGATAGTCGCTGACTCACACTGAGTTGCCTTCTCTGTCCTCTCACCATCACCACTGTGGGTTGCTGTTCGCCTCATGCCCGCGCCCTCACTGGCTCCCTAGCATCCACTCTTTGTGACGCGTGTCAATAATCCTTAACTCGGTGGGCCGCTATGTCCTAATAAAGGAGAGACTTTGAGCCACTCTCTCTCTCTCTCTCTCTCTCTCGCTCTTTGGTATTTGCATACATTTAGAGTTCGAATCTAACTATGTAAACAGCAAACGAAGCCACCAATTACCAATTAGACCTCCAATAAACAATGGCCTACTAAGTCAAATGGTACATGAAGTAGCCGCTATATCAAAAATTTAACAGCGATGCTACAAGGGTACTTATCCAGTGCCCCCACGCCCCAGGCGCGGGCAGCTCGCTACCTGAAATTTCAGAAAATGACACTCAATTCGTGTGCCTCTTCGGCTCTGTGTATGACATGTAGGTCCATCTGAGTCACTGACAGTGGGCCAGGATGTTAAATACCGAAAAACGAATTTTAAAGGGTGTCAAAAACTGAAATCTCTCGCTGGCTACACCCCTGATTACGAACACACCTACCTGCAACTTTGACGAAGGAGATATCTGTTTCTGTGAAAGGACTCTTGAGATGGATCATGGAGTAGTCCAGAAGAGTGATTGTGCGACCAAGAAAGTTATCTAATGAGCTTGATTGCTTGTGAAGTAATTTTAGCGATGGGTGTGATGTGCTTAGCAAGCAATACATGATGCTTTTTTGTTCCTTTTGCCATTTGTAAGGGGTATTGTAGAGCAGACCAGGAAGTACAGTCCATTTTTTTTCCTACTTGGATATATCTGAATGCCTAAGGAAAACCAAAAAAAATGGCACCGTACCTTCTTCCTTGATGTAAATGTTGTCTTCTCTGAAATACTAGTTGTTATGTTTGTAACTTTGTTTTGTGCAGCTATCTTGATTTTTTAAATTCTCTTTGTGCACGATGCCCCTTTTTCCTCTACCTCTTCTTGCTCCATTTTGTAGATTCGAATGGACTGTAACTGAAGCCAAGCTTATCTTCTGTATTAAGGTGCTGCAGGGACGCACATGAAGAAGGTGGTACTCACCATCTCCAGTTTTTTTAGATAAAGGATTAAAATCCGGCCTCTACAATTGCACACAGCCGAGTTCTTACAAATATCACATCGCATAGCATTATTGAATAATAGAGACAAAGAGAGTGTAAAATTAAAAGCAAATTCTATAATTGCTTCTCCATCCATTTTTGGAAAAAATGTCCAACGCCACAACCTCCAATGCATTGCAAACCAGTCGAATGGTCTCCCTGTTGTTCTCAGACTGCAATAGAGCCCAAAACCGCATCCAGCATGTTCCCCTGAACGTAGCCTTTATTACTACCAGCCTGGATCGCAGAGCACTCCCCCTTTTCATTGGATTGCTTAGCGATAACATCATCAGGAACCTTATCCGCAGAAGCAGTCCGGAAGCCCCCAGGGTTTCCAACACTCTGGGCGCCACCAGCAAGAACACCACGATTATTTGAATCAGCGCGGCCCCCAAAAACTTGAACGCGGGCACGGACTCCATACCGTCCATGACCACGCCCTTGAAATCTTGGGGAACGAAGACCTCCATGAGTAGGATGAAGTTGACCATCATAGCTGCGATCATGAAATCGATCGCCACCAGCAGCCGCCGCAGGCCCACCAGCCCAACCGGCCCAGCACCATTCAAATTCGAATGAATGACAGGCGAACATTCCGGGACTGACGAAGCAACAGGAACCGAGCGAAGAACATGCTGACTTGATCCATCCATCAAACTTTGAATAGATTCTTAAAGCAACAATGTCTATGGAAGGCTACAGCCTGAATACTGCTATTTTCCCTGATCTTCATTGTTGATTCACCATATAGGATCTTCTTGAACAAGAAACTTTTCAATTTCACCATAGCATCCTCTAGGTCGTTGCACGAGATCAACGGCAATTCAAGACCTCTTCAGGAGTAAGTTCTGTTTTCCCTTTCTAATTGCTTCATGAAAGATTACTATCTAGTAATCTTCTATGTCGTTGCCTCATGAAAGATTACTATCTAGTATATTTCTAATTGCTTATGTTTAAATAGGATTCGCCAGTCATCCTTGATTCCTTGGAGGTTGTGGCTAACCAGAATGGCAGTAAAGTGGAAATTGGACAGAAGATGGAAGACAGCACTCATAACATTATCAACACGACCTCGAATATGACCTCTGGGTGGAACATTGTTAAGGAGGACTTCACATTTCCAGCTGGAAGTGCCCCTTTCAATAGCTGTCATGCTTCCACTATTGTAGAGGTCGACAGAATTCTTTGTTGATGCTAGCAAAGAAGTTCTTTTTTTCTTATGGTGCTTGAAAAGTGCTGCACCTTTTCTTACTTTCAAAAGAGTATAAAGGTCCTGCTTATATAACAGAACATCCATCCGATACTAACATGTAATCGGATACACAAAAATCGGCTAGAAAATCAGGCTTGCCATACATGTTCACATGAACCGAGATGGACTCAACTTAACTTAACAACAAGATTAAGTCTAACAAATCACCCCCTAAACATGTTTCTCTGTTGCTTGATCTCATGATACCGATCTGAGTGCGTAGGTCCTGGAACTTGATGCACCCGAGAGGCTTAGTAAGAATATCCGCAGCTGTTCCTCCGTGCTGACGTAATCCACCATGACTTCCATGGTGTTGACACACTCTCGGATGAAGTGGTACTGGGTGTCAATATGCTTGCTCTAGTCGTGAAAAACCGGGGTCTTACTGAGTGATATTGCAGACTTGTTATCAACGAGGAGCGTGGCGGCGACGGGTTCTTGGTCCAGTAAGTCGCCAAGCAAATGGCCGAGACAGATCCCTTGGCATGTTGCGGTTGTCACAGCAATGTACTCAACTTCGTACGAAGAGAGGGCCACTACCTTCTGCTTCTACAATTGCCAACTGATGGGGCTCGGTCTAAGGAAGAAGAAAACACCAGTCATGCTCTTTCGATCATCGATGTTCCCAGTCATGTTTGTATCATTGTAGCCGATCAAACGCTGAGCATCGCCTCCATGAATCTGCTCACATAACCCACTGAATAGGTGATGTCAAGCCGAGTGTGCACTAAGTTGCACAAACTCCCCACAATGCTTCTGTAGAGCTTGGCATCAGTGGGAGGATTAGTCCTCCAATCGAGTTGCCGATCTCCTCCGTCTCTAGCGCACATACAAAAGGTATACTCGACTATGAACGACTCATCGTGATTCATCAAATATGGCTCATCGTGGGTGCTCCAATCCCACTATGTCAATTCATCAAAGATGATGTCGCGCGTGATATGGACGCGCTTGCCAACAGGGTCGAACACTCGATACGCCTTGTATCTGGCCTCGTACCCGATGAACACCATCGGTGTACTCCAGTCGTCTAGCTTCTTCAATTGCGGCCTCACGTTCTTGACATGTGTGACGCAACCAAAGGTGCGGAGGAAATGCACCGCCAGTCGCTTACCATGCCAAGGTTAAAATTATGAATTCATGCTTGTCTTCTGGATTAGAGGCTACGGAAGCTAAGTTTGTCTCATATACGAGTGTTAGCATAACTTTCTAATTTAAAAATCGACAACACAACTTTTTATTTAGTAAAACCATACTTTTAGTAAAAAGGATATGAGAAAAGTGTGGAAACATTTCAAGTCATGCATTTTGTTATTAATGCTTGTTGAGTACTCTTTGTACTCACTCTTAACTCTCCATTTACTTAGAAAATCGCAGCGACGATCTAGTGTCCGGTTGGGACATGGATCCCAATGGACATGCCTATGAGGCGTGAGCTGAGGATCACTCGTAGGTTCAGGGTTACGAGAAGAACTACCCGAGGACTAAGTGGGGTAGTGGACCATACGGTAGCTTCCATCTATCCATATGGTATTTAGTATTTATGTATATAAGCTTTTGTTGTACTTGGGATATTATGTAAGACAACTGTGTACTAACTCTAGTCATGTGTGGCAATGGTTGTAATAAACTTCCATTCGATCTCTAATTATTGTTCTGCTGCAACACTTTAAATATGATGTATTAATTGATAAAATGTTGGAGGTTCTTGAAATTTTGTTAGCTAATATACTGAGATCAATATAATTATTTTAGAGTAATGATGGTGCCACTGTTATTACCTTAGGATAATTATGCAGATCACCTGAACTGGCCAGACTGTTGTACTTTCGTGCTCAATTTATGCTCAATGCAGCTCCGTATGTTTGCTCGTCTGAATAATTTCTTGCAACTGCAACCTCATGAATAATTTTCCAAGGCTCCTCTTAATAAAGATATTAATTTGAACAATAGTACATATGCCCCACAATTTAGCATAAAGTTGGTTGCGAACTTGCGATGCGCCTTTCGCTCTGACGCGACTTCCAGTGAATAAATTAAGGTTGTCACTTCTTCATAGGAGCCATCTTTGATATAATAATGTATGTGTTACGTTTGTATCGTTGAAGAAAGACTTCCGTATTGAGTTAAGGGACCCAGAATACGATTGAATCATAAATCAGGTAAACCTTCTTACAATAGCATCTAAGCACTATAATCCTAACTTTGTATTTTCAAAAGAAAATTGAGCGCGCTTAGAATGTAAAGACATAAGATGAACGTGCAAGCTCAGATACTGGGGGTCATAGGACAATTATTCTTCTTTGAGTCTTAGATATATCAAGAGCATGGTTATCAAGGCAATTGTTACAAAACGCACAGCGCAAATCTGCACAGCGAAAATCTGGATCAGAGGGAACGGGAGATAGATATTTAACGTGGAAAATCCTTATGAAAAAAGCCATAAGTGCACAAAAACAGTTTCCATATGTAAGGAGATGTTTACAATGAGCTCTTGTTTTTCTATGGACTATATGGACATATTTATAGCGGTATATAATAAGCTCCGTATAGAAGTAGATTTGAGATAGAGTAAAGCAGAATATAGCAGCGATAGAGAAAGCAATAGACAAAGAAAATGAGGAAAAGGATAAAGAACGAACCAGGCTATGTAGCCCGCCTAACATAATTTTTTTAATAATATTTGGAAAATAAAAAATTACAAAATTAATATGCTAAAATTAAAAATTACAAACGTAACTCCCTGTCGCCATTTGAAATGGCGACAGAGGCCTATTGCCAAACCTCCTTTCCTTTTTTTTACGTTTGCTCGGTGGAGATGAAGCTCTTTGTCGCCATTCCAATTGGTGACAGAGAGCCTGTATCGTCAATCAAAACGGCGATAGGTGCCCAAAAGTGTCATTTTTCTTTTCGACATATTATTTCCATAAATTTCTATTAAAATAGTATTATTTAAAAAAATTCTCCTAATCCACCTCCTCACCCAGGCTATGTGCCCTAAAGAGAGAAGGGTGTGTATAGTCATCTCCCAGATATTTTTGTGTAACAAAACATTCAAATTTTGGACCATTGGATTGATTAACCCAACCGTTGGATCAAAAGGCTTCTGCACTAATCAGGTCCACTTAACTGCACTAATCATAGCAAAATCAGGCTCACTTAACTGCACTAATCACAGTAAATCACAATCAGTTACAATAAATCACAATCAGTCCCACTTAACTGCACTAATCACAGTAAAATCCAACGGTTCACGATTTAGTTGATATTTGGTAAGAAAACATCTGGATGATGTTTATCAAAACCCAAGAGGGAAAGGAGCAAGCGAGTGGAGCACTAGCCACTGTCGCCAGAGATCGACCTCACCGCTTGCTGGCCACTGTCGCCAGAGATCGACCTCTCTGCTCCGGAGATGGCGACGGCTACGAGGTGCAACAATAGCGACAGCGACAACAATCTGCAACCAGATCAGGCGGCAACGGACCAAGATCCAGTGGTAGCAGTGCGGACTTTGCGGCAGCTAGCAAACTAGCAACGACGGTGAAGAGGTGACCCTAGAGTTAGACCTGCATTTTCTGACCTCAGATCGACGCGCAACAACCTCTGATCACCTTTTTCCTAGCTTCTTCCCTCCCTCACTCAAAAGGTGAGGCGACAGCCCTCGAGCGCCTCAATGATTAGCTAGGCGACGCCTTAATAACCATGATCAAGGGTTCAAGACCATGCAGAATACGAATTCTTCCATTACACTGTAGGGCTTAAATTACAACTCAGTTGTCCGGTTCAGGTTTGCCATGTAACTGTGATTTTTCTTGGAAAAGAGCAGCAGAACAAAATTTCTAGTATTTTATTGTCCAGGAACCATAATCTTGGCCAGTATTTCAAAAGCAACACAACAAAAAGGATAAGCGAAGAAAAGACAAAACATATACATTTTTATTTACAAATTTTATATAAGTATAGGAGTTCCTAATCCCCACTCAAGTTTTGTTTGAAGTAGTCATCATTTTGTGGTGGTGAATATGTTAATAATAAACATCCATGTGATCAGACAGTGACCAAAAGGGTTCAAAACTCAACTTGTTATCTTGAGTATTTGTTAATAATAAACATCCATGTGATTAGACATGGGAATATGTGATCTTGCACGCTCTTTATGAAGCATACTTGCAATTACTCTTGACTTTTGGTACTTGATCTCTCAATCGACCCTATTTCTCTCTTGCCGAAGTGGAGTTGCAATTTGATCTGCCTACTCTTAGGTATGCCTTAGTTCTTCTAAGCTGCCATCCCCTTCCTTGCATCTATCTTTTGTAATTTTGTATGATTTGGCAATCTGTTCCGTTAATTTTCTCTCTTGTCCCAGATAGTGGCAATTAATGATTTCTATTTTGTAGTGAACTCTAGCTTGCAAAGATAAAAGAATCCGAAAATGAGGCTAGCTGATTGATATTCTTGGAATTTCTCTTCAATACTCGGATAAAGTCATTTCTTATGAATTTCAATCCTCCGATTACACTTTCCATAAGGAAATTGGGGAAAAAAATGGAACGAAGTGACGTCAACTTCCATTAAGTGAAACATTGTATTTGAAGAATGAAGAGTTTTCTTGATGAATAAAATGAACAATGGTGTAACATGATTATATCATTTTTAAAAGATGATGCATTGTGGATTGTCCACTGTTTTTAAATAACAGTAATATTGTCTTCAAACAATTTAAGCCTCGTTTTTCTTTCCTTGACCAATTGATGGATAACTCATACTTGTGTCAGTGTGTGGAGACCGAGTGTTTATTACTTATTCTGGTTGCCTTGTAGGTTATATAGCAAGCAATACAGAAATGGCCAACAGGTGGAGCATATTGAAGGAAGAGTTCACATTTCCCACAGGAAACGCACCCTTCGAAAGCTGCCATGCTTCCTCCATTGTTGAGGTCAGATTATATTCCTACATGTGTCCTCCTGTTTCAAGCTTTAGTGTGGTTTATCTTGAAAGTTCTCATGCTAAGCTATGCATGCACTTGTGGGTTAGGTCGAGGAGAAAATGTTCTTGGTGGCCTATTTTGGGGGAACACAAGAAGGCGCTCATGATGTCAAAATTTGGTTGCAGAGATATCATGTATGCCAAAATGCTTCCAGTTCATCCTTTTTATTTTGAAATGGACAACTATCCTGCAGTATATATGTCTATTATTTTTTTTTCTTGATAGTCAGTACATTCATTGAAATTCACCTTACAGAATGGCTCATGGCACGCTCCAGAAGTAGCTGATGAAGTGCAGAATGTGCCTACATGGAACCCTGTCCTTTTCCAGCTTCCTTCTGGTGAGATCCTCCTCTTCTACAAGGTCGGCAGGACCGTTGAAGGGTGAGGGATTAATCTCCATATCTGCAATCTTAACATGCCAGGAAATTGTTTATGCACATACTGGATGGAGTAGAGTATTGTTCAGCTGAACATATATAATTTTATTTAGGTGGAGCGGATGCATGAAACGCTCGTCGGACGGTGGGGTTACCTGGTCCAAGAGAGAGCAACTTCCACCCGGTATCCTTGGCCCAATCAAGAACAAGGTACACACAACGTTTTGATGCTGAAACCTTTACGACCATTATACCCAGGGGCGGAGTCAGCATGGGCCTAGGCCTTGGGTCGGGCTGCTGCCGATGGGTCATCTAATAGCTGGATCGTTGATTTTAAATTAGATTTTTCACAATGTTTTGACGTTAGACCTCGGGCTAAGCCCCAGTTGCCCTGGGCCTGGCGCCCCTGATTATACCATGGAGCCATATCAAACCTTGTTACAGCTGCGCTTTCACAATGCAGCCTCTCTTGCTCGAGGATGGCCACCTGCTCTGCGGAACTTCAGTCGAAAGCTGGAACTCATGGGGTTCTTGGCTTGAGGTGACACCACACTCCGATCAACCAACGGTAGCAACTGTTGGTCAGGGTCTTGAAGATATATCTCAACGGTTTCGTCTTACTTACCCAGGTCACCCAGGACCACGGTCATACATGGAAGAAGTACGGGCCGATTTACGTCGAAGGCGAACCCATGGGTGTCATTCAGCCGGTCCTCTACCAGACTGACGGTGGCGCAGTCCGCATGCTGCTGCGCCCGTCCCACCAAGTAGGCCGCATCTGCATTGCAGAGTCGAAGGATTGCGGTGTCAACTGGAGCTACGCGCGACCAACTGAGCTGCAGAACCCTAATTCTGGTCCGTGCGGACGATCATACAGTCTGTTGAATTCTGCAGTCTGCACACTGCAGCTTCTTCCTCCATTGCAGCTTGTCTAATGCTGTGCTCTCTTTGGGGTGGTATCGAAAATCGAAGGCATTGATGCAGTCAAGTTGATGGACGGTAGGCTGGTGCTGGTGTACAACACTACCTCGAGAGGCATCCTCAAGGTCGCCGTCTCCTTGGACGACGGCGACACGTGGGAGGATGTGCTGACACTGGAGGAGACCCATGGATCGGAGTTCTCGTACCCTGCTGTGATCCAGGCCTCTGATGGGCTGGTTCATGTCACATACACGTACAAAAGGACTCAAATCAAGGTAGACTTTTGTTCTGTTCTTGTTTTGCGATGATAATTGCATCGGTTTTGTCGTCGTCAACGTAAGGTGGGGATTAGTTTTTGTTCGTTCACTTTGCAGCATGTCATTCTGGAACCGAGCAAGATGTGATGCAGTCACA